>JASVEL010009292.1:0-200990 GCA_032618575.1 Nicotiana noctiflora | reverse complement strand
TAACCTAGGTCATCGAAGAAGAAAGAAAATTTTGATAGAGAGAGAGAATGGGGCGGGTATCAGTGAAGAAGAAGATATCGCGCGCCTAGCAGAGATATCGGAAATTAATTAAGTGCCAAAAAGTTTTTTTATTTTATATGTATTATTAAAATTATTAAAAAATAAAAAAATAGGGATTGTTTTGGCGGGTGTAATAAAATTTAGGAGGGAAAATAAGGAAGAAAAAAATAACCGTTCCAATAGAAATTTATCCAACTTAAGCATTCCCGTAGATAGATTTATTGGGATAGTTCAGATAACCGTTGTGCCAGATGAATCTATGGCAACTGTTATTTTACAGTTGGAACTGTTTTTGTAGTTAAAGTGTGCTAATATCACCTAAATGCTACTGTAACGGTTATAACCGTTACCATACATGTTCTATGGCAACGGTTTTTGAACCGTTGCTAAAATAACTGTTTCGATAGGCACATTTTCTGGTAGTGAGATGATGACGAAGTATTGAGATTGCAGGGGCGAGTTTGTATGCCCAACATTGAGGGGATTCAAGAGTTGATCTTGCGGAGGCCCACAGTTCGCGGTTTTCTATTCACTCGGGCATCGCGAAGATGTATCAGGACTTGCGGTAGCACTATTGGTGGCGTAGAATGAAGAAGGACATTGTTGCGTATTTTGCTCAGTGTCTAAACTGTCAACTGGTCAAATATGAGCACCAGAGGCCGGGTGGTGTGTTCCAGAGAACTGAAAATCCCGAGTGGAAATGGGAGCAGATTACAATGGACTTCGTTACTGGACTCCATTTAACTCGGAGGAAATTTGGTGCTATTTGGGTCTTTGTTGATAGGCTGACCAAGTCAGCACACTTCATTCCAGTATCTTTCTCTTACTCCTCGGAGAAGTTAGCAGATATTTACATCCGGGAGATTGTTCGCCTTCATGGGGTGCCGATGTCTATTATCTCAGATCGGGGTACACAATTTACCTCGCGTTTCTGGAGAGCGGTCCAATAGGAGTTAGGCACCCAGGTTCAGTTGAGTACAACTTTTCATCCTCAAACGGTTGGTCAGTCCGATAGGACTATTCAGACACTAGAGGACATGCTCCAAGCCCGTGTCATTGATTTTGGAGGCTCGCGGGACCAATTTCTACCATTAGTAGAGTTTACCTATAACAACAACTATCAGTCTAGCATTCAAATGGCTCCATATGAGGCATTGTATGGTAGGCGATGTCGGTCTATAATCGGATGGTTTGAGCCAGGAGAGGCTCGGTTGCTGGGTACAGACTTAATTCAGGAGGCCTTAGACAAGGTCAAGACTATCCAGGAGAGGTTGCATTCAGCTCAGTCCAGACAGAAGACTTATGCGGATCGTAAGGTCCAAGATGTGGATTTCAAGGTTGGTGAGTGGGTATTGCTCCAAGTATCGCCTATGAAGGGCGTGATGAGGTTCAGAAAGAAGGGCAAGCTTAGCCCTAGGTATATTGGTCCATTTGAGATTCTGGACCGAGTAGGAGAGGTGGCTTACAGACTTGCACTTCCACCTAGCTTATCAGCCGTGCACCCAATTTTCATGTATCTATGCTATGGAGATACCACGGCGATCCTACACATGTGTTAGACTTTAGTACTGTCCAGTTGGACAAGGATCTATCTTACGAGGAGGAGCTGGTGGCCATTCTAGACCGACATGTTCGACAGTTAAGGTCGAAGAGTTTTCCTTCTGTGCGTGTTCGGTGGAGGTGTCGGCCTCCTGAGGCATCGACCTGGGAGTCCGAGTCCAATATGCGGAGCCGCTACCCTCATTTGTTCCCCGACTCAGGTACTTCCTTCTCTCGTCCGTTCGAGGACGAATAGTTGTTTTAGAGGTGGAGGTTGTGATGACTCAAAGGGTCATCACCTGCTTTCCTCATCTATCCCGCTCTTCCGAGGCCTTGAAAATCTTATTTTATAATGCCTCGATTTACGTGCGTAGTCCGGGCAAGTAGCTGGAAATTTTTTGTGTTAGAATATGTGAATTCTATGGAAACTTTGAAGAAATTTGATATTAATATTGATATAGTTGACTTCGGTCAACATTTTGGGTAAACGGGCACGGACCCGAAATCGGACGGTCCCGAAAGGTCCGTAGGAAAATATGGGACTCGGGCATGCGTACGAAGTCGAATTCTGAGGCCCAAAGCCCAAGATATGAATTTTTTTGTGAAATTATTTTTCTGAAATTATTAATGAAAATTGAAAGGAAAATTGATTAAAAGACCAAGGTATCAGGCTTGTATTTTTGTTTCGACGCCCGGTACAAGTCTTATATATTGTTTAAGCACTTCATGTAAAGTTTGGTCGAATATGGACGCCGTTTGACGTGTTTCGGATATGTTTGGGTTGCGTTATGCTCGTTTTCTTATGCTTCGACATCGTTTCTTCAATCATAAATGATATCATATTGAATAAATGAGCTTCAATTACTGTTTTGAATGAATCATTAGATCCGTATCGTAATTAAAGACCCGTAGCAAAAAGAATCATCGAATTTCGACATCGTATGAGGATTTTATGGCCATTTTACTAAGGTTGCCCAAATTTTTAGATTAATGACGAAATTGCCCCTGATGGCGTATTAAAAACCTGTACTATTTGCAAATCTTAAAACCTACATATCCCCTTCATTATAAAGTCAAATTGAGTGATTCAAAAGCCTAAATTAATTAGAATTTCACACGGAATCCATTGGAAGTAGTGAAACGCGTGAACATTATACCTATAATGAGCAGGTCGAGTTCTTTTCCAATTTTTGAATGGGAAGAAGGTTCTGAGGCGGTCTTTAAAAGAGAAAATTAGTGGGTATCACAGAGGTAAGTGATTTTATTATTAAAACTCATTTATGGGTGATTATAAACCACAATCCCATTCTTTAATTCATGAAAATAACAGAAAAATAGGATTTTGGGGCCTGGAATTATGAGACCTTTAGGGGTTGATTTGAGGGGTCAAACAAACTCCAATTTTGGTTTTATTTATATGTACGAACTCGTGGCAAGACGAGGAATCCATTGGTATAATTTTCGAAAATTTTTTACCAAGCGGACCTGGGGTCGATTTTACAATTTTTGGACAGCATGTTAAAAATACTTTAATTAGGCAATTGGGTTGGTTTGTTGAGTAGAATTGATGATATTAAATAAATTTTGTATAGATACAATTGATTTGGAGCCAAATCCGAAAGGAAAAGTATTTCTTGAGGATTGAGTGGACTATAAGCCGTCGAGGTAAGTGTTTGATCTATCCTAGCTTGAGGGAATAGGATTTATTGTGCTAATTGCTATGTGATCGAGTGCGGTGTATAGGCTGTGGTGATGAGCATCTATACACTGGCGTCTAGCATGACCGTGAGTCGTTTGTTGACATATATTGTGAGTTAATGTGGGATGTTTTTAAGTCATAATCTTGAACCCTTGCCGGGTTGTGAAGTTGATTATTGTTTTCCCTTGCCGGGACTTTATTGTGAAGTTGATTATTGTTTCCCTTGCCGGGACTTTATTGTGAAATTGATTATTGTTTCCCTTGCCGGGACTTTACTGTGACGATTATTGTGTCCCTTGCCGGGACGGCTCATATTAGTTGTTTCATTCTTTTGCCCTTAAATGTGATTTTTATTTGGGTGAGGAATAGTGATAATGCACGAAGGGTGATGCCGTGCTTTGTTTTATTGATTATGCACGAAGGATCATGCCATGCCTTGTTTTATTGATTATGAACGAAGAATCATGCCGTGCCTTGTTTATTGATTATGCATGAAGGATCATGCCGTGCCTGTTATACTGATTATGCACGAAGGAACATTCCGTGCCGTTGCTATTTGAACCATGCATGAAGGATCATGCCGTGCCATGGATGTGAGGATGAGAGTAAAAGCACGAAGGGTGATGCCGTGCAATTTTATTTGTTAATTTGGTGAGGATGAGAGTAAAAGCACGAAGGGTGATGCCGTGCAACTATTTGAATTTCTTGTTTTGGTGATAGCTGTTTTTACTACACTCTAATTCTCTTTACTGATTTATTATATGTTTCTGATTGTGTTCCCCAGCATGATACTCCTTTGTTAATTGTGTTACTTGATAATCCTGTTATTTTGTGGTATATACATATATAGAATTGCACGAGTTTATGGGAGTGTCTGGTCCTAGGCTTGTCACTACTTCGCCGGGATAGGCCAGGCACTTACCAGCTCATGGGGTCAGATTGTGCTGAATACTACACTTGTGTGCATTTTTTCACAGGTCCAGGTTTTGAGTAGGAGCAGCAGCAATAGTACACTAGCGGGATTACCGAACTTCCGAGACCGAGGTAGCTTGAAGGCATCCGCAAGCCTGGTGTCTCCTCTATTTGCTTTATTATTGTCGTGGTCTCATTGTTCCGAGACAGACGGTTATTATTTATTTCTTTCAGACCATTATGTGTTGTTATTCATTAGTAGTTCGTGAGTTGGTAACTCCACATCTTGGGTAGAGGATTATGTCAGTTGTTTTACATTATTACTATTCATCTCTATTCGAAAGACTTCTGCATTTAACAATTTGAGTAATTATTCTTGATATTAAATATGAGAATAAAAAATGATGATATGAACAGGAAAATGTGAATGAGTTGGATTACCTAGCTACCATGAGTAGGCGCCATCACGATCCCGATGGTGGGGGAAATCCGGGTCGTGACATTTTTCTTGCTAGGAATCATGTCTACTCCATGTGATTTATCTATTTAAGATATGATAGAGCTATTATTGTGATATATGTTTTTCCCTTAATTTTAGCCATGTTCTCAGTCATGATATTATATTCGCGTATTATATCTCTATCTTTGTGCACTATTTATATGCTATCTTAAAGGTTGTTGGTGTTCTTATATATGTGACATTAGTTGATTTGAGCACTGTGATTTATGTGCATTTTGAGACTTAAGTGGTTTGATGAGAGTTGATATTGATAGTGAGGTGACGCGTGCGCCAAGCCCTATATTAGGCTGAGTGGTATTGACAGTGAGGTAATGCATGTGCCAGGCCTCATATTGGCTAAGTGATATCGATTGTTGACTTAGACTCGATCACCACTAGGCTAGGATCGCTCTTCTAGAGTCAAGTATTAACCTGTGGGTGTAGGCACATGAGACATGCTTAGTGAGGGACTTATGTCAAGAACCTATATAGTTCTGAATGTAGGTGTGATAATTGTGGGATACTCGTGCCAAGCACTATACATGTACTCAGATTTGGTATACTTGATGATTAAATAGAAATATCATTGAATTTGGCATGTAAACTTGTCACAGAGGCATATAATTTTATCCTTCTCATGCTATCTGGTACTTGATGTCTCTATATGATATTTAAAGCTTGAAAATTGTATTAAATTGGAGACCGCATGTTTATTTGATTTTCATGGTATAATTGATGCCTTGATTGATATATTAGGCTATTGCGAATGTGCATTGGACCTCGCTAAGCTCGTCATTGCTTTTAGCCCGAGGTTAGGCTTGTTATTTACTGAGTACATGGGGTTAGTTGTACTCACACTACACTCTGTATTTTATGTGCAGATCTAAGTATTGCTGAGAAAGGTTATTGGTAGAAAGTGGCATCTGTACCCGTTAGAGATTTCAAGGTAGTTGTTGTTCTTTTCGTAGGCCTTGATGTCCTTTTTTTTTCTTAGTTCAACTAATATTTTCAATCTTTCAAATAGTACTATATTTTTTGTTTGGACTCTGTATTTTATATTGTAGAGATCATGTACTTAATGACACTGGATCGTGGGATGGTTTTCAGTTGTATTTTTTCTATTGACTTCTGTTATTTAGGTTATTTTTGTTGTTGGTACTGCTTTATAATATTATTGAAGTTTAATTATGCTTATAGGTTGTTGGCTTACCTAGAAAGCGGTGTTAGTTTCCATCATAGCTCCAATAGATTTTGGATCCTAACAAGTTGATATTACGGCACTAGGTTGCTTAGGTCTCACGAGTCATGAGCAAGTATAGTAGAGTCTTGCGGATAGGTACGAAAATATGTATACTTATCTTTGAGAGACTGCAGGGTTGCTAGGGAAACTTCTCTTCCCTTTATTCTGTGTAGTGCAAATTTTTTTTTATCTCTAAATGTGAATCTTTTACCTTATATTCTCTCACAGATGGTAAGGACATGATTGACTGGTGCAGTAGAGCAGACTCGCGTACCCCAAGCTAGGGTCGCGAGAGGACGAGGTAGGTGAAAGGGTGGAGCACGTGTTGTTATAGTTAAGGGCCCTGCTAGAGTAGCTGCCGTAGAGCCACCAGTAGCTCCCCTTGTGGAGCAGGTTCATGACTATGTTGAACCGAAGGTATCAGCTTAGATTCCCCATGGTTTATTTATTTCACCAGTTTTTTAGGATCTCTTGGTCCTCATGGTTGGGTTGTTCAAGAGTTTGGCTTAGGCCACAGCATTTTATATTGTACCAGCTACTTTCCAAGTAGGGGGCGGAGTTCCGGCTTCAGCTACTCGTACCCTAGAGAGATGGTTCATGGCTATAAAGTGTTACCAGTTGGGGGAGTTCAACTTATGTTTCCATGCATCCCGAAGAGAGTCCTGCGATGTATGCGATGAGATGAGAAGTCTATATAAGTTCACAAAGTTGCATCCTCCTCACTTCAGTTGTACGCCTTCGGATGATGCCCATGGGTTTTAGAACGTTATCATGAGATTCTATGAAATTGGGTTGACTAGTAGGACTTCTTCTTACCTGGGCTTAGTTCTGTATGGTCTTTTTGGAATAGTTTATGCCCCGCATTTGGAGGGAGGAGCTTAGGAGGGAGTTTGATCACCTTTAGCAAGTTCATATGTCATTTATTGAGTATTAAATAAGGTTTATAGAGGTGTAGTGTCATGATACTATTTTGATTCCCTTTGAGAACGAGCGAGTAGAGTCATTAACGTTCTTAACACTAGTATTTGCCATGCTATGGCTAGAGAGATTGAGACTAGGACTTCCTTCCTCTTAATGTGGATTGAGCATATCCACAGTGAGACTAGGGAGATAATGCAGCGTAGGATAGACATTCGGGTAGCTTCAGTGGTGCCTCGTCAGGAGGTTAAGGTTGATTTACGAGAGGCCATTCTAGTAGGGCAGCTTATTATGCGCCATCACCCATTAAAGGAGCTTCTATGCAATCTTCATTCATTGAGTTCTTATCATATCCATCCATTCAAGGTTCATCGGTACCAGGTTCTTCTAGTTGGTATTCTGGTTCACCGGGTCTAACTCAGGCCCCATAGTCATTTTCGGTCAAAGTTTTCTATGAGTGTGGAGAATTGGGACACATCAGGAAATATTGCCCCGTTCTCCTCTGAGGTCAATGGCAACAATAAAGACATGTTGTTATTCCTGCATCGGTTGCTATACCACCCACTCAGCCAGCTTGTGGTGGAGGTCATCCAGGACGTGGACGTTGATATTTTTGTATTTTACCAACTTATCTTGTCTTTAAACCTATACTTCTGGTATGTTTTAGTGATAAAATCATGTATTTAATGTCATTACTTCTATTTTACAGGTTATATGTCATTTAGAGGTAACAGTGAAGAAACCAAGTAAAAACAAGTAAAAAATGAGCTAAAATGGGCAATAAGAAACTACACAAGGGTTTACTCTTTGCTAACACGAAGGTACACCGCGAACAAGAAGAAGCAGCCAACTAGACCTTCGTGAATGCTAAGTACACCACGCGTACGTGATAAAGTAGAACATGAACCATTGCGAACGCGAAGTACACCCGCGAACGCGATGAAGCAGAACATGAACTTTTGCAAACATTAATATATAAATGCAAACATGATGACTGAGAAAAGTAAGCCTTCGCGAATGCACAGTCTTGAGCGCGAATGCGATGAATAAACTAGGCGTGAAATTTGGGCAGTTCTGGAATTTCATATTTTTTGACATTAAACGCTTTAATACCCAAATAAACACATTTGTTAGAAATCTGTGGCATATATTTTGCTTATTTTGAGTTTAGCACACAAGAGAGAACACGTTTTGGAAGCTAGAGTTTGCACACACACTTTGGTCTTGATGATTTGAACCTTGTGGTTAAGGAATTCTTGCCAATTTATGTTTAGTTCTTCATTTCCTTACTTTGTATTGTATATATAAGTGTGTATTATTTTATTCAACACTTGAATCCTGTTTATGGAAATATTCATGTTTAAAGTGTGGATTAAGTACCTTGTTGTGCTTATGTATTAAATGATTTTTATTCTTTTATGAAGTGAGTTATTTTTATTTTAATTATTCTTGTTCTTTAATGTTTTCAAAGGAGTTATCTAACCCTAGGACTCGCCCGTTAACTCCGAATTAATTTTGAAAAAGATAATTTGGGGTTGGGAAATATTAATTAATAAGAACTTGAGGTATTAACCCTCCTTTTATATATTCTACCTAGGGATATGATAGAACTACTTGTAGCCATTCCGGGTGTGATTAATCCCTTAATTATTTTAGGGATAATTCAATTAGGAAGTCTTGTTAGTCTTCAGAATAAGCTAATTGAGAATTATTAACTAGTTTGTATTTACCCTTACCCTTCACATTTGCGAGTACCACTCGCATTCACCTAGGTTTAGAAAAATGTAACCTATTGCGTTCGTGTGCTGTACACGCGTGTTCGTGGTCTTTAGTAGAGTTTACCCTACGAGTACATGTAACACCTCGCAAACATGTAGGGTCGAGTAAGGTTAAATACAAACTAGCTAATAATTCTTAATTAGCTTCTTTCGAATACTAACAAGACCTCCTAATTAAATTATTCCTAAAATAATTAAGGAATTAAGCATACCCGAAATGGCTACAAGTAGTTCTATCCTATCCCTAGGTAGAATATATAAAAGGAGGGTTAATGCCTCAAGTTCTTGTCAATTAATATTTCCTAACCCCAAATTATCTTTTCCAAATTTAATTCGAAGTTAATGGGCGAGTCCTAAGGTTAGCTAATGCCTTTGAAAACATTAAAGACCAAGAATAATTAAAATAACAATAACTCACTTCATAAAAGAATAAAAGTCACTCAATACATAAGTACAACAAGGTATTTAATCCACACTTTAAACATCAATATTTTCATATACAAGATTCAAGTGTTGAATAAAATTTACAGACTTAGATATAGAATACAAAGAAAGGAAATGAAGAAATAAACATAAATGGGTAAGCAATCCTTAACAACAAGCTCCAAATCTTCAAGAACAAAGTGGTGTGCAAACCTTAGATACCAAAACTTGTTCTCTCTTGTGTGTAGAACTGAAAATAAGACAAAGATATGCCACATATTTCTTACAAATGAGCTGATTTGGGTATCAAAGGGTTTGGGGTAAAAAATTTGAAATTCCAGAACTTCCCAATTTCTTCATCGCGTTCATGCTCAAGACTTCGCGTTCTCCAAGGCTTACTTTCGTCAGTCATCGAGTTCATGTTTACATATTCACGTTCGCGAAAGTTTATGTTCTGCTTCATCACGTTCGCGTGGTATACTTCGCGTTCGAAATGGTTCATGTTCTTCTTCATAGCGTTCGCATGGTGTACTTCGCATTCGCGAAGGTCTAGCTGCCTGCTGCTTCGCGTTCGTGTTGTACCTTCCCGTTCGAAAAGAGTAAACCACTAGGTAGTTTCTCTTTGGCCATTTTAGCTCTCTTTCGACTTGTTTTTACTTGGTTTCTTCACCAATACCTCTAAATCATATACAACCTGCAAAATAGAAGTAAATGACATTAAATACAATAATTTATCACTCAAACATACATTATAGGGAGGTGGGAGTCTAATCTTGTGATTACAGGTATTGGTTCTATGTGCTACAGAGATGCTTCAGTGTTGTTTGATCCTGACGCTACTTATTCATACATGCCATAATACCTTTCTTCTTGTCTGGACATAGCTCATTGTTCTCTTGATACTCTTGTGCTTGTGTCTACACCTGTTGGTGACTCTATTGTTGTGGATCATGTGTATCGGTCTTGTATGATCACTATTGGTGGTTGAGAGGCTAGTGTTTACCTCCTATTGCTTAGTATGGTGAACTTTGATGTGTTTTTGGGTATGGATTGGCTATCATCATACCATGCTATTCTTTATTTTAACGCTAAGACCGTGATATTGGCCATGCTGGGGTTGTCGAAGTTTGAGTGGAAGGTTCTTTTGGTTGCACTCCTACAAAAGTTATCTCATTCTTGAAGGATCAATAAATGGTGTTTGGAATATCTAGCTTTTATTAGAGATGTTTGTGCTGATACTCCTTCTGTTGAGTCAATTCCATTAGTTAGGGAGTTTTGGAATATTTTTCCTTCAGACCTACCTAGCATATACTCGATATGGATATTAGTTTCGACATTGACTTGGCACCAAGCACTCAGCCTATTTCTATTCTATCATATCTCATGGTATCTGCTAGGTTGAAGGAATTGAACGAGCAGTTACATGAGTTTCTGGATAAGGGGTTCATCAGTCCTAGTGTATCATCTTGGGGTGCATCCGTGTTGTTTGTTAAGAAAAATGATGGGTTTAGGAGAATGTGTATTTCCTACCGACAGTTGAATAAGGTTACCATCATGAATAAGTATCCACTGCCACACATTGATAATTTATTTGATTAGCTTTGGGAGCTAGGGTGTTCTCAAATATTTACTTGAGATTAGGATATCACCATTTGAAGATCAGGGATTTGGACATCCCTAAGACGATTTTAGGACTCGTTATGGGCAATATGAGTTTTTGGTAATGTATTTTGGTTTGATTAATGCCACATCAACCTATATGCATTTGATGAAAAATTTATTCTAGCCTTATTTCAATTCTTTTGTCATTGTGTTCATTGATGATATATTGGTGTATTTCTGTAGTAGGGAGGAGCACAGGCATCATTTAAAGAATGTTCTTCAGTCTTTGCGGAAGGAATTTTGGTTGCATTCAATAGAATTCTTAGGTCATGTGGTATCTAGTTGTAACAGTCATATAAGTCATTTTGAGATTTAGAATTTTGTTTGGCGGTTTGAGACCTTGATTCATTTCATATTATGCATTATGACTTGCGTGTATACTTTCGAGAGGTTCAAAGGTGATTTGGAAGAGTAATTCTCAATTCTGAAGCTTTAAGTTGGAAGAGCTAACCAATGTTTGATTTTTGAGTAAATACCTCGAAATCAGGATTTGATGGTTTCAATAGGTTGGACTTGGGCATATGTTCGAATTTGAATTTGGATGTTCCTAGAAGGTTTTGGCTCTATTTGTGAAAGTTGGCAATTGAAATTTGAGAGTTCAAAAGATTGAACGTGACTTGCTATCAGGGTTGGATTGTTGTTTTGGGAATCGAAATAGGTCTATTTTGCTATTTGGCATTTATGTGCAAAGTTTGAGTTCATTTCATATTGATTAGACTTGAGTCGGATGTTTGGTTCGAATTTGGAAGTACAAGAACTTGAGAGTTTGATCTTGATAGATAATTCATGGTTTCAATGTTAATTTAGTGTTTTGAGCCTGTGGATAAGTTTAGACAATGTATTTAGAATTTTTGGTATGATTGGATGGGGTCCCAAGGGGCTCGAGTGTGATCCGGTGTGGTTTTAAAACATTTTGGTTGTTCTGCATTGTTGAGTTTTGGTGCTGTTTTGATGTGCTTCGCGTTCGCATTTAGTGTATTGCATTCGTATAGAGTGTTGCAGGATGCTACTAATTTGTTCATCACCTTCGTAATAAACCGCGCTCGCAATTGTAGATGATAGCTATTGCATTTTCATGGGTAACTTTGCATCCGCATAGTATTGGATACGGCTAGTCAACAACCTTTCATGTTCGCGCTTGGCCTCTCACGTTCACATAGTTGAGAGGCCAGTTGGCCTTTGCATTTTCATGGTATATGTCACATTCTCGTAGTTGAGAGTCCAGTTGGCCTTCGCATTTTCATGGTGCATGTTGCGTTCACGATGAAGGCTTTTAGGTGCTGGGTTGGTTTGTTCTCCACGAACGTGGGCCTAAGGTCCTTTTCTCGTAGTGTACAACTGGGGCATACTATTTAAGTTGCTATTTTAGGACATTGCACAATATTTCATATTTTGAGCCCTAGACTTAGTGAAGATGAGATTTTGAAGAACAATTTCACTAATACCACATTGGAGGTAAGAAATTTTTACTTGGATTTGGCTTTATATCTTGAATGCTCATAGATTTCTATACCTAAAACATTGACTTTTGAAAGAAAATTTGAGATTTTTGCCTACACTTGATGAAAGTGTATTTTGGAAAATTGAGTACCAATATGGACCTAGTTTTGGATACTAATTACATATTTGAACTCGTGATTATCAAATTTTAATATTGGTTTCGAATTTTGGCCATATGGACTATGGTTGACTTTTGAGATTTTTTTTAAATATCAAAGCTTTATGGATGGGGATCGCTTCCTATGGCATTGTTGACTTTCTTGGATGATGTTTGGCTTGGATTTGCACAATTGGAGAGCTAGATTGTGGTTTTGACACCATTTGAGGTTGAAGACTAGCCCGAATGAGGTAAGAATATTTCTTAAACTTGGATTGAGGGTAATATTCCACCGGTTGTGATATTTGTTAAATGTTGTGGGTAACATATATGCGAGGTGATGAGCATATATGCGTGCAGCGTGGTTATTCACAATCTGGGTAGATCTTAGGCTAGTATATGCATTATTTTGCTTCTTTGATATTGTGTTTTCTCAACGTCTATGACTACGTGAGCTATGCTAGAAATCATGTCTAGACTATTTGCTTTTTTGTTGAGACATGATATGGCTGTTTTTTCTATGTTGAGCTATTTTCCTTAGCCGTAATCATATTCCTCAGTGATCATATTAAATCCACGTGTTATGTCTCTGCCCCCATGTAATTTTACATGTTATCTTACTTGTTGTCGGTGCCTTGTGTATGATACGAGTCTGAGACAAATCGGGACATGTTGTTTTATTCTGTGCGGTATTTTGATTATTATTACTATGAAATGTTGGCATTTTGAGACTTGAGCGGGTTGATGACTGATCTTAGGCCATAGAGACTTGTTGGTATTAATATTGAGGTGACGCGTGCGCCAAGATCCATGTTGGGCTGAGTGGTATTGATATTGAGGTGACACGTGCGCCAGACCCCATGTTAGTCAAGACGATATTGATTGTTGACTAAGATCCGATCAGCATTTGGGAAAGGACCTGCTCCTTTGGAGTCTTGTGCAGTGCTGAGTGTGTGTATGTGTGTGAGTTTCAGGGTCCATGGGCATTGATCCAGGCACATGAGCATGCTTAGAGTGTAATTGAGGGGTACTTCATGCCATTCATCATTGATTTGGCATGTATAACTCACATGCAACCATAGAGATGTACAATCCCTCATGCTAATTGGTATTTGATGTGCCTACTTGATGTTAGAGCTTGATTTACAGTATTGTCTTGTTAAATACCTGTTGTCACGACCCAAATACCACCAACCGGTTATTTTGGCACCTATGTCACTTTCTAGGCAAGCCAAAAATAACAAAAGTAGAACATAATAACATAATTAGCAAAAAAATAATATAAATTCAAAGCCAAGTGGCACAAATAATTGCGTAAATACATAAACATATACCAGAACTGGTAGTACAGAGTCATGAGCTCTAACATGGAAGTACAAGTTTGAAATACAAAATGAATAGACCGTTTGAATGAAAGCAACATTATAAACTGAAAGGAGACACCAAAGACTGTAGACGAGATCCAGCTCTCCCTCTTCTCTCGATAATAATGACAACAACAAATCATAGCTAGTCACAACTTGGTCCAACACTTGGATCTGTACAATTAAATTTAAAATGTAGTATGAGTAGAACTCACCCCATATACTAAACATTTATCGTAACTAACCTCGGCGAGGTAATAGAGGTAAGAATCATTTGATACTAGTTTATAACCTGCCCAGTTCACCAATTCCACTAGTACACAAAAAAGATAAAGCCACCTTAGTGCACAAAGATAACGTGACATGCTCTGTTTATATTGATGATCCAGCTGATAGAGAAGATATAAATAATAAGTCATGTATAATCTCTTTCCAGCATATAGAGAGGATATGGACAAGAAATTCAATAACCAAAACACTGGCTAGTTTTCCTCATATCGTATGTACACCATCAAGAGATAAACATTAGAGTGACCGTAGGAGATCCACATGCTGCATGGACAACTCACAACTATATATAATAACCTCATGGATAATTCACGTTCCAACATAACGCAGCTCCACACGGACCACTCACGTGCTATCAACCCTGTCTATATCACATAGAAAACATATACATGAATATATGCACATGAACAATGGATATTAAATTACATACGTATGGACTGATGTAAGTGACATGCTAAGGTGTAGGCATGTGAGAAGTGTGCTATCAAATTTGTAGTCAGGCGACTATGCCAAAAGAATCGCAAATAACATGTTTGAATAGGTTTTCAACTAACAAATAATCTCTAACACGATTCAATTTTCTCAAAAAGGCATACAAATATAATAAGCATGATAACATGAAGCTTACGTATCAAATTCAAGGCATATCAAAGCCTAATCACTACCCGAAGATGAATATTACTTTGGTGCATGCAAATGGGCTCAACCGCCTCACATGTGCGCCACCCATAGCGCTTAGCCAACATTATTAATTCAGGCAACTAGTGCCTCAACAGAGTGTAGATAAGACACTTACCTCAAGCAAGACAGATCAACACTCTAGAATACAGCCTTGGACAGCTCGAATCTAGCAATTTTTTTTTAACAATATCAATAAAAGCCATAAAAAATAATCCCAAAAAATAAAGCTATGTTCTTTAACAACTATACAAAATTAATCCAAAAAGGCAACCCCGAGCCCACACCCCGAAACCCTGCAAAAGTCAAAAATCCCAAATACCAATTTCAATACGAGTCCAACCATACATGTTTCATCCAATTCTGACTCCAAACTGAGGTTCAAATCTCGAATTTACACTTTAGATACGTTTTTACCAAAATGCCCAATTTTACCCATATAAACACTAACCAAAAGCCAATATCAAGTTTGGAACCATGAATAATAACTAAATTTATATAAAAAATACTTATCTTAAAGAAAGCCATGAAAATCTTCTCCAATATTGCCCAAATTCGAGCTCCTAATCTCAAAATGTGATAAAATAACCAAACACTCAAAATAAATATGTTCTTCCTAGCAATTCCTCTTTGGCAGACAAAGTACATCATCTTCGGTATCATATATGCAGAAAAACCATCGCTCATGTACTCAGTCACACTGTGTCATGGGATGGTTTTAGTTGTATCTATTAACTTTACTTAATTATCTCTATTTCCATTGGTGGGACTATTTGATATTACTATTTAAGTTTTTTCTGCTTATTAGTTTATGACTTGCCCAAGTAGTGCTAGGGGCCGTCATGAGTCTGGTAGTAGTTTGGGTCATGACACTTGTGAAGGGATCAAGGTAGACTCAAAGAATTTGAGAGTTGGTCTAGACCTTCTACTGCTACAAATATCAGGAGCTTCTTAGGTTTGGCTAGTTACTGCTATCACTTTATAGATTGATGGTTTTAGTTGTATTGTGACACTATGTCGTGGGATGGTTTTAGTTGTATTGTGACTATTGACTTAATTATCATTATTTTCACTGTTGATACTATTTGATATTACTATTTAAGTTTTGTCTACTTATTATTTGATGACTTGCCTATCAAATAATGCTAGGGGCCGGCATGACTATGGTGGGAGTTTGGGTCGTGACACTTGTGATAGGATCAAGGTAAACCCAAAAAACTTCGGAGTTGGCCCAGACCTTCTACCGCTACAATATCAAGACCTTCTTAGGTTTGGGTTTGTATATAGTTTATTGTGCACGCATCGGCTTTGGGTGTGTATTGATATAGGACGGTAGGGTGATTGCCTATGCATCACGCTAGTTAAAGTCACAGGAGAAGAACTATCTTGTGCATGTTTTTGAGTTAGTATCCATTGTGCACACGTTCACGATATGGAGGCATTACTTATATGGTATGTCTTGTGAGGTATATACGGATCATCATAGTCTCCAACATCTATTTAAATAGAAAGATTTGAATTTGATGTAGCGGAGATAGTTGGAGTTGTTGAAGGATTATGACATCACTATTCTCTATCATATATGGTAGGGCAACGTG
The DNA here is from genome assembly GCA_032618575.1 of Nicotiana noctiflora. NCBI lineage: Eukaryota > Viridiplantae > Streptophyta > Magnoliopsida > Solanales > Solanaceae > Nicotiana > Nicotiana noctiflora. The sequence goes on along the minus strand of JASVEL010009292.1, from coordinate 184,735 downwards.
TTAGCATATGCCTTGAGTATAAAGGCAGAGAGTATGGGGAGTTTAGCATATATTCCATTTTTAGATAGGCCTTAGGCTATGTATGTTCATGATTTATCCAACAAACTCACCAGATTGGATATTTTGGAGCCTAGCAGAGTCATTGCTTGTGTTGTATCTCCAAGATCCTTGTTGGAGCATATTAAGGCTCGACAACATGATGATCCCCGTTTTCTTGTCCTTAAGGACACAGTGCAGTACGTTTGTACTAAGGAGGTGACTACTAATGATGATTGTGTGTTGAGGCTTCATGGTCGAGTTTGTGTTCATAATGTAGATGGATTGAGGGAGTTGATTCTTGAGGAGGCTTGTTATGGTATTATATTCACCAAGTTCTACGAAGATGTATCGTGATTTGAAGTAACATTATTGGTGACAGAGGATTAATAAGGATATTGCACGGTATGATGCATGGTGTTTAAATTTCCAGTAGGTCAAGTATGAGCATCAATGGCTACATGGTTTACTTTAAAAGTATGAAATACTGGAGTTGAAGTGGGAAACACATCACTATAGACTTTCTGGTAGGGTTGCCATGGTCATTGAGTAGATTTGACAATGTTTGGGTCATTATGGACAAACTAACAAAGTCTGCTCATTTCATTAAAGTCATAACTTCTTACATTTTGGAGCAGTTGGCTAGGATCTACAAAAGGGAGATTGTCTTCTTGCATAATGTGCCTGTGTCGACATCTCGGATCAAGGCATTCTGTTTACTTTGCATTTCTGAAGAGCGATTTAACGTGAGTTGCATGCATGTTTGGTTGAGCACTGCATTTTACCCTCAAACAGATGGCAGTTAGAGCGGACCATTTAGATTTTAGAAGATATGTTGAGGGCCTGTATTATAGATTTCAGAGGCCACTAGGATCAGTTTCTTCCATTAGCAGAATTTGCATACAACAATAGCTATCAGTCGGGTATCCAAATAGCTATGTGTAAGGCCTTATATGGGAGGCAATGTCGTTCTTGAGTTAGTTGGTTTGAGCCTAGTGAGGCTAGATTATTGGCACAAACTTGGTTTATGATGCTTTGGAAAATGTGAACGAAAATCAAAAGTGGCTTCGTACAATTGAATCCAAGCAAAAGAGTTATGTTGATAGGATGGTTTGGGAAGTAGCTTTCATGGAGAGTGAGAAAGTTCTTCTACGAGTTTCGCCTATAAAGGGTGTATGAGATTTTGAAAGAAGGACACGTTGAGACCTCAATATATTGATCCTTTTGAGGTGTTATAGAGAATGGGTGAGCCGGCCTATACATTTGCTTTACCATGTAGCTTGTGAGGAGTTCACCCAATGTTTCATGTTTTCACACTTCAAAAGTATTAAGAAGTTCGGTCGCATGTGTTTCATTTCAGTTCAGTACAATTGGATTAGAATCTGTATTTTTAGGAGGAGGAGCCGATGGCCATTTTTGATCAACATGTTCAAAAGTTGAGGTCTCAAGACATGACATCAATGAAGGTTTAGTGTAGAGGTCAACCGGTTGAGGAGGTGACTTAGGAGACATATTATGATATGCAGAGGAGATATGCTCATCTTATTATTATCCCAAGTATGATTCTAATCTTGTTTGAGGACGATTATTTGTTTTAGAGGGGGGAAATGTAATGACATAGCCGATCATATTTAATTTTCTATGAATTAAAAATTTTAATTCAAAGAATGAGTTATAAATGATAGAATTTGATGTTATTATGAGCATGGATTGGCTAGACTCTTGTTACGCAATAGTGGATTGTTGGAAGAAAGTTTTTCACTTTAATTTTCGAGGAGAGCCAATTATCGAATGGAAGGGTGATGTTGCAGCGCCAAAAGGGAAGTTTATTTCTTACCATAAGGCTCGAAAGGCGATCACATACGGATATTTGTATTATTTGGTATGGGTGCAGGTTACAGAAGCGGAGCCTCCCGCTCTTCAATTGGTTCCAGTTGTTAGTGAATTCACCGATAAGTTCACTGATGAGCTCCTGGGTATTCTACCTAAGAGGGAGATCGACTTTGCCATCGATATGTCACCTAATATGCAATTGATATCTATTCCTCGGTACATGATTGCTCTTGTCGAGCTGAAGGAACTAAAAGTTTAGTTGAAGGACCTTCATGATAAGGGACTATCTGACCTAGTACTTCTCTGTGGGAAGCGCCAGTACTATTTTTTCGAAAGAAAGATGGTTCGTTAAGGATGTGTATTGATTATCGACAACTAAATAAGGTAACTATTAAGAACAAGTATCCGTACTCAAGAATTGATGATTTGTTTGATGAATTGCAAGGTGCTAAGTATTTTTCAAAGATCAATCACAAATCTGGTATCATTAGCTAAGGATCAAGGAAGAAGATGATTCGAAAATAGCCTTTCGGACCAGATATTGCCATTATAAGTTTCTTGATTTGTCCTTTGGCCTAACCAACACACTAGCGGCCTTCATGGATATGATGAATCATTTGTTCAAGCCATTTTTGGGTATTTTTGTGATTATGTTTATAGATGATATCTTTGTGTATTCTTGGTCAGAAGCAGAGCACGCAGAGCATTTGCTACGCCTGTTTCGGGATCCTATATTGTACGCGATAGAGCCGAGTTCATATTAATAGTAAGGTGACACGTACGCCATGCCTCTTATTGGGCTGAGTGGTATTGATAGTGAGGTGATGTATGCGCCGGGTCCCATATTAAGTTAAGTATATTGATTATTGACTTAAATCGGATAAGCATTTGGGCTAAGATCCTCCCCTCCGAAGTTAGGTATTAACCTGTGGGTACAAGTACACGAGACATGCTTGGTGAGGGACTTACACCGGGAACCCGTACAGTGGTGAGTGTAGGTGTGTGTGATAATTGAGGGGTACTCGTGCTAAGCTCTACACATGTCCTGAGATTTGGTATACTTGATTATTAGATTGCGATATTGTTGAATTTGACATGTAACCTTGTCATGCAAGACTGAGCTATATATTTCTCATGCTATCTGGTACTTGATGTCTCTATCTAATAAATAAAGTTTGGATATCTTAGTATATCATAGTATAAATCGGAAGCCCATGCTTCGATGATTTTCTTGGTATAATTGATGCCTTGATTGGTGTATTTCGGAAGCATGCTTATTGATCCTCTTATTCTGATAAAGTTGTACTTGTTTTTTTATTGAAGTGCTTTTTATTTTGCCGATAGTATGGTACTATCGTTGTTGTTGGCTATTGAGAATGGGCGTTGAACCTTGCCAATCTCGTTACTTATTTTAGCCCAAGGTTAGGCTTGTTAATTATTGAGTATTTGAGGTCTGTTGTACTCATACTACACTCTGCACTTTATGTGTAGATCTCGATACTGCTGAGAGGGGTGATTGCTAGATTATAATATATTAGCGAAATGGCTTCCCATCCACTTAAACTTTCCAGGCTTTTTAAAGCCGATACATAAACTTTCTATTTTCCCAATTGAACATTCGAACTCGTTTTTTCTATAACTAATAAACACATATGACAAGAGACCACGTGCACGTGTATTACACATACATATACGTGTCCATCCAGTCAGCAGATGACCAATAGATGTCTTACACGTCGGCAAACTCAAAATCAAAATGGATCAATAATAAGGAAAATTCAAGCAACAACTCTCCTCTTTGACTGCTTTAGCATTCTTCTTCATCCCATTAATTACCATTTCAAGCTAATTCTAGCACCCCTAGCAACATAACGCCTATCTCTGCTCCTTTTTCTTCCCTTCACCATTGAGGCAACTGGTGTTCATAATGTAATAGGTGAATATACATGATTAATAGGGAAGATGGATATTTCAGAACAAGATAATAGATCTGTGCAGGGCTTAGAGGTTCCTGCTTACAAAATAGATGTTGATAGTGTTTGCAATTAGTTGTTCTATCTGAAAAATCTTTGCAATCAGTTGTTAAACTCAAAATCTACGGTATCTAATCTAAACAATGAGAATCCTAGTCCGCCTCTAAATGATAGAGTGATTAAATACACATTTCAAAGAAAGGGGAAGAGGGATTTGTGTAGGATATCTGCTGAAAATGCTTCTATTGAGAAGAACTCCTTGAAGAAAACAAATGAGGAAAAACTAATAATCTTCTGGAACCTCAAAAGTTGACAGTGACAGACTCATCAGAAGACAGTGGGAAAATTGCAAAAGTTGCTCAGCGGGTTAGTTATTTGATGATCATTGTAGATCCTACAACTTTCCACCATTTTCAGTCTGAAAAACTGAAAAGAAAATTGAAAATGGAGCTTCAGATTTTTAAAAATGGAGGAAAGGGGTATTTTAGAAGGAATAAATAAGAACACAATTAAACACAACCCATTTTGTACTATTGGGCGTTGGCAAGGGGGTTTTCACGCTCTTGTTCGTCGTGTTCCTCACGCGAGCTGCTGATTAGGATCAACTGACGCCACATGGGCATGGTCAATGGTTAAATGTGTTTATTAGTTATGGAAAAAATAAGTTCGAGTGTTCATATGGGAAAGTTATAAGTTTATGTATCGACTTTAAAATCCGGACAAGTTTTAGTGGCCAGGAAGCCATTTCGCCTAACATATTTAACAGTTGGAGATTTCAAGGTAGCTTCTGTTTTGTTCGTAGGCCTTGAAGTCCCCTATATTGTCAGTTCATGTTATTATTGTTAATGTTTCAGACAGTATTGTATTTTGGTTTTGACCTTATATTTAAATTCTCTAGAGCTCATTTATTCGAGGACATTGGATCGTGGATTGGTTTCAGTTGTATTGTTGCTATTGACGTCGGTTATTTGTGTTATTCCATTCTTCAGACTATTTCATGCTATTATTGAAGTTTATTTCTATTTATTGGTGGCTTGCCTAGCAAGCGATTTTAGGCGCTATCATGATTCTGGTGGAATTTTGGGCTGTGACAATTACTCTCTCCATCCAAATATATGTTTCACTCTTTTCTTTTTAGTCAGTGCGAAAAAGAATATCATACTTTCTTATTTAAATATAATTTAATTTTAATTTTCTCATTTTAACCTTAGCGAGATACTTTACAATCACACAAATACATATGGCTTATTTTGGACCAGAAATATTAAAAGATATAATTTTTTCTCTTAAACTCCATGCCTGGTGAAACACCACCAAATAAATTGAGACGAAGGAAGTAATAAATTTTAAAATTGTGGCTAATGGTTAATTACCCGGCGATAAAAGTAGCTTTTATCCATTTTTCCCTTTGATTATTGATTGATAATACTTGCCATTACCCTCAGGTTTGTGTGACGACCCAAAGGGTCATCACTTATTTAATTAATCATTTCGAGCTTCGGAGGCCTTGAAAACCTCATTCTATGTTGCCTCGATTTACGTGCACGATCCGAGCATGTAGCCGGAAAGATTTTGTGATAGAAAATATGAATTCTATGAGAAATTTGGATAAAAATGATATTAATATTGATATGGTTGACTTCGGTCAACATTTTTGGTAAACGGATCCGGACCGAGATTGAATGGTCCCGAGAGGTCCGTAGGAAAATATGGGACTTGGACATGCGTCCGGAGTCGAATTCTGAGGCCTAGAGCCCAAGTTATGAATTTTTATGTGAAATTGTTTTTGATGCAATTATTAAAGGAAATAAATTAATTGACCTTGGTATCGGGCTCGTATTTTGGTTCCGACGCCCGGTACAAGTCTTAAATATTATATATGTGATTTCTGTAAAGTTTGGTGACATTTGGATGCCGTTTGAGATGTTTTGGACCTTGAGTTCCAAGTTTGAAAGTTTTGAAAACTAAAGGTATGAAAATCATGCATTTGAGGCTTGATTTGATGAAAACGAGGTGATATTGGCGATGTGATCGCACGAACAAGTTCATAATGTGTTTTCGAGGTTATGTGCATATTTGGTTTGGAGCCCCGAGGGCTCGGGTGAACTTTGGATAGGCCACGAGGTCAATTTTTCATGTTAGAAGTTGCTGTCTGCAACTGGTCTGCAGAGTTCGCAAATGCGAACAATAGTTCGCAAATGCGAACTCCCAACTATTCTGCAGAGTTCGCAAATGCGAACAATAGTTCGCAAATGCGAACTCCCCCCCTATTGTTTCTGTGTTCGCAAATGCGAACAGTAGTTCGCAAATGCGAACTTGACCCTTCTGTGCCTGTGTTCGCAAATGCGAGCTATAGTTCGCAAATGCGAACTGGCCACTATTCCGCCTGGGTTCGCAAATGTGAACAATAGTTCGCAAATGCGAACCTCCCCATATTTAGCCTGTGTTCGCAATTGCGAACAATAGTTCGCAAATGCGAACTTCCCAGTTTTGCCTTGGCTTCGCAAATACGAAGAAAAGTTCGCAAATGCGAACTTCCCACCCTTAGCTTATTTTTCAAACTCCAGAAATTGGTCGGGGTTCGCAATTGCGAACCCGTGTTCGCAAATGCGAACACAGAGACCTGAAAAACACGAATTTCAGTCATTTCTTCACATTTTACAAAACCAAAACACCCATTTGCGATTCTTCAAGGATTTCTTCTTCATCAAAATGATTGTAAGTCACTTTTTACTTAATTCTTTCAATTCCTAACATCATTAAACATGTTTTTCATAAGAAATCAAAGATTTTCATGGTAAAATTCTTGTTTTTGTTAGAAAATAGGGTTTTTCATAAATTGGGGAATTGGACCTCGAATTGAGGTCCGATTTTGAAACAAATTATATATATGAACTCGTGGGGGAATGGGTAACCGGATTTTGGTCCTAACCCCGAATTCCGACCATGTGGGCCGGGGGTTGAAATTCACTATTCATGGCAGAATGTTGTATAAGTTGTATTTGGTATTAAGAATTAGTTTGTTGAGTAGAATTGATGATATTAAATCAATTGTGTATAGATACGGTTGGATTGGAGCCAAATTGAAAGAAAAGACATTTCCACGGAGTGAATTGTTCATAAGCATTCGAGGTAAGTGTTTGTTCTATCCTAGGTTGAGGGAATAGGATTATGTGTTATGTGTTATGTGATCGAGTGCGGTGTATGGGCTGTGGTGACGAGCATCCATACACTAGCGTCTAGTATGACCGTGAGTCGTTGGAAAATGATATTTTGAGATATATTACAGGTGAATTGTTATTGTTCTCCCTTGTTGGGACTTGTTGTGAAGATAATTATTGATTGCCCTTGATGGGACGATTTATGAATTGTTGTTTCTTTCTCTGCCCTTAGCTGTGATTGTTATTTGGGTGAGGAAGAGTGATAATGCACGAAGGGTGATGCCGTGCCATGTTTATTTATTTATGCACGAAGGTTAATGTCGTGCCATGTTTATTTATTGATTATGCACGAAGGATCATGCGGTGCCTTGTTATTGAACCATGTACGAAGGATCATGCCGTACTATGGATGTGAGGATGAGAGTAAAAGCACGAAGGGTGATGCAGTGTACTTTATTTGTTTGTTTGGTGAGGATGAGAGTAAAAGCACGAAGGGTGATGCCGTGTACTTTATTTGTTTATTTGGTGAGGATGAGAGTAAAAGCACGAAGGGTGATGCCGTGCAATTGCTTGCTATTTCTTGAAGTGATATTATTCGTGTTTACATTATACTTTGTTTTCTTTGTGAAATTATTAATTGTGGTTAATTGTTGAATTCTTTAAGATATTCCTTATTGTGTTATTACTTGATTATTTCTTGTTATTTTGTGGTACACATATATATATTGAATTGCACAGGTTTATGTGAGTGTCTGGTCCTAGGCTTGTCACTACTTCGCCGGGATAGGCCAGGCACTTACCAGCACATGGGGTCGGTTGTGCTGATGCTACACTTCTGTGCGTTTTTGCACAGGTCGAGGTTACGATCAGGAGCAGCAGCAGCAGTAAATAGATTGCGTGGGAGTTGATCACATTTGAGACCGAGGTAGCTTGCAGACGTCCGCAGGCCCGGCGTCTCTTTCTTTATTTATGTTTATAGCTGTAGTCTCATTGTTCCGAGACGAACATAATGATGTTATATTTCCTTCAGACTTTTATGTGTAGTATTCCATAGTAGTTTGTGAGTTGGTGACTCCAAGTCTTCGGTAGAGGATTTCGGTATGATTTTTACCGTGTGATTTATTATTTCCATTTCGATAAAGTATTCCGCATTTATTTAATTAAAATTGTGTTAAAAACAGGATAGTACGAATACAGTGGCTTGCCTAGCGACCACGAGTAGGCGCCATCACGATCCCGATATTGGGGGAAAATCCGGGTCGTGACAAGTTGGTATCAGAGCTCTAGGTTACATAGGTCTCACCACTCACGAACAAGCTTAGTAGAGTTTGAGAGGTAGGTACGGAGACGTATGTACTTGTCCTCCCGAGTCTATTGAGTTAGGAAAGAGTCTCTCATTTGTTCTTTCTTGTCGTGCGACTTGTTCCTCAAATGCTGTTGAATTTCTATTACGTCCTTTCGCAAGATGGTAAGGACATGCGCTTCTTCGTCCGGTGACCAGCAGCCCGAGCCCCGGGCGGCTCCGTGAGGGCGGGGGCCAAGGCCGTATCGAGAGGCCGTGGTAGGGGTAGAGCTCGGCCCCGGGCGGCTACTCCGGAGGTGGAGCCTCGTATTGAGATTGACGAGGAGGTTCCGGTTCCGGCGGCTCCGGTGGGCCCAGCTCGGGTCCCGGGAGAGGCTTTAATCACCCCGGATCTCGGGATGCTTTGGTCGAGAATAGCGGGATTCATGGACGAGCATCGCTAGAGCGGGTTTATTATTAGTTGCCCCAGCCACTTCTCGGGCTGGAGGAGGGGCCCGGACTCCTGTTGCTCATACTCCGGAGCCGGTAGCTCCTCGGCCTCGAGCACCGGTAGTCCGGCCGGTTGTGGCCACTCGATGCGGTACCGCGGCTCATGCCGGTGATGGAACGGCCATGACTTCGATTCGTTATGGAGGCTTGATCGGTTCTCCAAGCTATTTACCACTACTTTCGGTGGAGCCGCATCAGAGGATCCTCGGGACTTCTTATTCAGTTGCCGTGAGATTCTCAAGACTATGGGGATCGTGGAGACAAACGGAGTTGACTACTGTACCTTCAGACTTGCAGGATCCGCCAAGACTTGGTGGAGAGATTATTGCTCGACTCGACCAGCAGGGTCCCCAGCTTTATCATGGGACCGGTTTGCGGAACTATTTATGGAGAAGTTTCTCCCTGCTACTCAGAGGGATGTACTTCGGAGGCAGTTTGAGCGCCTCCATCAGGGCACTATGACAGTTACACGGTATGAGACGAGATTTATTGACTTGGCTCGTCATGCAGTGGTGATACTTCCCACGGAGCGGGAGAGGGTCCGCAGATTTATAGATGGGCTCAATCAGCCGATTAGACTCCAGATGGCTATGAGTGTGGGGAGTGACATATCATTTCAGAAGGCAGCCAATGCAGCACGCAGAGTTGAGATGGCTCTCGCTAGAGGAGGCGGTTATTCTTCGGATAAGAGGCCTCGTCATTCGGGTAGGTTTGGTGCTTCTTCCTCTGGTAGCAGAGAATCCTTTGATAGAGGCCAGTCCTCCAGGCCTTTTCATTCCGCCCTTCAGGCTTCACGGGGTGGATCAGGTGATCGTGGTTCTCGGGGGCATTATTCAGACCAGTCTCCTATTAATGCTCAGCCTCTTCAGAGTGTTCGTGGAGGCCATTCAGGTCGTCAGGGCCAGCAGCCCTATCAGTCTAAGAGTTGCTACGGTTGTGGCGACCCAGGTCATTTTATTAGGAATTGCCCTATAGCAGCGGGCAACTCTCAGCAGCGAGGTCCTCGTCCTATGATTCAGGCCCCGGCTGACCCTCAGCCTGCCCAGCCAGCCAGAGGCGGGGGTAGAGATTATAGAGGTGGAGGTCGAGACCGTAGAGGTGGAGACCGTCCGGCCAGAGGTAGAGGTCAGCCAGTTGATGGTCGTCCTAGAGACGCAGCTCAGAGGGGAGGTGCAGATCCCCGATTCTATGCTTTACCAGCTAGGCCAGAGGCAGAGGCATCAGATGCTGTGATTACAGGTACTATTCTTGTGTGTGGCAGAGGTGCTTCAGTATTATTTGACCCTGGATCTACGTATTCCTATGTGTCTTCCTACTTCGCACCGTATTTGGCTGTGCCCAGCTATGCTCTGGATATTCCAGTTTATGTGGCTACGCCAGTGGGTGACTCCATTGTAGTCGATCGGGTGCACCGTTCGTGCGTAGTTATATTTGGGGGTCTTGAGACCCGTGTCGATCTGTTGCTTTTGGATATGGTAGATTTTGATGTCATATTGGGGATGGACTGGTTGTCCCCATACCATGCTATTCTTGATTGTCATGCTAAGACTGTCACCTTAGCCTTGCCAGAATCACCCCGATTAGAGTGGAAGGGTACCTCAAGCCACTCCGTTCGCATTGTTATTTCTTATGTTAAGGCTCGACGTATGGTCGAGAAGGGGTGTCTAGCTTATTTGGCTTATGTTCGTGATTCCAGCGCAGAAGTTCCTTCCATTGATTCAGTCCCTATTGCACGGGAGTTTCCTGAGGTTTTTCCTTCAGACCTGCCGGGCATGCCACCCGACAGGGATATTGATTTCTGTATTGATCTGGCACCGGGTACTCAGCCCATCTCCATTCCACCCTATCGTATGGCCCCGCCGGAACTAAAAGAGTTGAAAGATCAATTGCAAGACCTTCTTGAGAAGGGCTTTATCAGGCCCAGTGTTTCCCCCTGGGGAGCACCTGTATTATTTGTAAAGAAGAAGGATGGCTCGATGCGGATGTGTATTGATTACGGGCAGTTAAACAAGGTGACTATCAAAAATAAATATCCACTGCCGAGGATTGATGATTTGTTTGACCAGCTCCAGGGAGCGAGGGTATTCTCTAAGATAGACTTGAGGTCGGGCTACCATCAGCTGAAGATCAGGGCGGCTGACATTCCTAAGACAGACCTTTCGCTCTAGATATGGGCATTATGAGTTCTTGGTCATGTCCTTCGGGTTGACCAATGCCCAGCAGCATTCATGGAGTTGATGAATCGGGTATTCAGGCCTTACTTAGATCTGTTCGTGATAGTTTTCATAGATGACATCCTGGTGTACTCCCGCGGCCAGGAAGAGCACGAGCAGCACCTCAGAGTGGTTCTTCAGACTCTGAAAGATAACCGGCTATATGCCAAATTTTCTAAATATGAGTTCTGGCTGAGTTCTAGCATTTCTGGGTCACGTTGTATCGGTGGAAGGTATTCGGGTAGACCCAAAGAAGATTGAGCCAGTCCAGAATTGGCCTCGACCGGCTTCGGTGGAGCGAGATCCGGAGTTTCTTGGGATTAGCGGATTTATTATCGTCGTTTTGTAGAGGGTTTTCTTCATTGCGGCCCGATGACCGGAGTTGACCCGAGAAGGGTGTCCGGTTTCGGTGGTCGAGAGGAGTGTGAGGCGAGCTTTCGAAGCTCGAGACGGCCTTGACCACCGCACCGGTGTTGATACTACCTACGGGTACAGGGCCTTATACAGTTTATTGTGACGCATCTCGTACGGGGCTTGGAGCGGTATTGATGCAGGATGGTAAGGTTATCGCGCTTATGCTTCGAGGCAGTTAAAGATACATGAGAAGAATTATCCGGTTCATGATCTTGAATTAGCAGCAGTGGTTCATGCCTTAAAGATCTGGAGGCATTACCTATATGGTGTGACATGTGAGGTGTACACTGATCACAAAAGCCTACAGTACTTGTTCAAGCAGAAAGAGTTGAATCTACGACGGCGGAGATGGTTAGAGTTGCTAAAAGACTATGATGTTACTATCTTATATCACCCAGGTAAGGCCAATGTGGTGGCCGATGCTTTGAGTAGAAAGTATGCCGGCATGGGTAGTCTTGCATATATTCCGGTCAATCAGAGACCATTAGCTCTAGATGTCGAGGCCTTAGCCAACCGGTTCGTGAGATTAGACATTTCTGAGCCTAGCAGAGTGTTAGCCTGCACGGTCGCTCGTTCTTCCTTATTAGAGCGTATCCGTGAGAGGCAATTTGATGATCCTCGTTTGCGTGAGTTGAGAGATACAGTACAGCGGGGAGGTGCCACACAGGTAAACCTAGATGATGATGGGGTATTGAAATTGCAGGGTCGAGTTTGTGTGCCCAATGTCGAAGGGATTCGAGAGTTGATCTTAGCGAGGGCCCACAGTTCATGGTATTCTATTCACCCGGGCACCGCGAAGATGTACCAGGACTTACGACAGCACTATTGGTGGCGCAGAATGAAGAAAGATATCGTTGCGTATGTCGCTCGGTGTCTAAATTGTCAGCAGGTAAAATATGAGCACCAGAGACCTGGTGGTGTGTTCCAGAGGATTGAAATTCCCGAGTGGAAATGGGAGCGGATCACTATGGACTTCGTTACTGGACTTCCTTTGACTCGGAGAAAATTTGATGCTATTTGGGTCATTGTTGATAGGCTGACCAAATCAGCACACTTTATTCCAGTATCTGTCTCCTACTCGTCGGAGAGGTTAGCGGAGGTTTACATTAGGGAGATTGTTCGTCTCCATGGAGTGCCGGTATCTATTATCTCTGATCGGGGTACGCAGTTTACCTCGCGGTTCTGGAGAGCGGTCCAGCAGGAGTTAGGCACCCAGGTTCAGTTGAGTACAGCATTTCATCCTCAGACGGATGGCCAGTCCGAGAGGACTATTCAGATTCTAGATGACATTTTTTCGGAAAAATTATTTCTCTACATTTTTTAAACTTAAATCACTACCAAGGGTCCGAACTTCCTAACACATCATTCGGACCATGACACCACATCTACTAGGTTTTATGCACAAAAATTTTACGGGGCCTTACACAGACTTAGTTCAGGAGGCCTTGGATAAGGTTAAGACTATTCAGGAGAGATTACAATCAGCTCAGTCCAGGTAGAAAACTTATGCGGATCGTAAGGTTCGAGATGTAGATTTCATGGTTGGCGAGCGAGTATTGCTCCGAGTGTCGCCTATGAAGGGCATGATGAGTTTCGGGAAGAAGGGCAAGCTCAGCCCTAGGTATATTGGTCCATTTGAGATTCTAGACGAGTGGGAGGGGTGGCTTACAGACTAGCTCTGTCGCCTAGCTTATCAGCTGTGCATCCAGTTTTTCATGTATCTATGCTTCGGAGATACCACGGCGATCCCACACATGTGTTAGACTTCAGTACTGTCCAATTGGACAATGATCTATCTTACGAGGAGGAGCCGGTAGCCATTCTAGACCGGCAGGGTTCGACAGTTGAGGTCGAAGAGTTATCCTTCTGTGCGTGTTCAGTGGAGAGGTCAGCCTCCTGAGGCATCGACCTGGGAGTCCGAGTCCGATATGCGGAGCCGCTACCCACACTTGTTTCCTGACTCGGGTACTTCTTTCTTTTGTCCGTTCGAGGACGAACGGTTGTTTTAGAGGTGGAGATTGTGACGACCCAAAGGGTCATCACTTATTTAATTAATCATTTCGAGCTTCGGAGGCCTTGAAAACCTCATTCTATGTTGCCTTGATTTACGTGCACGATCCGAGCATGTAGCCGAAAAGATTTTGTGATAGAAAATATGAATTCTATGAGAAATTTGGATAAAAATGATATTAATATTGATATGGTTGACTTCGGTCAACATTTTTGGTAAACGGATCCGGACCAGAGATTTGATGGTCCCGAGAGGTCCGTAGGAAAATATGGGACTTGGACATGCGTCCGGAGTCGAATTCTGAGGCCTAGAGCCCAAGTTATGAATTTTTATGTGAAATTGTTTTTGATGCAATTATTAAAGGAAATAAATTAATTGACCTTGGTATCGGGCTCGTATTTTGGTTCCGACGCCCGGTACAAGTCTTAAATATTATATATGTGATTTATGTAAAGTTTGGTGACATTTGGATGTCGTTTGAGAGGTTTTGGACCTTGAGTTCCAAGTTTGAAAGTTTTGAAAACTAAAGGTATGAAAATCATGCATTTGAGGCTTGATTTGATGAAAACGAGGTGATATTGGCGATGTGATCGCACGAACAAGTTCATAATGTGTTTTCGAGGTTATGTGCATATTTGGTTTGGAGCCCCGAGGGCTCGGGTGAACTTTGGATAGGCCACGAGGTCAATTTTTCATGTTAGAAATGCGAACTCCCCACTATTCTGCAGAGTTCGCAAATGCGAACAATAGTTCGCAAATGCGAACTCCCGCCTATTGTGTCTGTGTTCGCAAATGCGAACAATAGTTCGCAAATGCGAACTTGACCCTTCTGTGCCTGTGTTCGCAAATGCGAGCTATAGTTCGCAAATGCGAACTGGCCACTACTGTGCTTGTGTTCGCAAATGCGAGCTATAGTTCGCAAATGCGAACTGGCCACTATTCTGCCTGGGTTCGCAAATGCGAACAATAGTTCGCAAATGCGAACCTACCCATATTTAGCCTGTGTTCGCAATTGCGAACAATAGTTCGCAAATGCGAACTTCCCAGTTTTTCCTTGGCTTCGCAAATGCGAAGAAAAGTTCGCAAATGCGAACTTCCCACCCTTAGCTTATTTTTCAAACTCCAGGAAATTGGTCGGGGTTCGCAATTGCGAACCCATGTTCGCAAATGCGAACACAGAGACCTGAAAAACACGAATTTCGGTCATTTCTTCACATTTTACAAAACCAAAACACCCATTTGCGATTCTTCAAGGATTTCTTCTTCATCAAAACGATTGTAAGTCACTTTTTACTTAATTCTTTCAATTCCTAACATCATTAAACATATTTTTCATAAGAAATCAAAGATTTTCATGGTAAAATTCTTGTTTTTGTTAGAAAATAGGGTTTTTCATAAATTGGGGAATTGGACCTCGAATTGAGGTCCGATTTTGAAACAAATTATATATATGAACTCGTGGGGGAATGGGTAACCGGATTTTGGTCCTAACCCCGAATTCCGACCATGTGGGCCGGGGTTGAAATTCACTATTCATGGCAGAATGTTGTAAAAGTTGTATTTGGTATTAAGAATTAGTTTGTTGAGTAGAATTGATGATATTAAATCAATTGTGTATAGATACGGTTGGATTGGATCCAAATTGAAAGAAAAGACATTTCCACGGAGTGAATTGTTCATAAGCATTCGAGGTAAGTGTTTGTTCTATCCTAGCTTGAGGGAATAGGATTATGTGTTATGTGTTATGTGATCGAGTGCGGTGTATGGGTCGTGGTGACGAGCATCCATACACTGGCGTCTAGTATGACCGTGAGTCGTTGGAAAATGATATTTTGAGATATATTACAGGTGAATTGTTATTGTTCTCCCTTGTTGGCACTTGTTGTGAAGATAATTATTGATTGCCCTTGATGGGACGATTTATGAATTGTTGTTTCTTTCTCTGCCCTTAACTGTGATTGTTATTTGGGTGAGGAAGAGTGATAATGCACGAAGGGTGATGCCGTGCCATGTTTATTTATTTATGCACGAAGGTTAATGCCGTGCCATGTTTATTTAATGATTATGCACGAAGGATCATGCCGTGCCCTGTTATTGAACCATGTACGAAGGATCATGCCGTACTATGGATGTGAGGATGAGAGTAAAAGTACGAAGGGTGATGCCGTGTACTTTATTTGTTTGTTTGGTGAGGATGAGAGTAAAAGCACGAAGGGTGATGCCGTGTACTTTATTTGTTTATTTGGTGAGGATGAGAGTAAAAGCACGAAGGGTGATGCCGTGCAATTGCTTGCTATTTCTTGAAGTGATATTATTCGTGTTTACATTATACTTTGTTTTCTTTGTGAAATTATTAACTGTGGTTAATTGTTGAATTCTTTAAGATATTCCTTATTGTGTTATTACTTGATTATTTCTTGTTATTTTGTGGTACACATATATATATTGAATTGCACAGGGTTTATGTGAGTGTCTGGTCCTAGGCTTGTCACTACTTCGCCGGGATAGGCCAGGCACTTACCAGCACATGGGGTCGGTTGTGCTGATGCTACACTTCTGTGCGTTTTTGCACAGGTCCAGGTTGCGATCAGGAGCAGCAGCAGCAGTAAGTAGATTGCGTGGGAGCTAATCATATTTGAGACCGAGGTAGCTTGCAGACGTCCGCAGGCCGGCGTCTCTTTCTTTATTTATGTTATTAGCTGTAGTCTCATTGTTCCGAGACAAACAGAATTATGTTATATTTCCTTTCAGACTTTTATGTGTAGTATTCCATAGTAGTTTGTGAGTTGGTGACTCCAAGTCTTCGGTAGAGGATTTCGGTATGATTTTTACCGTGTGATTTATTATTTCCATTTCGATAAAGTATTCCGCATTTATTTAATTAAAATTGTGTTAAAAACAGGATAGTACGAATACAGTGGCTTGCCTAGCGACCACGATTATTGATTGATAATACTTGACATTACCCTCAGGATGAAGTAAGTAAGATAAATACATTAAGCAAGATACTATCAAGTTATATCCATCGCATATGACTTGTGAATTATTTAACAATATATGCAGAAAAATATGGTATACAAGTCATACCAAGTTCTCATGACTTGTATACACTTTAACAAGATAAGTAGAATGAAGATAGTACGAAGTCATATCAATCTAACCTGACTTATGGACAATTTAATAAGCTATGTAGAATAAATAAAATAATAAATCGTACCAATCTTGCATAACTTGTGGACAGTTAATTAAAAAATAGAAAAAATAATAGTGCAAACTCATATTGTTAATAACGTAACAATATAGGTAAATTAAAATGATGATAGTACATAGTCATACTAATTCGACTTCACATATGGACAACTTAATAAGATACATAAAATTAAGATAGCAACAAATCATACCAATCCGATATGACTCGTGAGTAATTTAACAGTATAGATAAAATAAAGTTAGTACCCGGTTATATAATCTTGATGGCTTGTGCAGAGAAAAAATCCCTACTTTATTTATAATAAATTAGGAAATTTTGCGTGAACTTATCCTTAATCCCGATGACCCACCAAACTTCTTTCCGCAATTGGAAATTAGATCGGTATTCATTTCAGAGGGAAATATAATCTTAAGTTAGTTTTCTCTCTTGAAGATGAACCCACAGAAGAATTTGTTTACCTCGAAAAATGGGATTAATAATTAAATATGATTTGTAGTTTTAAAGATATGTAATTTATTCTAATGCTAATGAATATACAAATAATGTTAAGTTTAAATAAGAAGAACTGATGAACCAAACCAGTGTTACTATAACAAAGAGGACCACGAGCTCGACTTTCTTGGTGGCCTCAAGGTCAACTAAGAGCAATGTAGTTGGAACAATAAAGTAAAAGCAATAAAGCTAAAGAACACTTGGTGAGCACGGTAAACATGAAAAGCATAGTAGAATATTCTTATTGCAGTAAATAATATGAGATATAAGAGAATTGTGGTCCTCTTTATATAAAAAGGGAAAACCTTAATATGGCGAATTATTGGTACAGCTGTATAAAAACCTAATACAGACTTGTACTATTTCGTACAGATCTTATCAATAATTTATGCCATGACCCACGTGTCCTTGAGAAATTTTTGCTCTTTCTTGATTGTCTTCGAGATTGTACGGCCCTTGATGTCGGTCGTGTCAGGCCTTCGATCTGCTTCTCCGAGTTGTACGTCCCTCAGTCAGGTCCGACCCCTACTTCGAGTCGCCCGAACTCGAACTCATAACTCAATTTGAGACTTCGAAATCGTGCTCCTTGATTTGGACCATATACAGATAGTCCCTGCGTTTCATATAGAATAAGATGCTAAGAAACGATTTGAACCTCGATCTTCCCGAGCCTCTCGTGATGAAGTCATGCTCATGACGTAGGCGCTTGAAATGATCGAAAATGTCATGTTAGCATGCTTCCCAAAATATCAAATACGTTTCAGCTTTTGTCGGCCACTTGCGTCGCTGGTTCCATCGTCGGATTTCTATAAATAAGGGGTTAATTGGTTGAAAAAACTACACTCAATCCTTTTTCAACAACGTTTAGCCCTTTTCTTGCTTTATCTCTTCCTCTAATGTCACGACCCAAGTTCACCAATCATGAACATGTCATGATGGCACCCAGTCCCCATGACTAGGTAAGCCTAACACGTTGCGGAATATACCAGTTTATGAATATTTAATAAGAATTAGCGGAAAATAAGATAAAAGGGGATGTAATCCATGCCGCTTGGCACATACACCCGTCAAATACACTATATAAAACACCACCAAGAATCTGGAATCCCACGGGTAACACAGACTAAAAGAGAACATACAACTGTAGCTCTATGTGTAAAGAGTATCTAACAACGGAATGAAGGAAAACATCTGCTAGCACTAATAGAATAGAAGGAAGGCCTCCGGATCCGCGGACGTAGCAGATCATACCTCGAGGTCTCCCAAAGCGCTGCTGAATCACCTGGTATGAGCTTGTCCTGATGTACCTGGATCTGCACAACAAAAGTGTGCAGAAGAGTAGCATGAGTACACCACGGCGGTACTGAGTAAGTGCCAAGCCTAACCTCGATGGAGTAGTGACGAGGAAGGTCAGGGCCCTACTGAGAGAAAAATAATATAATGATAATAACAACAATAAGCAGTTTAAATGATAATAATTCCGAGATAACGACAATAAAGTGATCACTGCAACCATCTACAATTAAATAATAACAAGTAACAAACTCAATCAATAACTCGGGATCTCCGGGAATCGAACCCGCAGTCCCTACCAATAACTCGGGATCTCCGGGAATCGAACCCGCAGTCCCTACCAATAACTCGGGATCTCCGAGAATCAAACCCGCAGTCCCTACCAATAACTCAGGATCTTTGGGAATCGAACCCACAGCCCTGGGATCTCCGGGAATTGAACCCGCAGTCCACCAACACATCAAATAAAGAAAACACACGGGGAGAGTATAATATGTTTAATTATAACTTCACCGATAAACAGCGCCAGCAATTACGAAGAAGTTCAAGTAAGTCGACTAAACAATTAAACATGTTGAATCCTAGTCAATCATGCTTTTCTAACTAATAGCGGGTAAAAGTAACGCTTTTGTCAGCTAAGAGTAGGAATATCACAAATCGGACAATTCAAGTAAAGTGTGCGTTACAACAACCAGCGCATGTACACGCCCGTCACCTCGCGTACAAGGCATTTAAACTATCACATAATATCCTAGGGGTGAAAATTCCCCCACACGAGGTTAGACAAGCCACTTACCTCGATTTCTGGTACAAAACCGCTAAGAGACAACCCTCTTGCCGCGAATATCCGACTCCGAGTGGCCTGAATATCCGATAAAAATCAATAGAGTCACATCAAAATAGGCCAATTGGGCATTACCCAATCAAAACAACTCAAAATACACCAAAACCCCCAAGTTGCCAAAACCCGACTTTCGGTACGCTTATCGAAAAATCACGAAAATTATATATTCGGGTTCCTTATCTCAATACGAGTCTGTGCATATAAAATTTATCGAAATCGGACTTCGTTTGCCCATTCAAATCAAAGGTTTTCTAAAATTTAGGCCTAGGGCTCAAACCCACCTTTAATCTTCCATTTTCAGTGAAATAATCACGGATTTCATGATAAACCAACGAATTAAGGTCAAGAAACTTACCCCCGATGATTTCCCGATGATATCCCAGCATTTCCCCTTCAATTTCCTCTCTTGGAGCTCAACAATGGCGGTTTTTGTGTGTTAGGCCGCGACTGAAATGTTATGGACTTAAAGTCACTGCCAGGCCAATTAACTCTGCGCGATCGTAGCACTGGGCTCGCGATCGCGATTCACAAATCCTGGGCGGCCTACTTTTCCTCTACGCGATCGCATGGTCCTAGACGCGATCGCAGTGAACAACTTAGCGACCCTACGCGATCACAATGATACGAACGCGATCGCGAAGAACAAACTCGGCCGGCTCCCCAAGTCGCGATCGTAAAGAACAACTTCCAATTCTCACTCCGCTACCCTACGCGATCGCAGACTCAACCTCGCGATCGCAGAGCTTCCCAAATTTACCCTACGCGATCGCATACATAGCTTCGCGATCGCGAAGCACAAAAATTCTCTGCATTTATTGCAGCAGAAACAGTAGTGCCTTTGGCACAAATTGGTCCGATTGGACCCCGAATTCATCCCGAGGCTCCCGGGACCCCAACAAAAACCACCAACATACTCCAAAACACGATACGAACTTATTCCAATCATAAAAACACGTCTAACAACATCAAAACCCATAATTCACATCGAATTCAAGCCTAAATTTCTTAAAACTTTCCGAATTGCACACTCGATCTAAAACCCGACCAAACGACGTCCGAATGACCTAAAAATTTGCGAACATATCCAAAATCACATAACGAAGCTACAGAATTTGTCGGAATTCCATTCCGACCCCCGGATCAAAATCTCACCTATCGTTCGGATTCGCCAAAATTTCAAACTTCGGCATTTCAAGCCTAATTGAGCTACGGACCTCCAAAATACATTCCGAACGTGCTCCCAACCCCGAAATCACCTAACGGAGCTAATGGAACCATCGGATTTCCGTTCCGAGGTAGTCTTAACACTGTTCCGGCTACGGACCATTTTCTAGCTTTAAAGCTCTCATTTAGGGACTAAGTGTCCCAAAATGCTCCAAATTTCAGAACCGACTCTCTCGGCAAATCACAATAGCAGAAATGAACTTAGGGAAACAGTTAAATTGGGGATTGGGGCGTAATTTTCTAAAACGACCGGTCGGGTCGTTACATCTTCCCACACTTAAAGATTCGTTCGTCCTCGAACGAGCATAGAAAACATACCTGGAGTAGTGAAAAGATGAGGGTACTGGCTGCGCATATCCTGCTCGGTCTCCCAAGTCGCCTCCTCGACTGGCTGGCCCCGCCACTGAACCTTTATCGAAGCGATGTTCTTTGACCTTAGCTTTCTGACTTGCCTGTCTAGAATGGCTACTGGCTCCTCAACATAAGATAGATCTTTGTCTAGCTGAACAGAAGTGAAATCCAACACATGCGACGGGTCACCGTGGTATCTCCGGAGCATAGAGACATGAAATACGGGGTGAACTCCGGCTAGACTAGGAGGTAAGGCCAATTCATAAGCAACCTCCCCAACACGCCTCAAAATCTCAAAAGGGCCAATAAACCTAGGACTCAGCTTTCCTTTCTTCCCAAATCTCATAACGCCCTTCATGGGCGAGACTCGAAGCAGAACCCGCTCACCAACCATAAAAGCCACATCGCGAACCTTCTTGTCCGCATAACTCTTCTGTCTAGACTGGGCTGCACGAAGTCCGTCCTGGATCACCTTGACCTTGTCCATTGCATCCTGAACCATATCAGTACCTAGCAGCCTAGCCTCGCCCGGCTCGAACCAACCCACGGGAGACCTGCACCTCCTACCATATAGGGCCTCATACGGTGCCATCTGAATACTGGACTGGTAGCTGTTGTTATAAGCAAACTCCGCCAGTGGCAAGAAGTGATCCCATGAACCTCCAAACTCAATCACGCACGCACGGAGCATATCCTCCAAAATCTGAATAGTGCGCTCGGACTGACCATCTGTCTGGGGATGAAACGCTGTGCTCAGCTCCACCCGAGTACCTAACTCCTGCTGTACGGCTCTCCAGAATCGTGAAGTGAACTGAGTGCCTCTATCTAAAATGATGGAAACTGGAATACCATGCAGCCGAACTATCTCTCTGATATAGATCTCTATTAGTCGCTCCGATGAATATGTAGTGCTCACCGATATAAAATGGGTGGACTTGGTCAGCCGATCCACAATAACCCAAATGGAATCAAACTTCCTAACAGTCCGTGGAAGCCCGGATACAAAGTCCATGGTGATGCGCTCCCATTTCCACTCTGGAATCTCAATTCGCTGCATCAATCCACCCGGACGCTGATGCTCATACTTCATCTGCTGGCAGTTGAGGCATCTAGAAACATAATCAACTATATCCCTCTTCATCTGCCTCCTCCAGTAATGCTGTCTCAAGTCCTGATACATCTTCGCGGCACCCGGATGGATGGAATACCGTGAGCTATGGGCCTCTGCTAGAATCGGCTCTTGAAGATCATCTACATTAGGCACACAGATACGCCCCTGCATCCTCATAACTCCATCATCCCCGATGATAACATTTCGAGCATCACCACGCCGAACTCTATCCTGAAGAACAAGCAAATGAGGGTCGTCGAACTGACGCTCCCTGATGCGATCAAATAGAGAAGACCGAGAAACCACACAAGCCAGAACCCGGCTGGGCTCCGAAAGATCCAGTCTAACAAACTGCCTGGCTAAAGCCTGAACGTCCATCGCCATAGGCCTCTCCGAAGCTGGTAGATATGCCAAACTCCCCAAACTCTCTGCCCGACGACTCAAGGCATCGGCAACCACATTAGCCTTGCCCGGATGATAGAGAATAGTAATATCATAGTCCTTCGGTAGCTCCAACCATCTCCTCTGACGCATATTCAGGTCCTTCTGCTTAAGCAAGTGCTGCAAGCTCCGGTGATCAGTGTAGATCTCACAAGGAACCCCATACAAGTAATGACGCCAAATCTTCAAGGCGTGAACAATGGCGGCTAGCTCCAAATCATGAACAGGATAGTTCTTCTCATGCACCTTCAGCTGTCTGGACGTGTAGGCAATCACCCTACCGTCCTGCATCAATACTGTGCTGAGTCCAACTCGTGAGGCATCACAATATACTGTATAGGACCCCGAGCCTGTAGGCAACATCAATATAAGGGCCGAAGTCAAAGCTGTCTTGAGCTTCTGAAAGCTCGCCTCACACTCATCTGTCCACTGAAAAAGGGCACCCTTTTGGGTCAACCTAGTCATAGGTGCTGCAATCGAAGAGAACCCCTCTACAAAATGACGGTAATAGCCCGCCAAACCAAGGAAACTATGAATCTCAGTAGCGGAGGAGGGTCTGGGCCAACTCTACACGGCCTCCACCTTCCTCGGATCTACTCGAATATCATCACTCGACACCACGTGGCCCAAAAATGCCACTGAACTCAACCAGAATTCACATTTAGAGAACTTGGCATAAAGCTGCTTCTCCCTCAAAATCTGAAGCACTATCCTCAAATGCTACTCGTGCTCTTCCCGGCTCCGGGAATATACTAGAATATCATCAATGAAGACAATCACGAACGAGTCCGGATAAGGCCTGAACACACTGTGCATCAAATGCATAAAGGCTGCTGGGGCATTAGTCAGCCCAAAAGACATCACGAGGAACTCATAGTGACCATACCGAGTCCTGAAGGCAGTCTTCGGGATATCTGACTCCCGAATCTTCAGTTTATGATACCCAGAGCGCAAATCAATCTTAGAAAACACCTGTGCGCCCTGTAGCTGGTCAAATAAATCATCAATGCGAGGCAAAGGATAACGGTTCTTTACTGTAACATTGCTCAGTTGACGATAGTCAATACACATACGCATAGAACCCTTCCTTTTTCTTCACAAACAACACAGGAGCACCCCAAGGCGAAACACTGGGTCGAATGAAACCCTTACCCAATAATTCCTGTAACTGATCCTTCAACTCCTTCAACTCAGGAGGAGCCATACGGTACGGTGGAATAGAAATGGGCTGAGTGCCCGGCAACAAATAAATAGCAAAATCAAAATCTCTATCGGGCGGCATGCCCGGGAGATCAGCTGGAAATACATCAGCAAAGTCACGTACCACATGAACGGAATCAATAGAGGGAGTGTCAATACTGACATCCCGCACATAGGCTAGATAAGCAGCACACCCCTTCTTAACCATACGCTGAGCTCTGAGAAAAGAAATAACACGGCTAGGAGTGTGATCTAGAGTACCACTCCACTCAATACGTGGAATGCCTGGCATAGCCAGCGTCACGGTCTTGGCGTGACAATCAAGAATAGCATAATGGGGCGACAACCAGTCCATGCCCAGAATAATATCAAAATCGACCATCCCGAGCAATAATAGATCCGCTCTAGTCTCAAAATCACAAATGGTAACCAAACACGACCGATATACATGGTCCATAGCCAAAGAATCACCCACCGGAGTGGAAACATAAATGGGGGCACTCAAAGAATCCCGAGGCACACCCAGATGAGAAGCAAAGTAAGAGGACACATATGAAAAAGTGGAACCAGGGTCGAATAGAACCGATGCCTCCCTGTGACTAACCGGAATAATACCTGTGATAACAGAATCAGATGCAACAGCCGCAGCGCGATCAGGAATAGCATAGAATCTGGCCTGTCCCCCCTCTCGAGGGCGGCCTCTGGAACCCTGACCCCCGCCCCTGGCTGGCTGGGCAGGTGGAGTGGCAGCTGGAGCTGGAATGATAGCCTGCTGGCCCTGAGAACTACGCTGAGGCTGCGAAGACTGATGAGGTGCTCCCCTCCTACGCCTGGGGCACTCCCTAACCAGATGGCGAGTATCCCCTCACTCAAAGCAAGCTCTGGGGGGACACGGTGGCTGAGACTGACCAGCCTCACCCCCACTAGTCTGACCCTTCGAAGTACCCCGCGTAGGAGGTACACTAGAAACTGGGGGAGCATAATAGGGCTCCTGAGGTGCTGGAAGAGCTGGAGTACTACCGGATGTTGGCAATGCTGAATGAACTGGACGACCGGAATAACCCCTGCCAAAATGACCGGCTGCTGATGTGCGGGCACCGGAGAAATGGCCCGACTCACGAGACCTCTTGGACTCTCTCTCTCCCCACTCTCTAGGGAGCATACTCTTGATCCTCCTGGCAATTCTCACTTCCTGCTGATAAGATATATCTGTCTCCAACTCTCTGGCCATGCTGGATCGGATCGGCGGAATCGGGCCCTCAATAAATCTCCGCACCCTCTCCCAGACCGTGGCTACCAAAGCCGGTGCATGCCTGGCTAGACGGGTAAAACTGATAGCATACTCCGATACTGACATGGAGCCCTGTCGCAACCGCTCAAACTCCAAGCGCCAAGAATCCCTAAGGCTCTAGGGAACAAACTCCCTCAAAAACATATCTAAAAACTACGTCCAGGTAAATGAAGCAGACTCTTCTGGACTATCCAACTCATACGTGCGCCACCAATCATAAGCGGCCCCACGAAATTGAAAAGCGGTGAAAGAAACCCCGCCGGTCTCCACAATCCCCATAGTACAAAGAATACGATGACACTCCTCTAGAAAACCCAATGCATCATCTGAAGCCAAACCACTGAACACTGGAGGGTCATATTTCTTGAACCACTCCAATCTACGCTGCTCGTCCTCAGAGGCAGCTGGTCCACCTACGGGCTGTGCTGGGGCGGAAGGAGGCATAGTAATAATCTCTGGAACCTGCCCCTCGGGCACTTGCTACTCAGGTGCGCCGGCTGCGGGAGTATGGGCCCCTCCCCCGGCCTGAGATGTAGTTGCAGCGAGAGGAAGCAATCCCGCCTGAGCTAGAGTAGTATACATGCTCATAAACTTGGCCAGGGTCTCCTGGAGTGCTGGAGTAGTAGCATCTATAGTCGGTGTACCAGGTGCCTATGCTCCAACCTGATCTACCGGTGGTGCCTCAGCGGTAGAGCGCGCGGGTGTTATGGCTGCACCTCGGGCACGTCCTCGTCCTCTACCTCGGCCCCGGCCTCTGACGGCGGCAACAGGGGGCGTGGGTACCCGATCGTCGCGAGTAGCACGTGTCCTCACCATCTGTGAGAGAATAGAAAGCCATAGTTTAGATTTGGTGCCAAAAATGTCGCACGACAATGTCACGACCCCAAATCCGGTCGTGATGGCGCCCAGCACATTGCTAAGCCAGCCTGACCAATCAATAACAAGAACGGAGCTAGAAGCTCGCTTTATCCCATTTAAGCATATCAAATCACGAAGCAACAACGATACATATATCGAAAACGGGGAACCAAGTCCCAAAATATACCAACTCCCATAGACCGAAAGGTCAAGAGTCATGAGCCTCTAATCAACAAAAGTGTATAATAGTTTACAAGATACCAAGTACGGGAAGAAACATCAATACATAGTCAAAAGATAGTAGGAAGGAATATTGGGTCCTGCGGACTCTGCAGCTACCTCGTATATCCCACAGATGTCGCCTCGCACAGCTACTGAATCACTGCTGAGAGGTACCTAGATCTGCACACAAGGTGCAGGGAGTAAAATGAGTACTGCCAGACTCAGTGGTAATAAACAAGGGTAAGACAGCGCAGATAAGAAATCCGCAATAAAGCACTATGTAAAGCTGTAATCAAATACCCTGTCACATAATCAATATCAACCGTACCTGTACCAACAAGTACCAGCAAAACAGTATAACAGCTAGCAGATGTAGCTAAATGCAATGCAATGCATGATATGACCGCTACGGCGCGTAGCTCGATCCAATTTGGGTACCCGTGCTCACTGTGGGGGTTCAGACTCCGGAGGGGCTCCTACAGCCCAAGCACAATATCACTGCGGCGTGCAGCCCGATCTAATATATATACCGCTGCAGCGCGCAGCCCGATCCACTACCAGTCAGCTAATATGCAAATACAGCCTCGCAGGCTCAAAAGTAGTTTTGAAAACCCTTTTTATAATTTTTCGGTTGGAAAACAGTAATATCAAATTCCAGAGATTGGAAATAGCATGATAACAGAAATAGCTACGGATTGGTAGTAACTAACATGTCAATATCATAAGACAATGATAACGATCCTCGCGGGATCCAATAACTGGCTCACGGCCCACAAGTATACTCAACCACCCAAGAAGGAGGTTCAACGGCTCAAGATTAGCCAATAACACAATATAGTATGCAACCATCCGAGAAGGAGGTTCGACGGCTCAAGAATAGTCCCCAATCACAATCGACCCTGCACTCACAAGAGAGTACGTGTCTCGCCGCTATACAGCGTCACAAAGTGGTATACCGGGGTTTCGAACCCGCTGGTCATCACCCACATCTATTACTCACCTCAATACAGCGCGACGACTACTCCGCAATGCCTTTGCCACGAGAATCAAGCTCCGCACGCGTAGAATCTGATCAAATACAGTAGAAATACAACAAATTAGGTCAATGGGACGACACCCAATCAATACAACTCGATTTACACCAAAAATGACAAAGTTGCCAAAACCCGACTTTCGATACGCTTCTCGAAAAATTACAAAAGTCACATATTCGGAACCCTCATCTCAATACGAGTCTAAGCATATCAATTTTACCAAATTCGGACTCCATTTGCCCATTCAAAACCTTGATATTCTAAAGTTCAAGCCTAGGGTTAAATCTTCCATGAATCACCCCAAATTCCTCCATTTTCATGATATAATTGCATAATATTATCAATACTAATCATAGTTTAAGTCCATAATTGATTACCTGATGATTTCCTTTGAGTTTCTCTTCAAAATTGCTCAAATCGCCTCCTTAAGCCGACACCCAAATCCGTACCCGCGACCAAATGGTCGCTTCTGCGATTCCTGACCTAGCCGGCCAAATTCTGCTTCTGCGAACATAAGACCGCTTCCGCGCGTTCGCTTCCGCGAAAACATAACCGCTCTTGCGGTGACTTTCGCCTCTGCGCTCCAGAGTCCGCTCCTGCGGACTCTCCCAGGCGATCAAGGATCCGCTTCTGCAGACTTTCCCCTTACTCCTCAAGTCTGCTTCTGCGGTCACCCACTCGCACCAGCGATGCCGCTTCAGCGGAAAAGTTTCCACTTCTACGAATTCACTCGCCCGCGCCCCCTTGTCCGCTCCTGCGGACTCGCTCCTGCGCCCCCCATTTCCGCAGGAGCAAAAACAACAGAACCAGAACACTTCCCTGCAATTTTCCACATTTTCTCCCGTTTAGCCATCCGAAAATACCCCGAGGCCCCCGAGACCTCATCCAAACACACCAACACATCCTAATACCTTATTCGAACTTGCTCCAACCCTCAAAACACGTCTAATAACATCAAAACCCATAATTCACATCGAATTCAAGCCTAAATTCCTTAAAACATTCCGAATTACACAATCAATCAAAAACCCGACTAAACGACGTCCGAATGACCCGAAATTTTGCAGGCACATCCAAAATCACCTAACGGAGCTACTGCAACTGTCGGAATTCCATTCCGACCCCCAGATCAAAATCTCACTTACCGTTCGGATTTCGCCAAAATTCAACCTTAGCCAATTCAAGCCTATTTCTACACCGGACCTCCGAATTCAATTCCGATTGCTCCCCTAAGTCACAAATTACCTCCCGGAACTAACCAAATCATCAGAGTCCGATTCCGAGCCCTCTAACCAAATAGTCAACTCCGGGTTGACTTTCCTTATTCAAGTTTCCTTCAAAAAAGCTATATGCCTCATTTTCAATCCAAATCACTCCTAACTCACCCGATAGACTCTAACACTGATATAAAAGCATAAAACATGAAATTACAACATAACGGGGTGGTAATTCCCGTGACGACGGGCCGGGTCGTCACATTCTCCCCAACTTAAACAAACGCTCGTCCTCGAGCGGACTCAGAGTTGTACTGGAAGCAACCCAATAGCCGAATGACCTTACCAAGCATATATCCGGGCGATCATACGTCACCCTATCTCACATAAGTCCGAAAACACCATATAGTCAGAATTTCATAGACCATCTGAACCATAAATCACATTGCACTTTCCGAAATCATATGCCAAATGCAAATCCCATGCCTATACTCAGGATACACTCGAATCCACTACAATAACCCATATTCATTACTCCGGGTGAGATCATATGATGTATTGACAACCCCATCACTCGAGACGATAGTCTCTAATCACAACAACTAGCCACAATAACCAAATACTAGCTGAAAACCTCTTTCATTAGATAGAGTCTTATTCCAACACCTCCATATCCTGCCCACGGCAGCTGAAGCACGCGATATACCGAACCCATCTCTCAGGTCAACCATTCATGAATCCATTTCACTTTTAACTGATACCACAATAGGTTTTGGAGCCAAACCTCGATTTTTACCTTTCTAACAAGCTAAGATCCAATATGCTCGTATTCATTAATGACTCCAACGGTCATTTCGATTATAACACACCGCACTGGTGATATGACACCTCAACACCGGCCTAAGCCGCAACGAGCACAACATAGGCTCCAATAGAAACGTCCGCACACACTCGAATCATGACAGCTCAAATCATGACAACTGTCTCCAGCAAATAGAGCTGCAATTTAATCCCTCTGTGCCATCATAATATAGAACTGAGATCGTGTCTCGCATTATAGAAATAGAGTACCTGAATCCTCCTCGAGAGGTCATAACATCACGTGGCCTTGCCACGATTCGTGATTCTATCCCAACATTATTACTCATGAAGCACCTCAAGCCACTAAGTTCAAAACGGTTAGCCACGCACGGATCTAGGTCTTGAACCCAAGCAATCAACCTCACCCACGGTGAAACAATTAACGTATGCTATTAAATCCTGAAAGGACACAACTGATGTGCTATTCGCCGAGTGATAAACAATACGGACTTTTCCTCAAAATCCAGGAAGTATTGTATACAAGGTAACATATAGAAAACTATTCTCTATATCACACTGTTGCGGCGTGCAACCCGCTCCAATGACATACCCATGGCGGCATGCCACCCGACCCAGATACCATACCTGTGGCGGCGCGCCACCCGATCCATATAGAACCCTCGCCAAAGAAATGCGCGTCGAGTCAAATTGCTCATTATGGTAAACATATATAGCCTCAAGTTCGGCCACAAGAAACGTATCCGACAAAGTTACTCAATACCAGAACCAAATCAACGATATAAACCTCTGCACTGATATCTGCCACGAAGGCCCAATCGACAAAGCAATACCCACCAGCCGTCCGCTGGTCCTGAGGTACAACTACCCCGCTGGAGCATACTCTGATGCACTCCGCTACACAATTTGTGCCATACCATCATAGTCTATATCACATTAGTCTAGACAACCTGGCCCAATGATGACCAGTTAGCAATCAAGTATCATAATCCAAATTCGTCATATCAAGTTGAGAGAGAAAGCCACTAGGCTAGGGGTGTGCATTCGATTTATCGATTCGATTTTGACCCTTATCGATAATTACTTATCGATTATCGATTTGTACATATGTTTATCGTTATCGTTTCAATAAGGTTTCGATTTTTTCGATTTCGATTTATCGATTTTTGGGGCTTATCGATTTGGTTATCGATTACACCAATAAGCCAACGGCTGGTTCCCAAGACAATTGTCCCTTTGAAGTGTTTTTGAGTTTAATAAAGATAATAGATTTTTGGCACCTACTAAAAGCACGTTTAACTACGGTTACAAGAATATATCTAATCTTAAAATGGTGAGAGATACAATACCTCCTCCTTCAGTATGTCAAATGTGTTGAACAAAAGCCAATCTGCTTTCCTGAAATTGAAGTTCTGGCCAAAGACAAGTGTTTTAACCGTAGGTTATGCATCAGTCTCATAGATAACCTTAGGTTCCCAAGACAATTCTTTAACCGTAAGCTAAACGAAAGCACAAAAGCATACTAGCTTTTGTGCACAAAATCACAAAAGCTAAACAGAAGGTCTTGCCATATGTAAAATATAAATAAGACACATGATTTTCAGAATAGCTGATTTACTTGCGATGATAACTGTGGCAGCAATGGTACAGCAAAAGAAAATGAATTTCCAACAAGCACAATTACATGATTACCAAAAAAATTAACAGCAAAAACATGTGTCATTAAAGAAGTAGAAAACTAAGTTACAATTAAATCAATTTCTACTACAATCTTGAAGACGAAATTCATATATATGCATAGATCTACTGAAAAATCATATTGGAGGAAATGTATAATTCTTTAATGCAGTTGTTTTTGGTCTGCCATGTATGCTCTTAACATATTCTCAATTATTGATATACTTTCAATGTGTGCGACAATTAATTTATTAGCAGAATCAGTAGCAAATTAGTAACTCTAGAAGAAGACTATACAATCTGGAACGACAAAGAAAATCCAATAAAAAAGGAAGAGAAAGCTTGTTGTTCAAAATCTATAGTAAGGATAATATATTATAAATCATATGCAAAGAAAATCCAATAAAGGAACAGAAAGCTTGTTGTTGGTAAACGACATTCACAATGCAAAAATTTACAAAAAGATAACGAAGCAGATAACAAACACGAAAGTCGAAACAGATAACAAAAGATAAAAGCGAAACACAAAACAGATAACCAAAAATAACGAAACAAACTAGAGTCTTTACTACCAATAATAACGAAATAGAAAAATTTACACAGCAAGCATTCCTTCAAATAGAAGAGAAAAGAAAAAGTTGAAGAAAGAAATTAGGATTACCGAAAATGACGATAGTCAACAGAGACTAACTTTCCGACAGACCAGATCTCGATTTGACGGTGGCGAGTGGCAATAGAACAGAGCTAG
This sequence comes from Nicotiana noctiflora, assembly GCA_032618575.1. Taxonomy (NCBI): domain Eukaryota; kingdom Viridiplantae; phylum Streptophyta; class Magnoliopsida; order Solanales; family Solanaceae; genus Nicotiana; species Nicotiana noctiflora. The sequence goes on along the minus strand of JASVEL010009292.1, from coordinate 153,272 downwards.
GTTTGAAAGAAAACGCTGAAGACTCACTGAAGACAGAAGAGATGCGGCGCTGAAGAAGGGAGGAAATAATAGGGTATTAGGGTTAGCCGGTAGGGACTTAAGTGAAGGAAAGGGTAGTATTATAAAATAAGGGTATATTTGTCTTTTTAGTATTTCTTATCGGTTTATCGATAAACCCATAATCGAAGAGGACAAAATCGAAATCGAAATCGATAACTCGATAAGGAAAATTTCGAAATCGAAATCGAAATCGATAAATCGATAAACCGATATCGATAAACCGATAAGAAATAATCGATTCGATTTATCGATAAACCGATTCGAATGCACACCCCTAGGTTGGTGAAATAGATGAGAAGCTAAATCAAAATAAACATGCAAATGCGGACTAACGAGAACTTCAAGTCTCCAACACATATATAACACATGAATCACAATGCCTGATCTCGTACTTCATTGTACAAATACATAACGCACATCAAGTGTCTATTCATACCACGAAAGCCATTCAGAAATTTCACTATGCCATCAACGACTCGGTTATTATAGTCGATCCAACAAGAGAATACCACCATACCACTGGATATTATCAGTTTACATTACCTTGTCCTTTTGGACCATATACCCTGCCAAATTACTAGAATAGCAGTATCATTTCCTTAATCACTAGAAAGATCGATTCTTTAAATCACCTGCAGCTGCCCGCGCCGCTAAATAATTTTAATGACTCCCCATATATTATGAACTGATCACAAAACCTTGAATATGCCATTATCAACTTTCCATAACACATCGCATATACCATACCACACTAAGATAACATGGAAATTCATATTCCTTTCCTACACCGCAAACATCGGCGCACTCGACTAGTCAAGGACTTTCATGAGCCCATATAGAGAAAACTCATTACACATTCCAAGCCTTGCATACCAACAGGAAAAATACACTCATTTTCAAACCACGGTAAAACACATCATAAACTCTTTCTTCCAATTACAATTATATTGCATAAATTAAACTGCCAGGACTGAGTCCTTATACCATATCAAGTTACACAACTGCCAGCGCTCAAGAGTTTTACTGCAATGTCTGCAAGATTCATTACTTCAACCACATACCGGGAATCGATCGCATTCCTTTTTATACCATTCTGGTTTATTAACCAGTTGTTCCATTTACCCAGTTTCCTTTTTGATTCATCTCTAATTTCATATCAGTCTTTACTGTAGTACCATAATACATCAACTCATGTTACCACACGAGACTCGTACACAAGACCACACGGTCTAAGACCCATAGGACACTAAATACTCTCTCAATGTTTCCCAATACGGATACCTAGAATCCCACCATTCACATGATATAACACAAGTCTTGATCTTCTCTAACGAAACCACCATCTTTAGCCACATACACAAATCTTAAGGCACCTGACTGTTACAAGCAAAATCTTGAACACTGCAAAACCATTCTCGGGCATCATTCACCCTTATTCAGCTGTAATCCAACTGCCCTATTGAGTAAAACCACTCGTGTTTTGTTAGAACTCTGACATCGCAGAACATGATTACTTACGGATACAATCAGCTATCTTTCTTTTCTATACGGTGAATATTCTTTACCATCAGCAGTTCAAAACACCCTAGTACTTCATCAGAATCTACGAAGCACCATAACCTTTACCAGAATTTTCCAACATACTTAGAGACAGAATCAACATAGCACACAATAGTGCAATCGGTTATTCAATAGCAACCTCCCCAACTTAGCTCGAAGCCATTCATCAAAGCACTTTCAACCACTCATATCATTATCACTCAAGTGATGCCACAAAGTTCTAGTTAGATTAAACTCAAGTCATTTACAAGCCTTGACAGAGACTCGAATCATCAGAGACCTTAGCTCTTCTGCAATTCTTGCAGATATACACGCACCACCAATAAGCCCACTCTCTTTAGGTGACAGAAATCTTTCTAATTCCCAAATTTTCCAAAAATTTCGGTAGAGTTTCCTTTGTAAATTGGCCTATCCACCTGCCAGAGAATCACCAAACCATTCTAACAATACATCCACAACTCAATAAGATATCACAATGTATTTCAACAACATTAAATCTCAATACTATACGAATCATATTATCATAATTTATACTTGAACCTGCGCTGTACCTGCTCGAATCATAACACATATCAAATACTTTTCAATTACACATGAGGATCAACCCTCCTACTTCTTCTCAATTTAGCATTTCATCACAATACCTTCCACCAGGATACACATAGCAAAATCACTTTAGTCTTCCCGAGTTTAAACTCGTTCCACTACACATAAGGCACTTTACCTTCCAATTACGAGATATGATAATTATTCACCACGCCCATAGCTCGGGGCTACACAACAGATTAGACAAGAGTCGAACAATTAACAACTCATCCATTAGTAAGCCTCCCTAATACTCTACAGATCGGCACAAGGCCCCAAACATGGCTACCAGCCCAAATACGAAGATATAAGCCAGTCTCAGTCATTATACGCAGTAATCTATCAATCGGGAAGGATCAAGTCCAAATCCCCAGTCACAATACCACCACACTCGTCACATGACGCGTGTTCCATCTCAGCACAACACTATATAGTGCAAATACGGGGTTTCAAACCCTCAATACATTATCTATTGCCACCACTCACAAAATCAGCACCTCGATGCTTAAGTCATAAACAAGGTCCAGCCGCAAGTCATCCTGACTGGCCCAACATGAACTCAAAGAGATTATATCTCGCCCCTCGTTCGAGGAAATCACAAGCCATAAGGCACTTATATTACTGAGCGCTCGATACGTACACAGACGTGCGGAAGGAATTTCAAAAGCATATCTCAAGCTGAATCAAGTACGCACGATAAGAATTCCAAGAAATGTGAAGTGTTTCCTAAAGGTTCGCGGCCTCCCGAGGATAAGTACAGGCGTCCCCGTACCGATCCACAAGACTCTACTAACCGGCTCAAGACTCATGAGGCCTAGTAAACCTAGGCTCTGACCAAATTGTCACGACCCCAAATCCGGTCGTGATGGCGCCCAGCACATTGCTAAGCCAGCCTGACCAATCAATAACAAGAACGGAGCTATAAGCTCGTTTTATCCCATTTAAGCATATCAAAATATGAAACAACAGTGATACATATACCAACAGCGGGGAACCAAGTCCCATTATACACCAACTCCCCTAGACCGAAGGGTCAAGAGTCATGAGCCTCCAATGAACAAAAGTGTATAATAGTTTACAAGATACCAAGTACGGAAAGAAACATCAATACATAGTCGAAAGACAGGTAGGAAGGAATATTGGGTCCTACGGACTCTGCGGCTACCTCGTATATCCCACGAGTGTCGCCTCGCACGGCCTACCGGATCACCTGCCGAGAGGTACTCGGATCCGCACACAAGGTGCGAGAGTAAAATGAGTACTCGCCGGACTCGGTGGTAATAAACAAGGGGATAAGACGAGCGCGGATAAGAAATCCGCAATAAAGCACTATGTAAAGCCGTAATCAAATACCCTGTTACGGAATCAATATCAACCGTACACGTACCAACAAGTACCAGCAAAACAGTATAACAACTATCGGATGTAGCTAAATGCAATGCAATGCATGATATGACCGCTATGGCGCGTAGCTCGGTCCAATTTGGGTACCCGTGCTCACTGTGGGGGTTCGGACTCGGAGGGGCTCCTACAACCCAACCATATATCGCTGCGGCGTGCGGTCCGATCCAACATATATACCGCGTGGCGCGCGGCCCGATCCACTACCGGTCGGCTAATATGCAAATACAGAGCCTCGCGAGCTCAAAAGTAGTTTTGAAAACCCTTTTTATAATTTTTCGGTTGGAAAACAGTAATATCAAATTCCAGAGATTGGAAATAGCATGATAACAGAAATAGCTACGGATTGGTAGTAACTAACATGTCAATATCATAAGACAATGATAATGATCGTCGCGGGATCCAATAACTGGCTCACGGCCCACAAGTATACTCAACCGCCCAAGAAGGGGTTCAACGGCTTAAGAGTAGCCAATATCACAATATAGTATGCAACCATCCGAGAAGGAGGTTCGACGGCTCAAGAATAGCCTAATATCATAACACAGAGTATCAACAAGTCGGACTAAGCCATAGTCCCCAATCACAATCGACCCCGCACTCACAAGGAAGTACGTGTCTCGCCGCTATACAGCGTCACAAAGTGGTATACCGGGGTTTCGAACCCGCTGGTCATCACCCACATCTATTACTCACCTCAATACAGCCGACGACTATTCCGCAATGCCCTTGCCACGAGAATCAAGCTCCGCACGCGTAGAATCTGATCCAATACAGTAGAAATACAACAAATTAGGCCAATGGGACTTTCAATCTAAATTCTCTCCGATTTGCTTCTAACACTCCAAACATATATAAATTAGAATATTGAAGTATTAAATGAAGAAAATGGGGCGATAACTCCCATAACGACGGGTCGGGTCATTACATTCACCCAAACTTAAACAAACGCTCATCCTAGAGCGTACCTAGAGTTGTACTAGAAGCAACCTGTCACGACCCTAGTTCACCAATCATGAACATGTCATGATGGCACCTAGTCCCCATGACTAGGTAAGCCTAACACGTTGCGAAATATACCAGTTTATGAACATTTAATAAGAATTAGCGGAAAATTAGCGGAAAATAAGATAAAAGGGGATGTAACATACACCCGTCAAATACACTATATAAAACACCACCAAGAATCCGGAATCCCACGGGTAACACATACTAAAAGAGAACATACAACTGTAGCTCTATGTGTAAAGAGTATCTAACAACGGAATGAAGGAAAAACATCTACTAGCACTAATAGAATAGAAGGAAGGCCTTCGGATCCGCGGACGTAGCAGATCATACCTCGAGGTCTCCCAAAGCGTTGCTGAATCACCTGATATGAGCCTGTCCTGATGTACCTGGATCTGCACAACAAATGTGTGTAGAAGAGTAGCATGAGTACACCACGGCGGTACTCAGTAAGTGCCAAGCCTAACCTCGATGGAGTAGTAACGAGGAAGGTCAGGGCCCTACTGAGAGAAAAATAATATAATGACAATAACAACAATAAGCAGTTTAAATGATACTAATTCCGAGATAACGACAATAAAGTGATCACTGCAACCGTCTACAAATAAATAATAACAAGTAACAAACTCAATCAATAACTCAGGATCTCTGGGAATCGAACCCGCAGTCCCTACCAATAACTCGGGATCTCCGGGAATCGAACCCGCAGTCCCTACCAATAACTCAGGATCTCCGAGAATCGAACCCGCAGTCCCTACCAATACATCAATTAAAGAAAACACACAGGGAGAGTATAATATGTTTAATTACAACTTCACCGAAGCTAGTGCCGACAATTTATCAAGAAGTTCAAGTAAGTCAACTAGACAATTAAACATGTTGAATCCTAGTCAATCATGCTTTTCTAACTAATACCGGGTAAAAGTAACGCTTTTATCAACTAAGAGCAGGAATATCACAAATCAGACAATTCAAGTAAAGTGCGCGTTACAACAACCAGCGCATGTACACGCCCGTCACCTCGCGTACAAGGCATTTAAACTATCACATAATATCCTAGGGGTGAAAGTTCCCCCACACGAAGGTTAGACAAGCCACTTACCTCGACTCCGGTACAAAACCGCTAAGAAACAACTCTCTTGCCGCGAACGTCGGCCTCCACAGGTGTAATATCTGATAAAAATCAATAGAGTCACATCAAAATAGGCCAATTGGGCATTACCCAATCAAAACAACTCAAAATACACCAAAACCCACAAGTTGCCAAAACCCGACTTTCGGTACGCTTATCAAAAAATCACAAAAATTATATATTCGGGTTCCTTATCTCAATACGAGTCCGTGCATATAAAATTTATCGAAATCGGACTTCGTTTGCCCATTCAAATCAAAGATTTTCTAACATTTAGGCCTAGGGCTCAAACCCACCTTTAATCTTCCGATTGTAGTGTGTACGCAGACCTTACCCCTACCCTGGGGTAGAGAATCTGTTTCCAAATAGACCCCGGCATCCTTCCCTCCAAGAACTTCCCACCTTGCTCTTGGGGAGACTCGAACTCACAACCTCTCGGTTGGAAGTGGGGGTTGCTTACCATCAAAGCAACCCCACTCTGTTTGCCCATTCAAATCAAAGGTTTTCTAAAATTTAGGCCTAGGGCTCAAACCCACCTTTAATCTTCCATTTTCAGTGAAATAATCACGGATTTCATGATAAACCAATGAATTAAGGTCAAGAAACTTACCCCCGATGATTTCCCGATTATATCCCAGCGTTTCCCCTTCAATTTCCTCTCTTGGAGCTCAACAATGGCGGTTTTTGTGTGTTAGGCCGCGGCTGAAATGTTCTGGACTTAAAGTCACTGCCAGGCCAATTTACTCTACGCGATCGCAGCATCGGGCTTGCGATCGCGATGCACAAAATCATGGGCGGCCTATTTTCCTCTACACAATCGCGTGGTCCTGGACGCGATCGCAGTGATCAACCTGGCCATTCAACGTGATCGCATCACCTCGACCGCGATCGCACTACTTTCGATTAACACCCTACGCGATCGCATCCCCCGCGTCGCGTTCGCGAAGAACAACTCCCAGTTCTCACTCCGCTACCCTACGCGATCGCAGACTCAACCTCGCGATCGCAGAGCTTCCCAAATTCACCCTACGCGATCGCATACATAGCTTCGCGATCGCGAAGCACAAAAATTCTCTGCATTTATTGCAGCAGAAACAGCAGTGCCTTTTGGCACAAATTGGTCCGTTTGGACCCCCGAATTCATCCCGAGGCTCCCGGGACCCCAACGAAAACCACCAACATACTCCAAAACACGATACGAACTTATTCCAATCATAAAAACACGTCTAACAACATCAAAACCCATAATTTGCATCGAATTCAAGCCTAAATTTCTTAAAACTTTCCGAATTGCACACTCGATCTAAAACTCGACCAAACGACGTCCGAATGACCTGAAAATTAGCGAACATATCCAAAATCACATAACGAAGCTACAAAAATTGTCAGAATTCCATTCCGACCCCCGGATCAAAATCTCACCTATCGTTCGTATTCGCCAAAATTTCAAACTTTGGCATTTCAAGCCTAATTGAGCTACGGACCTCCAATATACATTCCGAACGCGCTCCCAACCCCGAAATCACCTAACGGAGCTAATGGAACCATCGTATTTCTGTTCCGAGGTCGTCTTAACACTGTTCCAGCTACGGATCATTTTCTAACTGTAAAGCTCTCATTGAGGGACTAAGTGTCCCAAAATGCTCCAAATTTCAGAACCGACTCTCCCGGCAAACCACAATAGCAGAAATGAACTTAGGGAAACAGTTAAATTGGGGATTGGGGCATAATTTTCCAAAACGACCGGCCGGGTCGTTACATCTAATCACCTATTTCTATGGCTCAAATATGTGACCACAAGGTCACATGCAAGTAATTTACCAGTTATGCCAAGACTTCACTTTTCAAAGCTTTGGCTTGAGACAACGAGAGAAGAGCACCGAATCATTCCCGTATCAGAAGATATACGAACTTTACACTACTGCTCATTTCTCTTTACTTCAACATGGTATGCCTCTTCATTTCTTTTGCTTTCCACGAAATAAGGTAACACTATCATCTACTAAATTTTGCATCCCACACCGGAATAGATTTTCGAGGATGAACACTCTCGGATTGTTGCTCGTGCATCTTGCAACCCTTTCTGGTCTTTTACTTTTGCTTGTTCTATATTATGGCCCAAAATTTCATCGGGATGCCCAATATCGGCTACCGGAGATGTAATTGCATTTATCGAGGGTCATCTACCAAACGTATTCAAAAATTAGAAATGGTGCCCCCGAGAAGAGGATTTTCGGAGACGATGCTCTTGAGGTCGTGGCCATAAAGTAAACTAAGATCATTGGCTTTCGTTTTGTTCTTCTTTGTAAGTATCCTTCGTGGGTGCAACAGTTATACTTTGTAATCATTTTTGGAAGTATAAAGGATCGTTTTGTATCTCTTTCCGTCCATGATGAATTGTATTTTATCATTATTCGTAAAAGACTCGATTTTATGATTTTAGTGACTATCCCAAATATCGAGCTTAGGACATAGTAAACCTTTGGGTTTTTAGTTGATCAATAAAATACACCATGCAGTTTTTGTTAACCCCCAGGCTGAGCTTGAATATGGACTCGGAATGTCAGGATTCTCGAGCCTCAACTAGGTTAGAGCAAGACCTCGAGATGAAGTAAATCCTTATATCTTCCTTGCAGTCCCCAGGTGGGAAACTTACCTTAGGCTTTTACGGTCGACCGTGCATTTTCTCGAACTTGTAATAAGGCCAATAATAATAATAATGAACAAAAGTACTGACACTCCCAAAAATCCGGAGTCACAAGTCTAGAGCCTCTAACAAAACCCAACAGGAATAGAGAGTACTATATAGAAGTACTCAAATCTGAATACAAAATACAAAATAACAACTGGAAATGAGAGGAGAAGCTAGGTTCTACGAACGTAGGCAGCTACCTCAGCAACTCAATATGACACTGCAACCGCGGGAAATGCCTGTCTACTGCTCCTGAGTACCTGAGTCTGCACACAAAAGGTGCAGGGAGTAGGGGTGAGTACTAAGTACTCAGTGAGTAACAAATATATACATGTAGCTGACAGTAAGAAATCCACAAAATACCACAATATGAAGCTACACTACGGTCCGAATCTCCTACGAACTAGCAACAACAATACAATACAGCTACCACAGAGTAATTCAACAACTACAGATGCAATGCAATGCACATAACTGCTACGGCGTGTAGCCCGATCCCATTTAACGTCGACGGCGCTCACTGGGGGTGTGTACAGACTCCGGAGGGGCTCCTACAGCCCAAGCGCAATACTGCTGCGGCGTGCAGCCCGATCCACATATCAACCACTGCGGCGTGCAGCCCGATCCCATGCTCAGTCCACAATAAGCAATTAAGTCACAAAACAATTCATTTCTCTTAATTCCAGTTCTCAATTCATAATTTATGAAAAATACTTTAACTTTATTAAATTTGTAAAAGCCGGTGACTTAGCATTTCAAAAGTGTGATTTCAATTTCCAGGACTGAGATCAGTGATTTAAGCAAATATAGCTATCACATAAATATTGTCCTCTAAGGACGCTACAGGTCGGCACAAGGCCCCAAACAAGGCTTACAGCCCACAAATAATTCAAATACGGTGTATTTCCAACACTAATAACATATTATTCATTTCCGGGATGGACCAAGTCTCAATCCCCAGTCACAATCAGTCCCGCACCTGCCACGGGGTGCGAGCCACGCCCTACTAGCGTCACAATGTGCTAAGCCGGGGTTTCGAACCCTCGGGCTACCATATACACAAACTACTCACCTCTAGCCGGCCGTAGACTCGTCCGCGATGCCTTTTCCTTTGAATTTAGCTCCCTCGTGCGTAGAATCTAGTCAAACCACAATAATTATATCAAATACGGGTCAAATAATCATAACCCATTTCAATTTACATGAAATTCGCATAAATACACCAAGTTGGTAAAACCCGACCCCGGGCCCACTGCTCGGAAAATTTCGAAATTAGAACCAACGTGACCCTCATCTCGCCACGAGTCCGTGCATATAAAATTTATCAAAATCGGAGTTCAAATGGCCTTCCAAATCCAAAAATCCCGTTTTCAATATTTGGGTCACATTTCTTCAAGATTTCAACCCAATTTCATGAAGATTGATGTTTTTGAGTCAAGAATCTTACCTCCGACGAATACCCGATGACTTCTCAGTGATTTCCTCGAGTTTTCTTCTCTCTAGGGCTCAAAATTATGTTTTGGGGGTGTAAACCCGTAACCCCTCTCCTTCTGGATTTTATTCACTGCCAGAGACTTTTGCTCTTCGCGTTCGCGTGAGCCCTCACGAGTTCGCGATGAACAGCCCCTCTTTCTCTACGCGAACGCGACGTCTCCCACGCGTTCGCGATGCCTGCCTCTGATTTACCCTACGTGAACGCGAACCACTCCACGCGTTCGCGAAGAACAATATTCCCAGCCACCTATTTCCCTTCTACGCGTTCGCGATAAACCTCCCGCGAACGCGAAGCACAACTCCCACGACCCTACGCGAACGCGACCCAAAGAACGCGAACGCGATGCACAACACCCCTGGCCTACGCGAACGCGACACCTCGACCGCGAACGCGATGCATTGATCTTCCTGGCCTTCGCGAACGCGGCCCATGCCACGCGAAGGTCAAAATGACTGGGCAGAAACCTGCAGTTTTCTGCAGATTTTGCCAAGTCCCACAAGCCTGGTTGATGGTCCGAAATCATCCCGAGGCCCCCGGGACCCCAACGAAAACCACCAACGCACTCCAAAACATGATACGGACTTGTTCCAATCATGAAAACACCATACTAAACATCAAAATCACCAATTATCCACGGATTCAAGCCTAAGTTTCTTCAAAACTTTCAAAACTAACATTCAATCCAAAACCCGATCAAACGATGTCCGAATGACCTGAAAATTTGCGGACACATCCAAAATCACATAACAAAGCTACAGAAATTGTCGGAATTCCATTCCGACCCCCGGATCAAAATATCACCTACCATCCGGTTTTCGCCAAAAATCAACCTTCGCCAATTCAAGCCTAAAACTACACCGGACCTCCGAATTCAATTTCGATTGCTCTCCTAAGTCATAAATGATCCCCCGGAACTAGTCGAATCATCCAGAATCCGGTTCCGAGCACTCTAACTCAATAGTCAACTCTTGGTTGACTTCTCATATTCAAGCTTTCTTTAAACATGCTATTTGTTTCATTTTCAATCCAAATCACTCCTAACTCACCCGATATATTCTAATACTGATTTAAAAGCATAATATATGTAAATTCAATATGGACTCGAAATGTCAGGATTCTCGAGCCTCTACTAGGTTAGAGCAAGACCTCGAGATGAAGTAAATCCTTATATCTTCCTTGCAGTCCCCAGGTGGGAAACTTACCTTAGGCTTTTACGGTCGACCGTGCATTTGCTCGAACTTGTAATAAGGATAGACCTTAGGCCTTTTCACAGTCTTCGAGTAAGTGATTCCTTAACTCGGATAGTCCTTGGGCTTAGTGAATGAATGGATACCGTGCTCGAACTTGACTTATAGGCTGCCCTTTATGATTTTTTGAGGAATTAATCCTTGATGCCTTGGTCCTAACACAAATATCGTGACGTCAGCGGTTGAAGCAACTGAAAAGTTACTTTTTATATGATTCCCAAAAGCATTAACTGTTGGCAGCTGGCGGTCAGTCTTTTGGCTTCCTAAGCCGCTTAAATGACCTTCATTAATAGACAGTTTACATAACCTTACAAACTTTATTCCCATATTGTTTTCAAAGTCTCATTACCTTTTTTTCAATCGCTTTGAGCTCTCCCTTCTCTTCGCTATCAACACTCTTAATTTTCTTGAATCTTCCGCATTGTGATGGCTAGAACCTCTAAACCGGTATTCCAAAAGGATAAAGCTTCATCATCTTCTCAATCGACCAAGGATAAACCAGTGGTTCCTGTCAAGCCTCCTTTTTGCGCGCAGTTGCCACGGTGTGCGAGCCACGCCCTACTAGCGTCACAATGTGCTAAGCCGGGGTTTCGAACCCTCGAGCTACCATATACACAAACTACTCACCTCTAGCCGGTAGTAAATTCGTCCGCGATGCCTTTTCCTTTGAAATTCGCTCCCTCGTGCGTAGAATCTAGTCAAACCACAATAATTATATCAAATACGGGCCAAAGAATCATAACCCACTTCAATTTACATGAAATTCGCATAAATACACCAAGTTGGTAAAACCCTACCCCGGGCCCACTGCTCGGAAAATTTCGAAATTAGTACCAACGCGACCCTCATCTCGCCACGAGTCCGTGCATATAAAATTTATCAAAATCGGAGTTCAAATGGCCTTCCAAATCCAAAAATCTCGTTTTCAATATTTGGGCCACATTTCTTCAAGATTTCAACCCAATTTCATGAAGATTGATGTTAATTCTACCATAAAATGATATTTTTGAGTCAAGAATCTTACCTCCGACGAATACCCGATGACTTCTCAGTGATTTCCTCGAGTTTTCTTCTCTCTAGGTCTCAAAATTATGTTTTGGGGGTGTAAACCCGTAACCCCTCTGCTTCTGGATTTTATTCACTGCCAGAGACTTTTGCTCTTCGCGTTCGCGTGAGCCCTCACGCGTTCGCGATGAACAACCCCTCTTTCTCTACGCGAACGCGACGTCTCCCACGCGTTCGCGATGCCCGCCTCTGACTTACCCTACGCGAACGCGAACCACTCCACGCGTTCGCGAAGAACAATATTCCCAGCCACCTATTTCCCTTCTACGCGTTCGCGATAAACCTCCCGCGAACGCGAAGCACAACCCCCACGACCCTATGCGAACGCGACCCAAAGAACGCGAACGCGATGCACACGATCCCTGGCCTATGCGAACGCGACACCCCGACCGCGAACGCGATGCATTGATCTTCTTAGCCTTCGCGAACGCGGCCCATGCCACGCGAACGCGAAGGTCAAAATGATTGGGCAGAAACCTGCAGTTTTCTGCAGATTTTGCCAAGTCCCACAAGCCCGGTTGATGGTCCGAAATCATCTCGAGGCCCCCGGGACCCCAACGAAAACCACCAACGCACTCCAAAACATGATACGGACTTGTTCCAATCATAAAAACACCATACTAAACATCAAAATCTCCATTTACTCACGAATTCAAGCCTAAGTTTCTTCAAAACTTTCAAAACTAACATTCAATCCAAAACCCGATCAAACGATGTCCGAATGACCCGAAAATTTGCAGACACATCCAAAATCACATAACGAAGATACAGAAATTGTCGGAATTCCATTCCGACCCCGGATCAAAATCTCACCTACCATCCGGTTTTCGCCAAAATTCAACCTTCGCCAATTCAAGCCTAAAACTACACCGGACCTCCGAATTCAATTCCGATTGCTCTCCTAAGTCATAAATGATCCCCCGAAACTAGTCGAATCATCAGAATCCGGTTCCGAGCACTCTAACTCAATAGTCAACTCTTGGTTGACTTCTCATATTCAAGTTTTCTTTAAACATGCTATTTGTTTCATTTTCAATCCAAATCACTCCTAATTCACCCGATATATTCTAATACTGATTTAAAAGCATAATATATGTAAATGCAAGGTAACAGGGTGGTAATTCCCGTAACGACGGGCCGGGTCGTTACATTCTCCCCAACTTAAACAAACGCTCGTCCGCGAGCGGGTTAAGAAACATACCTGGAGCATCAAACAAGTGAGGATATCTGCTCCGCATCTCCTGCTCGGTCTGCCAAGTTGCTTCCTCCACGGGACGACCTCTCCACTGCACTTTCACTGAAGCTATGTCCTTGGATCTCAGCTTACGAACCTGTCGACCCAAAATGGCTACTGGTTCCACATCATAAGTCAAATCCTCATCTAGCTGTATCGTGCTGAAATCTAACACATGAGACGGGTCTCCGACATACTTTCGGAGCATAGATACATGGAACACCGGGTGAACTCCCGACAAACTGGGTGGCAAAGCAAGCATATAAGCCACCTCCCCAACTTTCCTAAGCACCTCAAAAGGTCCAATAAACCTTGGGCTCAACTTCCCTTTCTTTCCAAACCTCATAACACCCTTCATAGGCGAAACTTTCAGCAACACCTTCTCACCTACTGAATAAGACACATCTCGGACCTTCCGGTCTGCATAACTCTTCTGACGCGACTGAGCTGTGCGAAGTCTCTCCCGAATCACCTTCACCTTATCTAAGGCATCTTGGACTAACTCTGTCCCTAACAACCTAGCCTCGCCGGGCTCGAACCAACCGACTGGAGACCTACACCGTCTCCCATATAAAGCTTCATACGGTGCCATCTGAATACTGGACTGATAGCTATTATTGTAAGCAAACTCCGCAAGAGGCAAATAATCAGCCCATGAACCACCAAAATCAATGACACAAGCACGCAACATGTCCTCCAATATCTGAATAGTACGCTCAGACTGCCCATCCGTCTGTGGATGAAATGATGTGCTCAATTCTACCTGTGAACCCAATTCTCGCTGAAATGTCCTCCAGAACTGAGAAGTGAACTGGGTACCTCTGTCCGATATAATAGAAATGGGAACTCCATGCAATCTCACTATCTCACGGATGAATATCTCTGCCAACCGCTCTGAGGAATAAGTAGTACACACTGGGATGAAGTGAGCCGACTTGGTCAACCTATCCACCACCACCCAAACTGAATCAAACTTCCTCGTTGTCCGAGGGAGTCCACTAACAAAGTCCATAGTAATCCTTTCCCACTTCCACTCAGGAATATCAATACGCTGGAATACACCACCAGGTCTCTGATGCTCATACTTGACCTGCTGACAGTTTAGACACCGAGCCACATGGCTCGCAATATCTTTCTTCATCTTTCTCCACCAGTAATGCTGCTTCAAATCCTGGTACATCTTCGCGGCTCCTGGATGAATAGAATACTGCGAGCTGTGAGCCTCCTCCAATATCAACTCACGAAGGCCATCAACATTGGGCACGCATATCCGGCCCTGCATCCGCAATACACCATCACTATCAATAGTGGCATCTCTGGCATCATCATGCTGAACTATGTCCTTAAGGACAAGTAAGTGTGGATCATCATACCGGCGCTCTCGAATACGATCATATAAAGAAGAACGAGCTACTACACAAGCCATCACCCGACTGGGCTCAGAAATATCCAGCCTTACCATCTGATTAGCTAACGCCTGAACATCAACCGCTAGGGGTCTCTCCCCAACTGGAATATACGCCAAACTGCCCATACTAATAGCCTTCCGGCTCAATGCATCAGCCACTACATTGGCTTTCCCGGGATGATACAAGATAGTAATATCATAGTCTTTAAGCAACTCAAGCCATCTCCGCTGCCTCAAATTTAGATCTTTCTGCTTAAACAAATGCTGAAGGCTGCGGTGGTCCGTATATACATCACAAGATACACCATATAGGTAATGCCTCCAAATCTTCAAGGCATGAACAATAGCAGCTAACTCCAAATCATGAACAGGGTAGTTCTTCTCGTGGGGATTTAGTTGACGAGAAGCATATGCAATAACTCTACCCTCCTTCATCAACACACAACCGAGTCCAACTCTAGAAGCATCACAATACACCGTATATGACCCTGAGGCTGATGGTAACACAAGTACTGGAGCGGTGGTCAAAGCCTCCTTGAGCTTCTGGAAGCTCTCCTCACATTCATCGGACCACACAAATGGAGCATTCTTCTGTGTCAACTTAGTCAACGGTGAAGTAATAGATGAGAAACCCTGAACAAACCGGCGATAATAGCCTGCCAAGCCGAGAAAACTCCGAATCTCTGTAGCTGAGGAAGGTCTGGGCCAATTCTGCACTGCCTCAACCTTCTGTGGATCAACCCGAATACCATCACTGGACACTATATGTCCCAGAAAACCCACAGTATCAAGCCGGAACTCACACTTAGAGAATTTTGCATAAAGATTCTCTTCTCTCAACCTCTGCAATACCACCCTCAAGTGTTGTGCATGCTCCTCCTGGCTGCGTGAATACACCGGAATATCATCAATAAACACAATCACAAAAGAATTAAGCTACGGCCTAAATACGCTATTCATCAAGTGCATGAATGTAGCTGGGGCATTAGACAGCCCGAAAGACATCACTAGGAACTCGTAGTGCCCATATCGCGCGTCCTGAACGCTGTCTTCATAATATCTGAGTCCCTGATCTTCAACTGATGATAGCCCGATCGAAGATCAATCTTAGAAAATACACTAGCTCCCTGTAGCTGATCAAATAGGTCCTCAATACGAGGCAATGGGTACTTATTCTTCATTGTTACCTTGTTCAACTGCCTGTAATCAATGCACATTCTCATTGTGCCATCTTTCTTCTTTACGAACAACACCGGTGCACCCCAAGGTGACACACTCGGACGAATGAAACCCTTATCTAAGAGTTCCTGAAGTTGTTCTTTCAATTCTTTTAACTCTGCTGGTGCCATGCGATAGGGAGGAATAGAAATGGGCTGAGTGCCCGGCACCAAGTCAATACCAAAATCAATATCTCTGTCAGGCGGCATGCCCGGCAGGTCTGCTGGAAATACATCCGGAAACTCCCTCACAATAGGGACCGAATCAAGATTGGGTGTCTCAGCCTCAACATTTCTAATGAAGGTTAAATAAGATAAACAACCCTTGCCAATCATTCGTTGGGCCTTTATATAAGAAATCACCCTGTCGGACACATAATCAGTCAAGCCACGCCACTCGATCCTCGGATTACCTGGAATAGCTAGTGTGACTGTCTTGGCATGACAGTCTAGAATCGCATGGTAAGGAGATAGCCAATCCATGCCTAGAATTACATCAAAATCTACCATGCCCAGTAGTAATAGATCAACTCGGGTCTCCAGACCCCCAATAGTAATAATACAGGATCAATATACCTGATCCACAACAACAGTATCCCCCACTGGGTAGACACATATATGGGCAAAGCAAGAATACCACGAGTCATACCCAAATAATGTGCAAAATAAGTAGAGACATAAGAATAGGTGGATCCGGGATCAAATAAGACAGAAGCATCCCTGTGGCAGACTGAGATAATACCTGAAATGACCGCATCCGAAGCACTAGCATCCTTCCTATCCGGAAGAGCATAGAAACGAGCCTGGCCTCCACCAGTACGATCCTCACCCCTAGGGCGACCTCTGGATACCTGGCCACCAGTCCTAGCCGACTGTACTGGCGCTGAAGAAACAGGAGTAGAAGATGAAGGTTGATCCCTCTTCTGAGACTGCTTACGAAGCCACTAAGGACACTCTCTCCTGATATGGCCCAAATCACCGCACTCAAAACAACGGCCTGAAGATGGAAGAAGGGGCTGCTGAGGACCCCTCGCTACCGATGAACCCTGTGCTGAGGAAGCAGGAGCAGAGCTCTGAGCTGGAAGAGCACTCAGTGCAGGCTGACTCTGCTGACGGCTCTGCTGACCCTGATAACCCTGATGGCCCTGACGACCACGATCTGATGAAACCCCACTGGACTCTGCACGTCCAGACCGATGAGACCTGAAAGAACGACCTCTACTATGCTCGAAATTGGCCCCTAGACGGAGCACCACTGTAATTGCCGGTACCACGAGGCTTCTTAGCCTCTCTCTCCTCCCGCACTCTGCGGCGATCTGTCTCAATATGACGGGCAACATCAACCACCTCCTCGAAGGTAACCGCCGAAACTCTCTCCCTGGTCATCAATATGCGGATGGGATAAATAAGGCCATCGATAAATCTCCGAATCCTCTCTCTCTGTCTGTAGGAACCATCCACATGGCATGACGGGCCAACCGTGTGAATCTCATCTCGTACTGATTAACCGTCATCTCTCCCTGCTTCAACCACTCGAACTGACGTCGCAGCTCCTCTCTCTGAGACCGAGGCACGTACTTTTCCAAAAATACCGTGGAGAACTGCTGCCAAGTGAGGGGCACTGCCCCAGTGGGCCTACGCCTCTCGAAATCCTCCCACCACCGAAATGCTGCACATGTGAACTAAAAAGTGGTGAATGAAACACCACTGGACTCTAGAATACCCGCGGTGCGAAGCATGCACTGACATCTGTCAAGAAAATCCTGGGCGTCCTCGCCCTCAGCACCACTGAATGTCGGAGCTTGTCTGCCTGATCTGCCTCACCCTCGAGGGCTACCCCTAGCTAACTGACCCTCACCCCTAGCTGGCAGGGCGGGTGCTGAAGTAGAAGGGCCAGATGATGAGGGTTGTCCCCTCTGCTGATATGACCTGGAGACAAGATGGGGACACTCTCTGCGGATGTGCCCAAACTCTCCGCACTCGAAGCAACTCCCAGGTGCTGGGGGCTGAGACTGAGGAGGACCCCTAGCACTAGAGTTGCCACCGGTGCTGGAATCTGACCCCGAGTCCGGTTAGCTGGTGGGTCAGCAAGTGCTCGTACTGCTGCCCTACCTCTACCACGACCACAACCTCTAGGTGCTACTGGTTGTCATCTGCACGTCCGTTAGCTCGTGTTCTCGCCATCTGCGAGAGAATAGAATATGGAAAGATTTAATTTCATGATAACACAAATCGCACGATATGAATTCATGAAAATGAGGTTTTTCCTAAAGTTTCTGTAGCCCTTCGAAGATAGATACGGACGTCTACGTACCGATCTGCGAAAGCCTACTAAACCGGCTCATGACTCGCGAGTCCTAATAACCTAGGCTTTGATACCAACTTGTCACGACCCAAATCCGGTCGTGATGGCGCCCAACAATCAAGCTAGGCCAGCCAGACCAACAATTTAATTAACTCAAAGATATCAGTCCCAAATGGACAACCCAAGAAGAATATATGAGTTTAAGAACTCCAATAATAATAGTAAAGAACAAAATACTGACACTCCCAAAGATCCGGAGTCACAAGTCTAGAGCCTCTATAGAAATACTCAAGTCTGAATACAAATACAAATAACAACTGGAAAGGAGAGGAGAAGCTAGGTTCTGCGAACGTAGGCAGCTACCTCAGCAACTCGATATGACACTGCAAATGCTGGAAATGCCTGTCTACTGCTCCTGAGTACCCGAGTCTGCACACAAAAGGTGCAGGGAGTAGGGGTGAGTACTAAGTACTCAGTGAGTAATAAATATATACAAGTAGCTGAAAATAAGAAATCCACAGAATACCACAATATGAAGCTACACTACAGTCCGAATCTCCTACGAACTAGCATCAACAGTACAATTTAGCTACCACAGAGTAATTCAACAAATAAAGATGCAATGCAATGCACATAACCGCTACAGCGTGTAGCCCGATCCAATTTAACGTCGACGGCGCTCACTGGGCGTGTGTACAGACTCCGGAGGGGCTCCTAAAGCCCAAGCGCAATACTGCTGCGGTGTGCAGCCCGATCCTCATATCAAACACTGCGGCATGCAGCCCGATCCATGCTCAGTCCACAATAAGCAAATAAGTCACAAAACAGTTCATTTTTCCTAATTCCAGTTTCCAGCTCATAATTTATGAAAAATACTTTAACTTTATTAAATTTGCAAAAGCTGGTGACTTAGCATTTCAATAGGTGTTTTCAATTTCCAAAACTGAGATTAGTGATTTAAGCAAATATAGCTATCACATAAATATTGTCCTCTAAGGACACTACAGGTCGGCACAAGGCTCCAAACAAGGCTTACAACCCACAAATATATCAAATACAGTGTATTTCCAACACTAATAACATATTATTCATTCCCGGGATGGACCAAGTCTCAATCCCCAGTCACAATCAATCCCGCACCTGCCACGGTGTGCGAGCCACACCCTACTAGCATCACAATGTGCTAAGCCGGGGTTTCGAACCCTCAAGCTACCATATACACAAACTACTCACCTCTAGCCGGTCGTAGACTCGTCCGCGATGCCTTTTCCTTTGAATTTAGCTCCCTCGTGCATAGAATCTAGTCAAACCACAATAATTATATCAAATACGGGTCAAATAATCATAACCCATTTCAATTTACATGAAATTCGCATAAATACACTAAGTTGGTAAAACCCGACCCCGGGCCCACTGCTCGGAAAATTTCGAAATTAGTACCAACGTGACCCTCATCTCGCCACGAGTCCGTGCATATAAAATTTATCAAAATCGGAGTTCAAATGGCCTTCCAAATCCAAAAATCCCGTTTTCAATATTTAGGCCACATTTCTTCAAGATTTCAACCCAATTTCATGAAGATTGATGTTAATTCTACCATAAAATGATGTTTTTGAGTCAAGAATCTTACCTCCGACGAATACCCGATGACTTCTCGGTGATTTCCTCGAGTTTTCTTCTCTCTAGGGCTCAAAATTATGTTTTGGGGGTGTAAACCCGTAACCCCTCTACTTCTGGATTTTATTCACTGCCAGAGACTTTTGCTCTTCGCGTTCGCGTGAGCCCTCACGCGTTCGCGATGAACAGCCCCTCTTTCTCTACGCGAACGCGACGTCTCCCACGCGTTCGCGATGCCTGCCTCTGATTTACCCTACGTGAACGCGAACCACTCCACGCGTTCGCGAAGAACAATATTCCCAGCCACCTATTTCCCTTCTACGCGTTCGCGATAAACCTCCCGCGAACGCGAAGCACAACTCCCACGACCCTACGCGAACGCGACCCAAAGAACGCGAACGCGATGCAACACCCCTGGCCTACGCGAACGCGACACCCCGACCGCGAACGCGATGCATTGATCTTCTTAGCCTTCGCGAACGCGGCCCATGCCACGCGAACGCGAAGGTCAAAATGATTGGGCAGAAACCTGCAGTTTTCTGCAGATTTTGCCAAGTCCCACAAGCCCGGTTGATGGTCCGAAATCATCCCGAGGCCCCCGGGACCCCAACGAAAACCACCAACGCACTCCAAAACATGATACGGACTTGTTCCAATCATAAAAATACCATACTAAACATCAAAATCTCCATTTATTCACGAATTCAAGCCTAAGTTTCTTCAAAACTTTCAAAACTAACATTCAATTCAAAACCCGATCAAACGATGTCCGAATGACCTGAAAATTTGCAGACACATCCAAAATCACATAACGAAGCTACAGAAATTGTCGGAATTCCATTCCGACCCCGGATCAAAATATCACCTACCATCCGGTTTTCGCCAAAAATCAACCTTCGCCAATTCAAGCCTAAAACTACACCGGACCTCCGAATTCAATTCCGATTGCTCTCCTAAGTCATAAATGATCCCCCGGAACTAGTCGAATCATCGGAATCCGGTTCCGAGCACTCTAACTCAATAGTCAACTCTTGGTTGACTTTTCATTTTCAAGCTTTCTTCAAACATGCTATTTGTTTCATTTTCAATCCAAATCACTCCTAACTCACACCATGCAGTTTTTGTTAACCTCCAGGCTGAGCTTGAATATGGACTCGAAATGTCAGGATTCTCGAGCCTCTACTAGGTTAGAGCAAGACCTCGAGATGAAGTAAATCCTTATATCTTCCTTGCAGTCCCCAGGTGGGAAACTTACCTTAGGCTTTTACGGTCGACCGTGCATTTGCTCGAACTTGTAATAAGGATAGACCTTAGGCCTTTTCACAGTCTTCGAGTGAGTGATTCCTCAACTCGGATAGTCCTTGGGGTTAGTGATTGAATGGATACCGTGCTCGAACTTGACTTATAGGCTGCCCTTTATGATTTTTGAGGAATTAATCCTTGATGCCTTGGTCCTGACACAAATATCATAACGTCAGCGGTTGAAGCAACTGAAAAGTTACTTTTTGTATGATTCCCAAAAGCATTAACTGTTGGCAGCTGGCGGTCAGTCTTTTGGCTTCCTAAGCCGCTTAAATGACCTTCATTAATAGACAGTTTACATAACCTTACAAACTTTATTCCCATATTGTTTTCAAAGTCTCATTACCTTTTTTCAATCGCTTTGAGCTCTCCCTTCTCTTCGCTATCAACACTCTTAATTTTCTTGAATCTTCCGCATTGTGATGGCTAGAACCTCTAAACCGGTATTCCAAAAGGATAAAGCTTCATCATCTTCTCAATCGACCAAGGATAAACCAGTGGTTCCTGTCAAGCCTCCTTTTTGCGCGCACCCACGAGGGCGCGATGGAGTAAAAGGGAGTTTTTCCAATTAAAGGACAACCAAAACGGTATTCATTTATTGAGAGATTCGGAGTCGCCACTTGGGAGATTTATTGTGTCCCAAGTCACCTGTTGAATCCCAAATTGAGGAAAATTTCTATTAATTAAAACCCCGTCTGGTGCCACATTTTTACAAATAAGCATTACTAAAACCTGAAATGACAAATAACATGAAAATATATATATATCAAAATAAACTAACCATTTTAAATTAAATTAAATTAATCATTTTAAAACTAAAGAAATTAATCGCTAAGGGATGTCATTAATTAGATTAAACACTGGCTTACATATTGCCTAATAAAATTTGATACAAATGAATCAAAAAAAATTAAAATTAAATACATAATTCTACTGCTACTACTACTACTACTACTACTACTAAGACTTAATTTACAATTATACAAAATATGTTACTAATAACAGTTAAAGCCGCGAATGAACTAATTGAAACCTTTCATTAACCCTGCCTTTTTATTTTTTTATTTTATATAATCTATAAAACTAAAGATAATTAATAAACCGCAACCTATTTTTACTATTAAGAAAACTTTGGATCGAAATTGCGCGAACGTATATAATAGTAATACTACTCTAAATTGGTCATAAAGCAAAACTATGAATATTTATCAATTTGTTATATCTATATTACTGAACAAAATGATTAAATTACTACTATTAACACTACATATTATGGCTATTAACTCATACTTGACATACTAAATTTATAATAAAGGAGAAAAACTTAACGAGGTACAACAGTCAAATAGTTATATAAAATACATCCTTAATCTTAAACATAAAACATAAAATAAACAACTCAGAATTTAACACGAATATTATTAATACATAATCAAATTTCAGGTCCAAACTTTGACTATGCTTTGACTGATGTCCATGGGAATACCTGAACAGGAATAGGAGAGGAAAATAATCAATATGAGTAATAATTCCAGCAGTGCAACAATAGCAACCAGCAAACCCAGTAACAGATTTTAAAACCAGTTAAAATTTTCTAATAACAACAAACATCAACACCAAAAGCAGGCAGCTAAAATAGCTCTCAACTCTCAAATTCTCACAGTTTGTTTTAGTATTCAAGACCTCTCAAGTGTATATGTTATCTTTATTTTTTTTCAGTGTCTGCTCTTTTCTTTTCTATCCGTATGTTCTCTCTCCTTCTCTTTTTTTTTTCAGTTCCGTTCTTTGAGTCTTATAGACAAACATCAGCACCTATTTTTCTAATTAAAAATTCTAAATTTGTCCCATTCCAACCACTTAAAGTCCAACTAGACCAATTTTTTTTCAACCCTAAAATACCTACCCTCTTAATTAACAATAAAAATGTACCTCCTATTCAATTATTTGAGACTTTAACAGCAGCCCCTACATGATTGACTGCTAATTACCCCCTAAACATTTATCAGTAGCCCCTAATTATTCAGCTATAACCAATCCAATCACATCTAAACAGTGATTCATACAGAGCTGAAGCAAAGCATATGATTCAATATACAAAGTTATTTGACTTTTCTAACACGAAGAAAATAAATTATCTTTGTTAATTAAACCAAGTTCAACACATATTTAGCACGTCTGATATCTTTCCATCACTGAAGAAAGCAATAAATTGTGGCAATAATGATAAACTCACAACAGTGGTTTCCAGGAATATGTAGAACAAGAAGAGAAGGAAATACTTGTAGTTTAATGCTCCAACACAGTTGACAACCCACACACAATGATGATCCATCTTTAGCACACACCTTCCACAAACAGAACAGTGATGGCACCGAGGCGGTTTTAACTGGTTGCACTTTCTACAATTCTCGGAATAAAATTGCACCCAAAATTTCTTAAAAAGTTGAACGATTCTATATACACATCCTTTTTCAAGTAGAAAGAAACAGCAAAATGATGCAAAGGCAAAGATTAATAATTTCAAACAACGACAGAGAAATACAACACCAATAAGCAGAATCGGACATCAACTCGAACCAAATAACTATGCGCCTTCGATCAGAACCTCGACAAAAAACCCGAACCCCGCTTTAACCGGAACAGAGCGACCTCTCCGGTGAGAATGGGGAGAAGAAGAAATGGCGACGAGGAGGTGAGCTGGTCGATGCTACTGGTTCGGTTGTGATGGTTGTTCGTCGCTGTGGTTTGGAGATGGGGTCATTTGGGTTCTGCGAAGTGGGAAGTGAGCACGACAGTTGGTTTTTTGTGGTGGTGGCTCGGGGGTTCTGGTGGTTATGGAGTAGAGTGGTCGCCGGCGGCTGCGATTTGAAGGGTGTAGATGGGAGTGAGGCCATGGCTGGCGGAGGAGGGAGCTGGGGTGTGCGGAGAAGAAGAAAAAGGGGGAGGGGGGCTTATTACTGAAAGAGATGGGGCTAGGGTTTGGAAAAATCAGAAAATGGGGAGTGTTTGAGGGGTTTGGGTAATTAAAAAGTGATGAATTAATGAGAGCCATTGGATTTAACATGATGGACAGCTGGGATTGATCGGGGTAATGGTTCTGGATAGATGACATTTGGGCCTGGGTTGGAACTAATTATGTTTGGGCTTTTGGTCTAATTGAATTTGGCCCAAATTTGATTTCTTATTTCAACTTATATACTAAATTACCTAAAAACAAACCAAATTAACCTTAAAAAAATAATTAATCAAAAATATTAAAATCATATGATTTGGATATTAAGAGTAATAATATTAATTAAATTATACACTAAAATCAACTTAAAACACCAAATTACTTAATCAAATTCAACAATTAAACTTATGAACACATGAAATCAATTTCCAATCGAATTCCACAATTAATTTTATGAACAACCAATAATCAACAATATACAAGAATCAAAGTCCAATTAAACTGAAACACAAACTTTATAGGACTAAATAATTAAATGAACTACAAATTAAATCTAAAAACACTACAATCAAATAAACATCCAAGTGATTAACTACATATGCTTATGTTAAAAACTTAAACAAAATAAATAAACAAATTTCATGGATAATCTGGAATTGTGATGAACAACAAATCAAGAAGACAACCAGCCAACATACAATAATTTCGGATCTGAAAATACTAACAAAATATGGACAAGAACAAAAATTTGAAATCGACTAACCGGATTGAAACAACGATCATTCGACCAGCTTCATTATATATATATATATATATATATATATATATATATATACAAATTACTTAATCAAATTCAACAATTAAACTTATGAACACATGAAATCAATTTCCAATCGAATTCCACAATTAATTTTATGAACAACCAATAATCAACAATATACAAGAATCAAAGTCCAATTAAACTCAAACACAAACTTTATAGGACTAAATAATTAAATGAACTACAAATTAAATCTAAAAACACTACAATCAAATAAACATCCAAGTGATTAACTACATATGCTTATGTTAAAAACTTAAACAAAATAAATAAACAAATTTCATGGATAATCTGGAATTGTGATGAACAACAAATCAAGAAGACAACCAGCCAACATACAATAATTTCGGATCTGAAAATACTAACAAAATATGGACAAGAACAAAAATTTGAAATCGACTAACCGGATTGAAACAACGATCATTCGACCAGCTTCATTATATATATATATATATATATATATATATATATATGTATATACATACATATATATACAAACAAAAAAATAAAAAGAACATAAGGAGAAAGAAAACGTAGGAGGGGAGGGGTGGCTCCCGAATTACCGCCTGGTGGTTGTTCCTGGGAGGCATTCCGGCGGGTATTATTGGAGGGTTCGTGGTGTGTAGGTAAAAATGAAGAAGAAGAAAGAGGGGTGGTGTGTAAGGGTTGTGGCGGCTAGGGTTTTGTGGAGTGTATAATGGCTGGTCTCTACTGAGACCAAAGCCTTATATACTCGGAGCCCTCAAGGTGATCCTGGCCGTTGGATCTCTGATGATCAACGGTCAAGGCTTGGCCTAATCAAACGATGCCATATTGAACCACATGAGGCCACAGGTCTCCTCCGTAGGATCATCTGGATTGGACGGTTGAGATCAAGTCTCTCATATTAATTAACCATTAAAAAAAATCCGTCAATATTCTCAGCCATTTGATCTGAGGAAGTGAACGGCTGAGATTCTATCAATTTAAATACTAGACCGGATCTTTTGTGCTAAAACATTGGGCCACAATTCAGACTTAACCCTGGCCCAATTCTTATTATGCCTGTATATTTCTTTTATTTAAACAAGCAAATACGCATAGATAAAAAAAAATGCAAAATAATACAAGAAAATAACAAAAAATTCACAACAATTGTAAGAAAACTAAATTTATTTTATTTTGAATTTTTGGGAGTATTTCTCTCATAGGGCAAAAATCACGTGCTCACAGCTGCCCCTCTTTGCGCGTAAACATGAAGAGTTTTTGTGCAAAGATAAGTGAGCATATACGAGCGATTTTTGCCCGTTTTGAGAACTCCGGGTGAAGCATTTTTTTAAAAGACTTGACCGAACCTTTGCTTCAAAAGGCTTCCTACATATCATGGGCTAAACAGGAATCAGGTCAATGTAGTTTGGGAAGTTTTGGTAGCTGGGACTACCGTGACTGCTGTGATCTTGCTATTACTGCTGCTGCATGCTGTTACTACTGCTTCACTGAACTCCTTATTACACCGTGCAAAAGTAAAATAAGAAGCTACACTAAATTATGGTATATGAACTGTAAACTCTTATCTATATCTTCAGCTTTGTTCTTGCTGCTGGGGACACGACTTCCTTGATTTTAAGCTTGTTACGCAGGGGGTTCTTGATTTCTTCTTTGGTATTATTGAATTCTGCTTTGACCTTGAAATGTATACCTTTGTTCTACAGGCGGGCTCCTGACTTTTTCAATTTGAAAATAACAACTTCCGTTCTACAGGCGGGCTCCTGATTTTTCCAACTTAAATATAACACCTCCATTCTACATGCGGGCTCCTGATTTTTCCACTTAAAAATAACACCTCCATTCTACAGGCGGGCTCCTGATTTTTTTTCAACTTAAAAATAACACCTCCATTCTACAGGCAGGCTCCTGATTTCTTCAACTTAAAGATAACACCTCCATTCTATAGGCGGGCTCCTGATTTCTTCAATTTGAAAATAACACCTCTGTTCTACAGGCGGGCTCCTGACTTCTTCAATTTTAAAATAACAACGTCCGTTCTACAGGCGGGCTCGAGATTTCTTCCACTTAAAAATAACACCTCCATTCAACAGGCGGGCTCCTGACTTCTTCAATTTGAAAATAACACCTCCGTTCTACAGGCGGTCATCCTGACTTCTTCAACTTCAAAATAACAACCTCCATTCTACAGGCGGACATCCTGACTTTCTTCAATTTGAAAATAACAACCTCCGTTCTACAGGCGGGCTCCTGATTTCTCCAATTTGAAAATAACAACCTCCGTTCTACATGCGGGCTCCTGACTTTTTCAACTTCAAATAACAACCTCCATTCTACAGGCGGGCTCCTGATTTCTTCAACTTAAAAATAACACCTCCATTCTACAGGTGAGCTCCTGATTTCTTCAACCTAAAGATAACACCACCATTCTACAAGCGGGCTCCTGATTTCTTCAATCTGAAAATAACAACCTCCATTCTACAGGCGGGCTCCTGATTTCTTCAATTTGAAAATAACACCTCTGTTCTACAGGCGGGATCTTGACTTCTTCAATTTGAAAATAACAACCTCCGTTCTACAGGCGGGCTCCTGATTTCTTCCACTTAAAAATAACACCTCCATTCTACAGGCGGGTTCCTGACTTTTTCAATTTGAAAATAATACCTCTGTTCTACAGGCGGGCTCCTGACTTTTTCAACTTGAAAATAACACCTCTGTTCTACAGGCGGGCTCCTAATTTCTTCAATTTGAAAATAACAACCTCCATTCTATAGGCGGGCTCCTGACTTTTTCAATTTGAAAATAACAACTTCCGTTCTACAGGCGGGCATCCTGACTTTTTCAACTAAAATCTCTCGAATTGATTTCCTTATTT
The DNA here is from genome assembly GCA_032618575.1 of Nicotiana noctiflora. NCBI lineage: Eukaryota > Viridiplantae > Streptophyta > Magnoliopsida > Solanales > Solanaceae > Nicotiana > Nicotiana noctiflora. The sequence goes on along the minus strand of JASVEL010009292.1, from coordinate 125,311 downwards.
TCTTAAAGAAATTTTTTGAAAATGGCGAAAATTTTGTGCCCCAGTTTTTGGTAATATTCCTTGCGGTATGTTGTTCTTCTATCATCGACATTTCCATTCACCTGCTTCAAGTCAAAGAAAATTTGTTAGTTTAATACTTGTCGGGGATGGCTTTTCCTTCTTCCTGTTCTAAGTTCTCGAAACTTGTCGGGGATGATGTTATTTGCTTGGGAATGATATTTCTTCTGGGGGGGGGGGGGTTTCCATTTATCCCTTCCCCTTTCTGTGTTCCAAAACTTGCTGGTGAAACTCAAAAATCATTTTCTTCAAAAGGTTTCATTTTCCTTCAATACTGCTGGAGATAACAATGCTTGATGTTGTCCGAACATCTTGGGACTTGGTTGATAATCTGTCGGAGTTATTTGCGTATCTTGAAAATCCGATGGAGAGTCTTTTGGAAATTGGTCCGTGATTTTCTCGACTCCGTCTTTCAAGTATTCTCCATTTCTGACATTCCAAACCATTTTGGTCCGTCCTACCCTCATTTTTCTTTGCACCAATTCGGCAACTGATAGTAAGCTCTGAAAAGTCTTTCTCAAAATAAACTTGGACAAAATCTTTAAATAAAGAAAATGAAAAGATAGATAAAGAAGGAAGTTTTCTGAACAAATGTTGAGAAAAGGCAAAAAAGGAACTTATCTGAATGGTATAACCGGTCCCAACGATCACGTCGTGCATTCCGGATTAATCAACCTAGTCTATTTGTATCCATCAATCTTTCTGATTGCCTCATTTGCTGAGTATGAACAGGTGCACAACTCTTTGTCAAATGCGGGTCCTTTCCGCCATTCTATCTTGTCGCCTCATAGTGCCTTTGATGGGTTTTCACTAATGAGATTCTCTCATTTCTCTCAACACACGTCGCCTTATGGTGCCCGTAAAGGTTTTCACCGATAAGACTCTCTCATTTTTGTTTCTTCTCAGCTTTCGTCGCCTTATGGTGCCTGTAAAGGTTTTCACCGATAAGACTCTCTCATTTTATTTTTTCTTTGCTGGAGATTGGAAAGGCACCGATAAGGTTCTCTTCACTGGGGATTCTTTTGGCTATCAATTCCTTCAGCTTATTCCCTTTCTGTTGGGGATCAGCGTGTTACTCTTGGTCTTTACTTGCCTGACTGAGCATTTCCCGGACACTGATCGGGAGGTCTTTTTGGACATCTCATATGGGTTTTTTGTGGGCGTCTTAAAAAGAAAAGAGTATTAAAATTCAAAATAACTCTAAATGGGTGAAATATTACAACTTTCGGAATCAAAACTCTTTTCATAAAAACAACATAACTTCTGCCCCAGTTTCTTGTTTGGGGAAGGATTAACTTTTATTTACACTGTGACCGAGCCGTGAGGTGCCTACATATCCTCTTTGAGGAATCAGGTCAAACGTAGTTCACTTGATTCATTTAAATCTCTTGTGACTTTCTTTTATCTATTTATTTTTCTTTTCTTTTCTCTTTCCGTTATTGATTCCAAGAGAGGGATATGAAAGAATAAATAAGGCTCAAATGGGGAAACAAGGGTTAAAAGTGTTTGGATAGAAGAAAGAATTGCCTCCGTCATTTCATTATCCGATAAATACCCAGTACAAACAAATAAAATGAACCAAAATCATAAAGAAATTGTCGGTGCATCTTCCCTCAATATCGGTCAGATATAAAGCTCCATTGGATAATACTCTGGTTACAATAAGCGGCCCTTGCCAATTCGGGGCGAACTTGCCCTTTGCTTCGGCTTGATGTGGGAGGATCCGTTTCAGTACTTGTTGCCCTACTTCAAATTTTCTAGGGCGTACCTTCTTATTGTAAGCTCTTGCCATTCTCTTCTGATACAATTGGCCATGACATACTGCTGCCAATCTCTTTTCATCAATTAAGCTCAACTGCTCTAATCGAGTTTTGACCCATTCGTCATCATCAATCTCAGCTTTGGCGACAATTCGGAGGGATGGAATCTCAACTTCTGCTGGTATTACCGCTTCAGTTCCATATACCAGCAAGTAAGGAGTTGTACCTACTGAAGTGCAGACAGTAGTGCGATAACCCAACAATGTAAATGGTAGCTTTTCATGCCATTGCCTAGATCCTTCTACCATTTTTCTCAGTATCTTATTTATATTCTTGTTTGCTGCCTCAACCGCGCCATTTACTTTGGGACGATATGGGGTGGAATTACAGTGTGTAATCTTGAACTGTTGACACACTTCTTTCATCAAACCACTGTTAAGATTAGCACTATTGTCCGTGATAATCATCTTCGGGATCCCAAATCTACAGATGATATGGGAATGGACGAAGTCTACCACGGCTTTCTTGGTCACCGACTTGAATGTCTTCGCCTCCACCCACTTGGTGCAATAATCAATGGCTACTAGAATGAACCTATGACCGTTGGAAGCTGTCCGCTCGATCGGTCCAATGACATCCATGCCCCACGCAACAAATGGCCATGGTGCTGACATCGTATGCAATTCCATCGGCGGAGAATGAATAAAATCTCCGTGCACCTGACACTAATGGCACTTCCGCACAAAATTTATACAATCACACTCCATGGTGAGCCAGTAATACCCTGCCCGCAGGATCTTCTTTGCCAATACATACCCACTCATATGTGGCCCACAAACTCTGGCATGCACCTCTGTAATCAGTGTTGCGGCTTGACCTGCATCTATACATCTCAGCAATCCTAAATCTGGGGTTCTTTTGTACATCACTCCTCCACTAAGGAAAAATCGATTTGCCAAGCGCCGAATAGCTCTCTTTTGATCTCCAGTTGCATGCTCTGGTATATTCCCATCTTGAGGTATTCTTTGAAATCATGAAACCATGGCTCGCCATCCATTTCTTCCTCCACCACATTGCAATAGGCATGTTGATCCCGAACTTGAATATATAACGGATCAATATGAATCTTGTCCGGGTGATGCAACATCGATGCTAGAGTAGCCAAAGCATCGGCGACCTCATTATTCATTCTTGGGATATGTCTAAATTCTACTGACCGTAAACGTTTAGTCAGGTCATGCAAACATTGACGATACGGGATAAGCTTCAAATCTCTTGTTTCCCACTCGCCTTGAACCTGATGTACCAGAAGGTCCGAGTCTCCCAAGACCAAGACATCCCGGACATCCATGTCCATAGCTAATCATAACCCCAAAATGCATGCTTCGTATTCAGCCATATTGTTGGTACAATAGAAGCGCAACTGAGCCGTAACAGGATAATGATGTTCTGTTTCAGAAATAAGTACTGCTCCTATTCCGACTCCCTTTGCATTTGCAGCTCCGTCAAAGAAAAGCTTCCACCCTGGATCCTTGGTTAGTTCTAACTCATCAATTTGCAACACTTCTTCATCTGGAAAATACGTCCTTAAAGGTTCGTATTCATTATCAACAGGATTCTCAGCTAAGTGATCGGCTAGTGCTTGGGCTTTCATGGCCGTCCTCGTCACATAGATGATGTCAAATTCTGTAAGTAATATTTGCCATTTTGCTAACCTTCCTGTAGGCATAGGTTTCTGGAAAATATACTTCAATGGATCCAAACGTGAAATGAGATAAGTAGTGTAGGAAGACAAATAATGCTTCAACTTCCGTGCCACCCAAGTTAGGGCGCAATATGTCTTCTCAAGATGAGTGTACTTAACTTCATATGCCGTGAACTTCTTACTGAGATAATAGATGGCCTGTTCCTTTCTGCCGGTGATGTCATGTTGCCCCAATACGCAGCCGAAAGAATTGTCCAAAACTGTTAGATAAAGAATCAGAGGCCTCCCGGGTTTAGGTGGAACCAACACAGGTGGGTTTGACAAATACTCCTTTATCTTATCAAAAGCCTCTTGGCATTCTTCAGTCCACTTGACTGCAGCATCCTTCTTTAACAGCCTAAAAATAGGTTCACATGTTGATGTGAGCTGAGCAATGAATCGGCTGATGTAATTCAATCTTCCCAAAAGACTCATTACTTCAGTTTTGTTCTTTGGTGCTGGCAATTCTTGTATGGATTTGATCTTTGATGGATCCAACTCAATACCTCGCTGACTGACAATGAATCCTAGCATTTTTCCCGAGGGAACCCCAAATGCACATTTGACTGGATTGAGATTAATGTCATACCTCCGAAGTCTCTGAAAAAACTTTCTCAGATCTGCTACATGGTCTTCCTGTCGCCTGGATTTTATGATTACATCATCTACATACACCTCAATCTCTTTGTGTATCATGTCATGAAACACAGTAGTCATTGCTCTCATGTATGTCGCCCCAGCGTTCTTCAAACCAAACGGCATTACCCTATAGCAATAAGTTCATCAAGGAGTGATGAAAGCTGTCTTTTCTGCATCTTCTTCATCCATTAGGATCCGATGGTATCCTGCATAGCAATCCACAAAGGATCCAATCTCTCGCCCCGCGCAGTTGTCTATCAAGATATGGATGTTGGGTAGTGGGAAGTTATCTTTCGGGCCTGCCCTGTTCAGATTGCGATAATCGACACATACCCAAATTTTCCCATCCTTCTTCGGCACTGGCACCACATTGGCCAACCATTCAGGATATCGAGTAACCCGAATAACCTTTGCTAGCAACTGCTTGGTTACTTCTTCTTTAATCTTTACGCTCATATTCATTTTGAACTTTCTCAATTTCTGCTTGACGGGAGGACATGCCGGATCAGTGGGCAATTTATGCACCACTAGATATATGCTTAAACCTGGCATGTCATCATATGACCATGCAAAAATATCTTTAAATTCAATGAGTGTTTTGATTAGCTCTTCCCTGATACTCGGCTTAATGTGAATGCTGATTTTGGTTCCCCTAACATTATCCTCATCTCCTAAGTTGACAGCTTCAGTATCGTTTAAGTTAGGCTTAGGTTTTTCTTCAAAATGAGTTAATTCCCTGTTTATCTCTTCAAAAGCCTCATCTTCCTCATATTCCGATTCATCCTCATAATCGACCTTGTGCATAATTAATTCGGATTCAGATTGACTTCTTAGACTAGGTTAAAGATCCGTTGTGCATGCCATGCCTTTGGAACCAGCAAAAATAGAACTGTTCAGAAAAGAGAAAGAAACAAAAAATCAAAAATCAAGAAAATAAAGGAAACTTTCGTTTTTATTGAAAATGAGGGATAACAGAGTTTCACACTACAAATAAATCAAAACTGGATTACAACTCTGGAATAATCCAGGAAACAAAAAGAAAATCCAGAGCCTACTTCCAAGACTCCTTCCAGATGGGAAGAGGAGTAGCCGTCCAATTGTTGGTTTTGTCCTTGGGCCCCACATACTGTATGACTGCCTTACTGGAACCTTCTCCAGCTTCGACCATGTTGACATCAGCGAACAACCTTTCAAAACTCTTATCCAAATCTCCATCTGGTCCAATTGACGGTCCGAAAATCTTTGGGTTTGACATCCTCCTGAAACCTGCTTTCACAAAAGACCGGGAGAGGCGTGGAACTGGCTTGGGAAGGACCCGGACTTTCTTCTTCATTTTGTGAGCTCTCTTCACATCCGCTACCGTCGACTTGAACCCTAACCCGAATGTCTCCAAATTCTCAGGCAAAGAAACGGGTTGAATGATACCTTGGAGTTTGGCCCCCAAACCTTTTCCTGGTATAAACCACAATTCATCATTTCTGAGGCGATCATGAAGGTTGAAGCTGAGATCCTGGGAAAATCAAGGTCCTCACCTTCGGAAACCTTGTCTACCGAAACCCCTTCGAAGACTTGGTATGCCCATGGTCCCTTGTCATCCTCCGTTTCTATGAATGGCACCACGTCATCACTCATAATGCATGTGCCGTCATCCCCGTGCATTACTATTTCCCGTCTATCCCACCCGAACTTAACCATCTGGTGTAGCGTAGAAGGCACTGCTTTGGCGGCATGAATCCAGGGTCGCCCTAATAGCAGAGTGTGTGATACGGCCACATCCACCACTTGGAATTCCATGGTGAAATCAATTGGGCCAATGGTCAGTTCCAATATGATATCACCCACCGAATTAGTACTCCCTCCATCAAATCCTCTGATGCAGATGCCATTCTTACGGACTTTGTCCTGATCAATCTTCAGTTTGTTCAGAGTAGCAAAAGTACAAATATTGGCACTTGAACCATTATCCACCAATACTCGTGTGACCACCGAGTCTTCACACTTCACAATCAAGTATAAAGCTTTGTTATGTTCCGTGCCCACTTTTGGCATTTCATCATCAGAAAATGTCACTCGGTTAACTTCGAAGATTTTATGCACTATCTTCTCCAAGTGATTTACAGAAAGTTTTTCTGGAACATGGGCTTCATTCAGGATCTTTAACAAAGCCCGGCAATGATCACTTGAATGAATTAACAAGGATAGTAATGAAATTTGGGCTGGGGTTTTCCTCAACTGCTCCACAATAGAGTAGTCTTGGGCTTTCATCTTCTTCAAGAACTCCTCAGCTTCCTCTTCTGTTACTGGCTTCTTCACCACTGCAGGATTAGATTTCCTCAACTCTACTGGAGCAAAACACCGTCCAGATCGAGTCAAACCCTAGGCCTCACAACTGACTTCCTCCACTGACTTCCCTTTGTATATCACTGTTGCCTTTTTATACTTCCAAGGCACGGCCTTGCTATCCGTTACTGGCAACTGAGCTACCGGCTTTATGATGATCGGTTCCCTATAGACTCCTTTCACGATCACTATTGGTGCCGACGATGCTCCAGACACAACTAACTTTTTCGGTTTCTCCGTGGCAGATGGGTTTTTTCCCTAATATTATTACATGCTTGACAACCTCCCTTTTAGTTGGTAACTCCCCTTCCATACTGGTCGATTTATCTTTTGTACTGTCCCTGATCATCATCACTGTCTGCGATGGCTTCTTGGGTTCTCCCTCTCCTTGCACAATCTCGATCATACAGGTTTCATAGTGGGTTGGTAGTGGGTTTTGGTTAATGTTGGGTACCTCATATGCCTGAACGTCAATCTTATTAGCATCAATAAGATCTTGGATTGCATGCTTCAGTTTCCAACATCTCTCAGTAGTATGCCCGGGAGCCCCCGAACAATATTCATATTTCACTGAGTGATCCAAATTTTGAGGTAAGGGATTTGGTAATCTGGGCTCAATAGGACTCAACAAACCTATCTGCTTTAATTTGTGGAATAAAGCAGTATAAGCTTCCCCTAATCCTGTGAATGTTCTCAGTCTCTGAGCCCTTTTTATTCCTGAAAGTTGGATTCCCCCGGAAACTTGGCCCTGTGGGATTTCTGTAGGCCCTTGGTGGTGGGTAGTTGTTATGGGGAGCTGGGTAGGTATTATGTGGGGTTGGCGCGCGCCATTGCGGGCGCGCTGGAGGTTGGGTGTATGCTTGTGCTTGATGGACAGAAAAATGTTGTTCTTGAGGGGGTATTAGGATTGTGCGGGATAATTCGGAATGTGGGGGTAATTTGGGTGAGGGGGTCTGAATTGGTGATGCGGGGTAGGACCTTTGGATCGGGAGCAATTACCAGCCTCTACCATTGTGACGTCCTCTCTTTTCTTCTTTTCGAGCGCACCTCCTGTGCCGCTCTGAATAGCCTGCGTTGTCGCCCTGATCGCTGAATAACTCAAGATTTTGTTGGTCTTGAGACCTTCTTCTATCATGCCTCCCATTTTGACCACTTCATTGAAGGATTTTCCCACTGATGTCACCAAATGACCGTAGTAGGTTGGCTCGAGAGTTTGCAGAAAGTAATCTACCATCTCCCCCTCTCTCATAGGAGGATCAACTCTAGCCGCTTGTTCTCTCCAACGAAACCCAAATTCCCGGAAGCTCTCCCCCGGTTTCTTCTCCAGCTTCAATAGTGTGAGACGGTCAGGCACTATCTCCAGATTATATTGAAAGTGCCCGGCGAAAGCTTGCGCCAAATCATCCCAAGTATACCATCTACTTGGATCCTACCTTGTGTACCATTCTAAAGCAGACCCGCTCAAACTCTGTCCAAAATAAGCTATCAGTAGCTCATCTTTTCCGCCTGCACGCCTCATCTTGCTGCAAAATCCTCGCAGATGAGACATGGGATCACCGTGCCCTTCATACAGATCAAACTTGGGCATTTTGAACCCAACTGGCAGTTGTACATCGGGGAAAGGGCATAAGTCTTTATAAGCCACACTGACTTGATTCCCCATTCCATGCATGTTTCTTAAGGACTACTCCAGGCTCTTGAACTTCCGTAGCATCTCATCTTGTTCTGAGCTCTTGGCCGGTTTTTCCACTGGGACTTCAAAGGGAGGAGTATAGGTGGATGGTTCGGGTGCCCTGAACGTGGGTTCCGGGGGGTAATACTGAGTGTCGTGAACCTGAAATAATGGTTCACTTGATGATCTATGCAATGGAGCTGGGGGAGGTGCCACAAAGACAGGGCCCTTTGGTGGTGGAGGGTTTTGATTTGGTGGTAGAGCTGGGTAGTCGTGAGCATCCCTTCCCTGGTGGTAATGAAGGTCTAGGACTCTTGTCGAGGGACCGGGAAAAAAGTATTCTGGGGTAAAACCCGGTATGAAAGTAGGAGTAGTGGGTGCGTCAGGACTCTTTTGCGCTCTGTCCAACGCCGTATGCATTTCGCTTATTTTTAACTGCATCTGTTCCATTTTTTCTACAGTTTCTTTGAGCGTCCTGCTCATTGCTTTTTCTGATTCACTGCTGTGATCTGACCCAGTCATACTTTTAGGTATAGGTCCTTTCGATCTTGTATGATATCCGTGTGATGCCAGTACACTCTAACACTAACTGGATAGAAAACAACAAACTTGTTAGTGTTGAAATTTTAACAGATATGGTAAAAGCGCATTGGGGATGCAATGTTCCTATGCAATGAACCATTTCTATTATGCTTTTGCTCAGACCGCATGCGTCATCCTAGCTTATCATCTACGCCTATCCATTATTTCTCTTACTTCTCTTATTTATTTTCCCCTTTTTTATTATAAATAATGGTTGAATCTTATGTAGATTGCCTACGTATCATGTCCCCGCATGAATCAGACCCTGGCATAGTTCGTGTGAATACAATACACACAAATATTTTTTCAAAAGGTTTTCCAAAAACAAACTGGATTTGCGACAGTCAAACTTAAAATGATGGACAAAATATATTCGGCCCTTTTATACAAAAGTCTCATGACTAGACCCAAAAGGAAATACAAGTTTAAAACTAGGCAAGTTCTAAGATTTTGAGCTTTTGCGCCGGTGGGGCCCTGTTTGGCCTGGCTGTGGTCCTTGGTGCAAGACTTCTTTGCAGATCTTTCAATTCTTCCATGATCTGACGGACATAATCCATGATAGAGGAAAAAAGGACATCTCGGGGCATCCTTTCACATGATAGGCACCTCATGTGAATGTAGTGTCCAATCTCGTCAATCCTTCCCCGAATTTTATCCCTTTCTCTGAATAGCTGCTCTATCTATCGGTTTTTTAATCCCAGTATTCGCGCCTCATCCATAAGCCGATCTTGGAATCTTTTCATTTGTCCCTCCATTAGGGCCATCATCTCGTAACACCGTTCATTGTCTTCTCTAGCTTCAAAAGCCTGTCTGTGGATCTGTTCTTGGAGAGTGAAAATTGTCTCTCTCAATACCCCGACACTCATCTCGCAATTCGTTTTTACCTGCTGCAAGTATTCTCTTCACTCCGCTGCACCTCTCGCCCATCTGGCCTGCATCCCTTCTTTGCTAGTCTCGGACCTCTCCAACCTTTCTTGGCTTTCTCTGAGCTGTTGGTTTAGTTCGTCTATCAACCTTTGATCAGCTCGGCTTCTTGTTTGGCTGTTGGCTTCTTTTCTGATTCGCCAGATTCGAGCCTTGAGAGTGTCTTTTTCTTGAGTCAACTTCTTTTTGACCCCTTTGTCGGCTGCAATCTGTAAGCCATTTTCATATTGGAGATTCTGTACACGTTTCTCTAGTTCTCCAATACAATCTTTGTATTCACGTTCTTTAGCCAGCCAAGCTAATCTTTATTGGATTTTATCATCGAAAGCTCGAACGTGAGGCCATTTGGTAGGTCTGATTGTCTCGAGCTCGGGCCCAGGGCTCATGTGAAAACTTCTTTGAAACTAAGCAACATACTCGGGATTGAACTCGCCTTTTATTGGGTCTGGCACTATGGTGTTACTCATTAAATATCGGCAATAATGCCATTCTTTATTCACCATCTCCTCAGGGATAGCTGCCTCTGGATGCAATTCTATGGCTATGTTGCTCAAGTCCATCTTCTCTGGTCTCACCTGATATCTCCCGAGTTGTCTCAAAACTCTTTGAGGCGCATAGGGTTGTGTACTTCTTGCCCCTATTATCATCAAGTAGCCCTTTGAAGCAGTCATGTAAATGATCTCCTTTATCGGGAGCCACCCTATAGTCCATTCGATTTGATCCGCTCTCAATTTTCTTAGATAGAAAATCCATGCTTCAAACCCCTTGGGTCTTTTAAAATCTCCGACCCTTTATTCATATTTAACGATGAAGTTGGTTCCGTCTGAAGCATGTTTTAAGAATTTAGGGTGGTGCCGAACATGTTCGATCATCCACATTTGCAGGAGAATGTTGCAGCCTTCAAAAAGCGGGCTTCCAGATTTGCATAAGGTCAAAGCCCGGTACATATCGGATAATACCAATGGGACAATGGTGTGGAATTCTTCGCGGCTCGGAAGCTCGCCGCGGTTCGGACCCTTGGTAGTGATTTAAGTTTCAAAAATGTAGAGAAATAATTTTTCCAAAAAAGTGTCAAATATGCGGTCAAGAATGCGACCGCAAACCTGACATGCGGACCGCATTCTTGCCGCAAATCGTTCCAGAGAGTTGCCCAAAATCGTGTCAAAAGTGCGGTCGATATGCGATCGCATGTCAAATCTGCGGTGCACTTTTGCGACCGCGGAATCAACATGCGGTCCGCATAGTGACCGCATTCCTTAACAGAACCTGTGTAAAATTTGGGGCAATTCTGCGGTCACTATGCGGACCGCATGTTGATTCTGCGGTCGCATAGTGCACCGCATAATTGACCCCGGCCCAGATTTTTGTAACATTTTGACCCGATCTCTTCTTTAATATAACACCTTTCTTCTTCATTTTATCATATTATCTTACCAAAAATTAGAGAGAGAAGAGAGGGTTTTTAGAGAGAGAAATCTTTCATCTTCAAATATTGTTCCAACCATTTAATTCCAAGGGATCCTAGGGCAAGGATTCAACTTCCCCAAATCTTTTCAAGGTAAAAACCCTAACTATTTTCTTGATTTTCAGTTTTAATTGGGTAAAGAGAGGTTTGCATATAATAGCTTTTGAAGATAGAATTTTTACACTCATGCATGATTATTGAACTTGATTTTTAGTAAAAAGAAGTGAGTAGAAGTAAGAGTCTTCAAGAACAAGGTTGGCAAGAGTAAGATAGCGTGGGTAAGCATAAAGTAGGAAGTTATCGGAAGAAAACTCATCACCAGGTATGTATGGCTAATTTTGATTCTTGTAAAATCGCCCAAATGTGTGCGAATTGTTTTGGCATGTGTCAAATTGAGAAATTTTACGTAATTCTTTGATTTCCTTGTTGAGCATTTGATTGATGTTGAACTACGTGTGGTGTGGTATGAAATATGAATTGAAAGATAAAAAGGTAATCGAGAGTGGTAAAGAATTGGGAACAACCATTGTGATGGCATATTTGGCTATTGTGGAAGGAATTTGAAACACCTTAATTGTGGTAAATTGTTGAACATGATTATGTGGGCATTTTCGATTTTGGAATACTTGTAACTTGGTTTTGATATTGTCTTGAGAAGAAATTGAGAACATGAACCAATGTGTAAGTTGCTTATTTGAACTTGTTGAAATTGTGTGTAGTACATTATCTGCTGTTTGAAATTGTTGTGTTTTCAACTGTAAGGCGGGGTCGTGTTGCGCGCCGCAACGTGGTGAAATAAGGTGTGGGTTGGGGTGATAAGGGTGGCCGAGGTAATAAGGGTGGTCGGGGGCAATAAGGATGGAAAGCGATCGAAATCGCTATTGAAAATTGATACAAAAATCAATAATGTGAAATTGTGAAAGGAGACAGCAGGAGAGTTTGCAACCTGTGGGGCACTGATTGCCCCTTTGTTTGACTACTTGTGCTTTACGTGATTGATTGGTTATTGTTAAATTGGTTGATTGTAGAAAGTGCTTTGTGTTGAGAATTATTTGAAATAAGGAAAATGTGGAAACATGGTTGGCTGGCTTAATTAATTGTTGATGTAATTTAATGGCTTGAGTTTACTTGGGACAAAGTTTGTCCATACATACCGGTACAATTCAAGTGTACTGACGTCCCTTTTGCCGGGGCGCTACATTCGTGTCATGATTGTAGGTGGATCAGTAGCAGGCACTTCAGCTCATCGGCGGTAGTATCCTTCTCCTTCCACTGCCCGTTTTGGTGAGCCCCTTTCTTCCTCGGGGCCTTGTGTGGTTCATGCCACTCGGTTTAGATTTCATTTTGGTTTTGTAAGGTATAGCCGAAGCCTTGTTACCGGCAAGTATTGTATTTCCCTTTTTGTATCCTAGAGGCTCCATAGACATGTAAACTGTGGGATTGTGGCCTATGTATATGTATGGGACGTTGTAAATATAAATTATGAACTTGTTAGTGAATCAATCACATGGTTATGTTTATGCATTATGAAATCAGTCATTATTGGTAAAATATTTGGTTAATGAGAAACAATCAACACAGGGTTAACGCGTGGGAATGAAAGGCACCCAGGTCCGCTTGACTGGGGCAACCCGGTCAGGCGCCGGTCATGTTCCTCGATTTGGGGCGTGACAAACTTGGTATCAGAGCTTAAGGTTTTAAAGTGTCCTAGGATGTCTCGGAGCCGTGTCTAGTAGTGCCCTTCTTATAGGTGTGTTGTCGACCACATCATATAAGTAGGGGCTACACGGGCATTTAGGAATTTACCTACTTCTTTGTTAATCTATATCGTGCGGTAAAGTGCAATGTGGAGATATCTGTGTCTAATTCGTGCCTTGTTCCCAAATTTTCAGAATATGGCACCTAAGAAGAAGGCTAGACTCGGCCTTAGGGCCAATGCCGGGCCCAAGTGCAGCTGTTAATCATGTACCCGATACCGTGGGAGAGAATGACCCACCGGTCCCGAATTTGCCTGGCCCATCTGTTCAAAACCCAAGTGTCCCTATCTCAGCTGCGGCAGAGGATGCCACCATTCCTCCTGTCGGTGTTCCTGACTCAGATACAGTTCCCGCTTCGGGCTCTGGTATCTCTAATGAAGATCTTAGGGGAGTCATCCATATGTTAACACAGTTAGTGGCCGCCCAGGCCCAGAGATCCCACGATGCCCCTGCATCCTCCAGCGGACAGGGAGATTCCTTTGGCTCCAGAGTCCATCAATTCTTGCGATTGGCCCCTCCAGAATTTTCAGGCACCGATCCAGAGGCTGACCCACAGGAATTCATTGATGAGATATACAAAACCCTCAGAGTGATGAAGGCTACAGATATAGAGGGGTAGAGTTGGCCTCTTACAGGCTGAAGGGAGCGGCACGTTCATGGTTCGAAATGTGGGAGGATTCCCGTGAGGAAGGGAGCTCTCCGGCCAGATGGGATGAGTTCGTGGATGCATTTATGGACCACTTCTTACCTGCTGAGGCAATGGCAGCCCGTGCCACCGAGTTCGAGGTTCTCAAACAAGGCAGTATGAGTGTTTGGGAGTATCACATGGAGTTCGTAAGGTTGTCCAAGTACGCTCCTCATTTAGTGTCGACCATGGATGCCGGGTTCGACGGTTTGTTCAGGGCCTTAGCCCTTTGGTAGTGAATGAGGCCGCCACAGCAGCTTTGCACTCAGACATGAACTATGGGAGGATTGTGGGGTTTGCTCAGGCCACAGAGGCCAGGAAATTGAAGATTCGTGCAGAAAGAGAAAGTAGCAGCAGGGCCCGGTCAATGGGTCGTTCGGGGAGATCACTTCCAGGGAAGGGGTCATCAGGGCCATCCCAGTCATATGCTCAGTCCTCCGCGAGTGCACCGCCATCCGTGCACAGGTCATCAGCAGGGCAGGCATTCGAGACCAGGTTCAGATAGCAGGAGGTCTCGTCAGTTTGGTCGTCCTGGGTGAGGTTCCAGCAGCAGGGGAGACCTACATGCCCCCAAGTGTGGGAGATTTCATACACAGACCTGCTACCTTGACCTTCCAGTGTGTTTCGGGTGCGGGGTGAGAGGTCACATTCGGCGGGACTGCCGTGCACCCCGTCAGGGTATAGGTAGGGGATCTGCTCAGTCATCCGGTTCTTCAGCTGCTACGTCATCAGCGCGTACTCCAGCAGCAGCAGGGCGTGGTGCAGCTAGGGGTGGAGCTCAGGGTAGGGGTGGACCTAGCCGATTCTATGCATTGAGTGACCGCCGGAATGCCGAGGCTTCTCCAGATGTTGTTACAGGTATCCTGTCTGTTCAAACTATTGATTGCTATGCCCTTATTGATCCAGGGTCCTCCTTGTCTTATGTTACTCCATTCATTGCTTCAAGCTTTGGGATAGAACCCGAACAGCTTCATGAGCCGTTCTCTGTGTCGACACCTATTGGTGATTCTATTACAGCCTCACGAGTCTATAGGAATTGTGTTGTTACGGTGGGTGGTCGTGATACCACAGCCTATCTTATTGAGCTTGGGATGGTAGATTTTGATGTAATTATGGGGATGGATTGGCTCTATTCGTGCTTTGCCAAACTTGACTGTCGAACGAGAGTTATGAGGCTCGAGTTCCCTAACGAGCCAGTCATTGAATGGAGAGGAAATGGTGTAGTGCCAAGGGGTAGGTTTATTTCCTACCTTAAGGCTTCGAAGATGATTAAGAAGGGGTGTATCTATCACCTGGTTCGGGTAACGGACACCACCTCGGATGTGCCTATCCTCGAGTCCGTGCCAATTGTGAATGAATTTCCTGAAGTATTTCCAGATGAGCTTCCAGGCATCCCGCCGGATAGGGAGATTGATTTCGGAATTGATGTATTGCCAGATACTCAGCCAATATCCATTCCACCTTACAGAATGGCGCCAGCAGAGTTAAGGGAGTTAAAGGAGCAGTTGAGGGATTTATTAGAGAAAGGGTTCATACGACCGAGTGTGTCGCCGTGGGGTGCTCCGGTTCTCTTTGTCAGAAAGAAGGATGGGTCACTTCGAATGTGTATTGATTATCGGCAACTCAACAAAGTCACCATTAAGAATAAATATCCATTGCCTCGAGTGGATGATCTATTTGACCAATTGCAGGGAGCGAGGTTCTTCTCAAAGATTGATTTACGGTCTGGGTACCACCAGTTGAAAATCAGGGAGCAGGATGTTCCTAAGACCGCCTTCAGAACTCGTTATGGTCACTTCGAGTTTTTGGTCATGTCTTTTGGGCTAACCAACGCTCCAGCAGCTTTCATGGACCTTATGAATCGGGTTTTCAAGCCATTCCTAGATTTCTTTGTGATTGTATTCATTGACGATATTCTCATCTACTCTCGGAGCAGGGAAGATCATGCCGTTCACCTCAGAGCAGCATTGCAGACCCTTCTTGAGCATCAATTGTATGCCAAGTTCTCAAAATGTGAGTTTTGGTTGGAGTCCGTAGCTTTTCTAGGGCATGTTATTTCCAGTGAGGGAATTATGGTGGATCCTCAGAAGATTGCGGCAGTGAAAGATTGGCCTAGACCCACGACCCCGACAGAGATTCGCAGCTTTTTGGGTCTGGCCGGGTACTATCGGAGGTTTGTAGAGGGATTCTCAACCCTCGCCTCCCCATTGACTAAATTGACGCGAAAGGTAGTTAAGTTCTAGTGGTCCGGCGATGTGAGGAAAGTTTCCAGGAATTGAAGTCAAGATTGACCTCGGCACCAGTATTGGCCTTGCCAGAAGGCACAGAGGGATTTGTGGTTTATTGTGATGCCTCCAGAGTCGGTTTGGGATGTGTATTGATGCAGCACGGAAAGGTTATAGCTTATGCTTCCAGACAACTCAAGAACCATGAGAAGAATTATCCGACGCATGATTTGGAACTTGCAGCTGTTGTGTTTGCCTTGAAAATATGGCGACACTATCTTTATGGGGTTCATGTAGATGTGTTTTCGGACCACAAGAGCCTCCAGTATTTGTTCAAGCAGAAAGAGCTGAATCTGAGACAGCGGCGGTGGTTAGAATTACTCAAGGACTATGATATGGACATATTGTACCATCCAGGGAAAGCAAATGTGGTAGCCGACGCTCTTAGTCGGAAATCCATGGGTAGTTTGGCTCATTTGGGTGTGGATCAGAGACCCCTGGCTCGAGAGGTTTACCAATTAGCCGGTTTGGGGGTTCGTATCTCGGCGTCAGACGAGGGGGATATCTTGGTGCATAATGGAGCAGAATCATCATTGGTCGCGGAAATCAAGGAAAAACAGTTCATGGATCCAGCATTGGTTCAGGTGAAGGAAGCAGTCATGAATGACAAGACCTCAGCATTTGTACTCAGCAGCGAAGATGGTGTATTGCGGTGTCGAGATAGGCTATGTGTTCCGGATGTGGACGAGCTTCGGGAAAGAGTGATGGCAGAGGCTCATACTTCCAGGTATTCTGTGCACCCTGGTTCAACGAAAATGTATCACGATCTCAAAGAGGTTTATTGGTGGAACGGTATGAAAAGGGATGTGGCGGGCTTTGTAGCTAAATGTCCGAATTGTCAACAAGTGAAGGCCGAGCATCAACGACCCGGTGGATTAACTCAGCTTATAGAAATACCAAGGTGGAAATGGGAGATGATCAATATGGATTTCGTGGTAGGGTTACCTCGCACTCAGCGTAAGTTCGATTCAATATGGGTGATAGTAGATCGACTCACCAAATCAGCTCACTTCCTGCCTGTCAAGTCCACTGATACTGCGGAGCAATATGCAAGATTGTACATCAAAGAGATAGTAAGGCTTCATGGCACTCCACTTTCTATCATCTCGGATCGCGGGGCTCAGTTCACCGCTAACTTTTGGAAGAAGTTTCAGCAAGGTTTGGGAACTCAGGTGAATCTCAGCACAGCTTTCCATCCACAGACCGATGGACAGGCCGAGCGGACCATTCGGACGCTTGAAGATATGTTGCGGGCTTGTGTCTTAGATTTTAAAGGTAATTGGGATGAACACTTGCCACTGATAGAATTTGCTTACAATAATAGCTTTCATGCTAGCATTCAGATGGCCCCGTTTGAGGCATTGTACGGGAGAAGATGTAGATCGCCAATCGGGTGGTTTGAGGTAGGTGAAGCGGAATTGCTAGGGCCGGATATGGTGTACGAAGCTATGGAAAAGGTCAAGGTTATTCAGGAGAGAATGAAAACAGCACAGAGTCGTCAAAAGTCCTATGCAGACGTTCGTCGAAGGGATTTGGAGTTTCAAGTCGATGATTGGGTGTTCTTGAGGGTATCTACTATGAAGGGAGTCATGCGATTCGGAAAGAAAGGGAAATTGAGTCCTAGGTATGTCGGGCCATATCGGATCGTTCAAAGGATTGGTCAAGTTGCTTATAGGCTAGAGTTGCCTCATGAGATGTCATCAGTGCACCCGGTATTCCATGTGTCCATGTTGAAGAAAGTGATTGGAGATCCATCCACCATCATGCCAGTCGAAGCTATAGAGGTTAATGAAAATTTGTCATATGAAGAAGTTCCGGTTGCCATTCTTGATAGGCAAGTCCGTAAGTTGAGAAATAAGGAAGTCGCCTCTGTTAAAGTATTGTGGCGAAGTCAACAAGTTGAGGAGGCCACATGGGAAGCGGAAAAAGAGATGAAGGAAAAGTACCCCCATTTGTTCGATCAAGCCTAGAAGAAATTAGGTGACCCTCCTACTCCTAGTAGCTATCATCTTGCCTAAGTTGTTTCCCTCTTAGTATTAGTAAAGTCTCCTTTATTTGTAATGAGTTAAATGTGTTGTTACCTTGGGTCACTTGAACCGTTCTTGATAAATGAAAGCCTTATAAAGATTTACGTGTTTAATAAACAACTAATAGTTGTTAAGTGTACATGGTGTGTTAAAATGGTTAAATAAGGTAAGAATTCATTGAAGTGACTAGTTTATGTGCAATTGTAACAATGTGATAGAATATGTGCATTCGTTGAGGTAAGAAAGTGTATACTAGTTGTGAAAAGTGTTGTATTTGTGTATTGTTGTTTGGTAATGTGTTTCGGGGGCCCTCTGTCAGGTGGATATGTCCATAATACAAAGGAAACTCTGGCGAAATTTTTCTAAAATATAAGAGTTAGTCAAAATTTTGATAGCTTGCATATCATGTCTTTCAAAACTCATTTATTTCAAAATCCTCATTCGAGGACGAATGATCTTAAGGGGGGAGGATGTAAGGCCCCGTAAAATTTTTGTGCATAAAACCTAGTAGATGTGGTGTCATGGTCCGAATGATGTGTTAGGAATGCGTAGAATTCTTCGCGGCGAGCTTGCTCGCCGCGGTTCGGACCCTTGGTAGTGATTTAAGTTTCAAAAATGTAGAGAAATAATTTTTCCGAAAAAGTGTCAAATATGCGGTCAAGAATGCGACCGCAAACCTGACATGCGGACCGCATTCTTGCCGCAAAACGTTCCAGAGAGTTGCCCAAAATCGTGTCAAAAGTGCGGTCGATATGCGATCGCATGTCAAATCTGCGGTGCACTTTTGCGACCGCAGAATCAACATGCGGTTCGCATAGTGACCGCATTCCTTAACAGAACCTGTATAAAATTTGGGGCAATTTTGCGGTCACTATGCGGACCGCATGTTGATTCTGCGGTCGCATAGTGCACCGCATAATTGACCCCGGCCCAGATTTTTGTAACATTTTGACCCGATCTCTTCTTTAATATAACACCTTTCTTCTTCATTTTATCATATTATCTTACCAAAAATTAGAGAGAGAAGAGAGGGTTTTTAGAGAGAGAAATCTTTCATCTTCAAAGATTGTTCCAACCATTTAATTCCAAGGGATCCTAGGGCAAGGATTCAACTTCCCTAATCTTTTCAAGGTAAAAACCCTAACTATTTTCTTGATTTTCAGTTTTAATTGGGTAAAGAGAGGTTTGCATATAATAGCTTTTGAAGATAGAATTTTTACACTCATGCATGATTATTGAACTTGATTTTTAGTAAAAAGAAGTGAGTAGAAGTAAGAGTCTTCAAGAACAAGGTTGGCAAGAGTAAGATAGCGTGGGTAAGCATAAAGTAGGAAGTTATCGGAAGAAAACTCATCACCGGGTATGTATGGCTAATTTTGATTCTTGTAAAATCGCCCAAATGTGTGCGAATTGTTTTGGCATGTGTCAAATTGAGAAATTTTACGTAATTCTTTGATTTCCTTGTTGAGCATTTGATTGATGTTGAACTACGTGTGGTGTGGTATGAAATATGAATTGAAAGATAAAAAGGTAATCGAGAGTGGTAAAGAATTGGGAACAACCATTGTGATGGCATATTTGGCTATTGTGGAAGGAATTTGAAACACCTTAATTGTGGTAAATTGTTGAACATGATTATGTGGGCATTTTCGATTTTGGAATACTTGTAACTTGGTTTTGATATTGGCTTGAGAAGAAATTGAGAACATGAACCAATGTGTAAGTTGCTTATTTGAACTTGTTGAAATTGTGTGTAGTACCTTATCTACTGTTTGAAATTGTTGTGTTTTCAACTGTGTAAGGCGGGGTCGTGTTGCGCGCCGCAACGTGGTGAAATAAGGTGTGGGTTGGGGTGATAAGGGTGGCCGAGGTAATAAGGGTGGTCGGGGGCAATAAGGATGGAAAGCGATCGAAATCGCTATTGAAAATTGATACAAAAATCAATAATGTGAAATTGTGAAAGGAGACAGCAGGAGAGTTTGCAACCTGTGGGGCACTGATTGCCCCTTTGTTTGACTACTTGTGCTTTACGTGATTGATTGGTTATTGTTAAATTGGTTGATTGTAGAAAGTGCTTTGTGTTGAGAATTATTTGAAATAAGGAAAATGTGGAAACATGGTTGGCTGGCTTAATTAATTGTTGATGTAATTTAATGGCTTGAGTTTACTTGGGACAAAGTTTGTCCATACATACCAGTACAATTTAAGTGTACTGACGTCCCTTTTGCCGGGGGCGCTACATTCGTGTCATGATTGTAGGTGGATCGGTAGCAGGCACTTCAGCTCGTCGGCAGTAGTATTCTTCTCCTTCCACTGCCCGTCTTGGTGAGCCCCTTTCTTCCTCGGGGCCTTGTGTGGTTCTTGCCACTCGGTTTAGATTTCATTTTGGTTTTGTAAGGTATAGCCGGAGCCTTGTTACCGGCAAGTATTGTATTTCCCTTTTTGTATCCTAGAGGCTCCATAGACATGTAAACTGTGGGATTGTGGCCTATGTATATGTATGGGACGTTGTAAATATAAATTATGAACTTGTTAGTGAATCAATCACATGGTTATGTTTATGCATTATGAAATCAGTCATTATTGGTAAGATCTTTGGTTTATGATTAATAATCAACACAGGGGTAACGCGTGGGAATGAAAGGCACCCAGGTCCGCTTGATTGGGGCAACCCGGTCGGGCGCCGGTCATGTCCCTCGATTTGGGGCGTGACAATAACTACGTCACGGGAACCATACCAGTAATCGTGGTGATTTAATTACTCTCCTAAGGCAGGCTACAGTGTCATGATTTGTGTCTATGGAACCTTCTGAGTTTGGAAACACCATGATTCCTAGAAATGCCACAATAAAAGCGAATCGGCGATGAATCTCCCATAGGCCTTTGTTCTGTTGGTTATTCAATCCTTTTTCATGTGTTTCAAATCCGTCTGAATTTCCGAATCTGTAATACAAGAAGTAGAACTTGCAACTCCCGTTTTGTACGTGATCGTTGCTTGTTTTCTTGCTGATCTTCAAGAGATCAAAGAATTTATGCACCGATGGGGCCCTGGGAAATATGAGCTTCTGCTCCTTTAACTCTTTGCCGAAAGCAATGTAACCGGCCATTTCTTCTAAGGTAGGAGTGAGTTCGAAATCGGAGAAATGGAACACATTATTAACAGGATCCCAGAAGGTCACCAAGGCTTTGATCAAGTTATCTCGTGGATTGACATGCAGTATGTCTAGCAGAGGGCCCAAATGTTTTTTCACCCACACTCGACCATCTTCCTCTAGATCATTCCACCATTCTTGTAGTTGTATCCGAGCTCTTTCCATGATAACCCGAGGTGATTCTTGGATAGCATCCATCTGATCGTGGAGATTCAAGGTTTCAGGGGTGACTCTTAAACTCTTTATGAAAACATATTTCCTTAAATGAAACAAATTACCGACTTATTTATGACCAAAAATCTTTGACACATTTTTAATGACTGTTTTTTTGTAAAAGGGAGATTGGGCCCGATGTGGGTTGCCTACGTATCTCACATCCGGTGAGAATTAAATCGGCGTAGTTCGCCAAAGAAAACAAACCAGGTTTAACAAAAAAATCTTATTTTTTTTTAAAAACCCAAAAAGTATTATTTTTTGAAGACACACTAACATGATTTTGACATTCGGACAAAACTACATTGTTATTTCTTGGTTTTCCAATTTTTAAGCTGGTCAGCGTGCTGATCTAATCAAATAAATGCACATAATCTCATGTAGCAGAATGGTCTTTTCATTTCAGGTTACCTGTCCTAGACGGACCCAACCCCTGTGTTGAGTCCCCTAAGTCGAATGCAACATGATGCAAACAACCGTTCCTACTAGGGATCCGGCATGAGGCTTTGTTATTCTAGGTTTAAAAGCTGGGTTTATTGTTCTAAACCTGGCTTACCCGAGTGGACAACTGGGGCTAAGGAGGGGGTGACGTAACGGGAGCAGTAAAGTCTGCCCGGCCTTGTCACTTACCCTAACACTCACTTATTTGGAATAATTTTTTAAAAGCGGGCTTCGCGAACGTATGCATCATTTTTAGAACTCAAAAGGAAATAGGGTTTCGGCATAGTTTATATATACAGTTCAAATAATATTAAAGTGGTAAAGTTATCATTTTGCACATTAAGCATTTATCATATAAAAATATCAGATAAGAAACAAAGCCAAATACAACAATTATTCTAAGCTCGAATTTCTAACCCTGAACCAGTGGTTCTGGGTTAAATCTTCCCCAGCAGAGTCTCCAGAGCTGTCACACCTCCTTTTTCTCGCAGGCCCGCGAGGGCGCGATGATGTAAAAGGGAGTTTTTCCAATTAAAGGACAACCAAAACGGGATTCATTTATTGAGAGATTCGGAGTCGCCACTTGGGAGATTTATGGTGTCCCAAGTCACCGGTTGAATCCCAAATTGAGGAAAGGTTTGACTCTATTTAACAGTCTGCGTACCAGAAATCAGGATAAGGAATTCTATTAACCCAGGAGAAGGTTTTAGGCATTCCCGAGTTCCGTGGTTCTAGCACGGTCGCTCAAGTGTTACATTTGGCTTGATTATCTGATTTATTAACAAATAAGAACTAATGTGCAAATTACCAATCCGAACCATTTTTATTGTTAGAAGAAAATTATAATGTTGTGAGAATATATCTCGAATTTCGTCACATAAATGTGTCCATAATTTTTGATGTATTCCGACTTCATCGGGATTTGGATTGGGGTCACATAAATGTGTACCCGAGTTTAGGGAGGTATTATTATTAAATACGGGCCTGAAGATGCTAGCGCATTATTATTTTGGGAATGCCGTGAAATTCGCTAAACGGTATGTCCCGAAGTCTAAGAATTATTTAACAAAAGAGAAAAATTCTAATTAATTACGAGTTAATAATATGTAACACACTAATTGCTAGATTAACCGACATTGATGGAAGAGAAATTACTTTTAAAACAATTTTTTCGAGTAAAATATACACACACACACACACTTCAAAATTACCAATAAAATAAAAATAAAATTTCGAAATTATAAATAAAATAAAATAAAATTTCGAAATTACAAATAAAATAAAATAAAATTTCGAATTTTGTAAATAAAAGATAAAATTTGACGACTAAATATTCAAAAGAAATTGAACATAACTAGATTAAAACTTACATCGTTATATGAAAATATTAAAATCAATTCCTAAAATGGCTACATTTTTATGGATTTATCTAAAAAAATAAAAGGAAACGAACTTTCTTTATTAAACAACGTGATTGGAATTATAACTTATTAAACGTATTAAAATAGGCGCAACTGACAAATTATAATTAAATTAACACAAAAGAAAATTATGTCACGCCTTACTAAAATCGAGTTATATATAAAATATGGCGTGTATAATTAATATATTAAAATAAACCAATTATCCCATGCTGAACAAAATAATTAAATTTCTAATCGAATTTTTACAATTAATTTAGCAAATTTCTATTAATTAAAATCCCGTCTGGTGCCACATTTTTACGAATAAGCATTACTAAAACCTGAAATGATAAATAACATGAAAATATATATATCAAAATAAACTAACCATTTTAAATTAAATTAAATTAATTATTTTAAAACTAAAGAAATTAATCGCTAAGGGATGTCATCAATTAGATTAAACACTGGCTTACATATTGCCTAATAAAATTTGATACAAATGAATCAAAAAAAAAAAATTATATATATACACACACCACTAAGACTTAATTTGCAATTATACAAAATACGTTACTAATAACAATTAAAGCCGCGAATGAACTAATTTAAACCTTTCATTAACCCTGCCTTTTTTTATATACTCTATAAAACTAAAGATAATTAATAAACCACAACCTATTTTTACTATTAATAAAACTTTGGATCGAAATTGCGCGAACGTATATAATAGTAATACTACTCTAAATTGGTAATAAAGCAAAACTATGAATATTTATCAATTTGTTATATCTAAATTACTGAACAAAATGATTAAATTACTACTATTAACACTACATGTTATGGCTATTAACTCATACTTGACATACTAATTTTATAATAAAGGAAAAAAAACTTAACGAGGTACAACAGTCAAATAGTTATATAAAGTACATCCTTAATCTTAAACACAAATCATAAAATAAACAACTCAGAATTTAATACGAATATTATTAATACATAATCAAATTTCAGGTCCAAACTTTGACTATGCTTTGACTGGTGTCCATGTGAATACCTGAACAACAAGAGGAGAGGAAAATAATCAATATGAGCAATAATTCCAGCAGTGCAACAATAACAACCAGCGAACCAGTAACAGATTTTAAAACCAGTTAAAATTTTCTAATAACAACAAACATGAGCACCAAAAGCAGGCGTTCTCAACTTTCAAATTCTCACTGGTTTTTTAGTATTCAAGACCTTTCAAGTGTATATGTTATCTATTTTTTTCAGTGCCTGCTCTTTTCTTTTCTATCTGTATGTTTGTGACGACCCGGCCCGTCGTCACGGGAATTACCTCCCCGTTATGTTGTACATACATGTTTTATGCTTTTATATCAGTGTTAGAGTCTATCGGGTGAGTTAGGAGTCAATTGGATTGAAAATGAGGCATATAGCCTTTTTGAAGGAAACTTGAATAAGGAAAGTCAACCCGGAGTTGACTATTTGGTTAGAAGGCTCGGAATCGGATTCTGATGATTTGGTTAGTTCCGGGAGGTGATTTGTGACTTAGGGGAGCGATCGGAATTGAATTTGGAGGCCCGGTGTAGAAATAGGCTTGAATTGGCTAAGGTTGAATTTTGGCGAAATCCGAACGGTAGGTGAGATTTTGATCCGGGGGTCGGAATGGAATTCTGACAGTTGCAGTAGCTCCGTTATGTGATTTTGGATATGTCCGCAAAATTTCAGGTCATTCGGACGTCGTTTGGTCGGGTTTTTGATGAAATGTGTAATTCGGAAAGTTTTAAGAAATTTAGGCTTGAATCCGTGGGTAATTGGTGATTTTGATGTTTAGGATGGTGTTTTTATGATTGGAACAAGTTTGTATCGTGTTTTGGGGTATGTTGGTGGTTTTCGTTGGGGTCCCGGGGGCCTCGGGGTGAATCCGGACCATTATCCGGCACTTTGAAGCAAGAAAAGGCCGCGTTCGCATAGGCTGGGATCAGGTGACTATCGCGTTCGCGAGGGTTGGTGCCGCGTTCGCGTAGGCCAGGTTCAGCATGCATCGCGTTCGCGAGGGAGGTATCGCGTTCGCGTATTGGAAATGCTGTGAAGCATCGCGAACGCGTGGGTGAAGGTCGCGTTCACGTATAGGAAAAATCGAACGCATCGCGTTCGCGTGGGGTTAGGCCGCGATCGCGAAGAAGGATTTGGCGAAGCCATGCGTTCGCGTGGGAGACTACGCGTTCGCGTAGAGTAAAAGTCCGGAGGCTGGGAAGTTGACCTTCGCGGACGCGTGAAGGTGTGCCGCGTTCGCGATGAAGAAGAGGAAAAAGGCATCGCGTTCGCGTGAGAGGCGTCGCGATCGCGAAGGGTTAAATGACTGGGCAGGTCCTTAAATTTCAGAACATTTCATTTACGGGTTTCACTCCTAGAAACCTCTATTTTTGAGTTCCAAGAGAAGAAATTGACGGGAGATTGCTGGGAAATCATCGGGGTTTCGTTGGAGGTAAGTTTTGTGGCTTAATTACATCATTTTAACATGAAATCCTTGGTTAAATTCCTGTAAATGGAAGATTAAAGGTGGGTTTGAGCCCTAGGCCTAAATTTAAGAAAAACACATTTGAGTGGGCAAATGGAGTCCGATTTTGGTAAATTTTATATGCCTAGACTCGTATCGAGATGAGGATTCCGAAAATGTGACTTTTGTAATTTTTCGACAAGTGTACCGAAAGTCGGGTTTTGACAACTTTGGGAATTTTGATGTAAATTGAGTTGTATTGATTGGGTGTCGTCCCATTGGCCTAATTTGTTGTATTTCTACTGTATTTGATCGGATTCTACGCGTGCGGAGCTTGATTCTCGTGGCAAGGGCATTGCGGAGTAGTCGTCGTGCCGTATTGAGGTGAGTAATAGATGTGGGTGATGACCAGCGGGTTCGAAACCCCGGTATACCACTTTGTGACGTTGTATAGCGGCGAGACACGTACTCTCTTGTGAGTGCGGGGTCGATTGTGATTGGGGACTATGGCTTAGTCCGACTTGTTGATACTGTGTTATGACATTGGCTATTCTTGAGCCGTCGAACCTCCTTCTCGGATGGTTGCATACTATATATTGATATATTGGCCACTCTTGAGCCGAGGAACCCCCTTCTTGGGCGGTTGAGTATACATGTGGGTCGTGAGCCGGTTATTGGATCCCGCGAGGATCGTTATCATTGTCTTATCATATTGACATGTTAGTTACTACCAGTCCGTAGCTATTTCTGTTATCATGCTATTTCCAATCTCTGGAACTTGATATTACTGTTTTCAACTGAAAATGATAAAAAGGTTTTCAAAACTACTCTTGAGCCTGCGAGGCTGTATTTGCATATTAGCTGACTAGTAGTAGATCGGGCTGCACGCCGCAGCGGTATATATGTTGGATCGGACTGCACGCCGCGGTGATATTGTGCTTGGGCTGTAGGAGCCCTTCCGGAGTCTGAACCCCCACAATGAGCACGGGTACCCAAATTGGATCGGGCTACGCGCCGTAGCGGTCATATCATGCATTGCATTGCATTTAGCTACATCTGCTAGCTGTTATACTGTTTTGCTGGTACTTGTTGGTACAGGTACAGTTGATATTGATTCTGTGACAGGGTATTTGATTACGGCTTTACATAGTGCTTTATTGCGGATTTCTTATCTGCGTTGCCTTACCACTTGTTTATTACCACCGAGTCCGGTACTCAATTTACTCCTTGCACCTTGTGTGCGGATCCGAGTACCTCTCAGCGGTAATCCAGTAGCTGTGCGAGGCGACATCTGTGGGATATACGAGGTAGCTGCAGAGTCCGCAGGACCCGATATTCCTTCTTACTGTCTCTTGATTTTGTATTGACTTTTCTTTCCGCACTTGGTATCTTGTAAACCTTTATACACTCATGTTCAGTAGAGGCTCATGACTCTTGACCCTTCGGTCTATGGGAGTTGATGTATTATGGGACTTGGTTCCCCGTTTTCGTTATATGTATCGTTGTTGCTTCGTGAATTAATATGCTTAAATGGGATAGAACGAGCTTCTAGCTCCGTTCTTGTTATTGATTGGTCAGGCTGGCTTAGCAATGTGCTAGGCGCCATCACGACTGGATTTGGGGTCGTGACAATGTTCTCTCTCCTTTTTTTTCAGTTCCGTTCTTTATGTCTTATAGACAAAAATCAGCACCTTTTTTTTCCAATTAAAAATTCTAAATTTGTCCCATTCCAACCTCTTAAGTCCAACTAGACCCATTTTTTTCAATTCTAAAATACCTACCCTCTTAATTAACAATAAAAATGTACCTCCTATTCAATTATTTGAGACTTTAACAGCAGCCCCTACATGATTGACTGCTAATTACCCCCTAAATATTTATCAGCAGCCCCTAATTATTCAGCTATAACCAATCCAATCACATCTAAACATTGATTCATACAGAGCTGAAGCAAAGCATATGATTCAATATACAAAGTTATTTGACTTTTCTAACATGAAGAAAATAAATTTAGCACACACCTTCCACAAACAGAACAGTGATGGCACCGAGGCGGTTTTAACTGGTTGCACTTTCTACAATTCTCGGAATAAAATTGCACCCAAAATTTCTTAAAAAGTTGAACGATTCTATATACACATCCTTTTTCAAGTAGAAAGAAACAGCAAAATGATGCAAAGGCAAAGATTAATAATTTCAAACAACGACAGAGAAATACAACACCAAAAAGCAAAATCGGACATCAACTCAAACCAAATAACTATGCGCCTTCGATCAAAACCTCGACAAAAAACCCGAACCCCGCTTTAACCGGAACTGAGAAACCTCTCCGGTGAGAATGGGGAGAAGAAGAAACGGCAACGAGGAGGTGAGCTGGTCGACACTACTGGTTCGGCTGTGATGGCTGTTCGTCGCTGTGGTTTGGAGATTGGGTCATTTGGGTTATGCGAAGTGGGAGGTAAGCACGACAGTTGGTTTTTTGTGGTGGTGGCTCGGGGGTTCTGGTGGTTATGGAGGAGAGTGGTCGCCGACGGCTGCGATTTGAAGGGTGTAGATGGGAGTGAGGCCATGGCTGGCGGAGGAGGGAGCTGGGGTGTGCGGAGAAGAAGAAAAAGGGGGGGGGGGCTGATTAGTGAAAGAGATGGGGCTAGGGTTTGGAAAAATCAGAAAATAGGGAGTGTTTGAGGGGTTTGGGTAATTAAAAATTGATGAATTAATGAGAGCCATTGGATTTAACACGATGGACAGCTGGCATTGATCCGGGTAATGGGTTTGGATAGATACCATTTGGGCATGGGTTGGGACTAATTCTGTTTGGGCTTTTGGTTTAATTGAATTTGGCCCAAATTTGATTTCTTATTTCAACTTATATACTAAATTACCTAAAAACAAACCAAATTAACCTTATAAAAATAATAATAATTAATCAAAAATATTAAAGTCATACGATTTGGATATTAAGACTAATAATATTAATTAAATTATAAACTAAAATCAACTTAAAACGCAAAATTACATAATCAAATTCAACAATTAAACTTATGAACAAATGAAATCAATTTCCAATCGAATTCCACAATTAATTTTATGAACAACCAATAATCAACAATATACAAGAATTGTCACGACCCCAAATCCGGTCGTGATGGCGCCCAACACACTGCTAGGCCAGCCTGACCAATTAACAACAATCACGGAGCCATAAGCTCTCTTTATCCAACTTAAGCATAACAGAATAATTCAGTAGTGATAGATATATTAAAAACAGGTAACCAAGTCCCAACGCATGCCAACTCCCATAGACCGAAGGGTTAAGAGTCATGAGCCTCTAATGAACATAAGTGTATAAAGGTTTACAAGATACCAAGTGCGGAAAGAAATATCAATACATAATCAAAAGACAGTAAGAAGGAACATCGGGTCCTGCGGACTCTGCAGCTACCTCGAATATCTTACAGATGTCGCCTCGAACAGCTACCAGATTACTGCTGAGAGGTACCTGGATCTGCACACAAGGTGCAGGGAGTAAAATGAGTATTGCCAGACTCAGTGGTAATAAACAAGAGTAAGACAGCGCAGATAAGAAATCCGCAATAAAGCACTATGTAAAGCTGTAATCAAATACCCTGTCACAGAATCAATATCGACTGTACCTGTACCAACAAGTACCAGCAAAACAGTATAACAGCTAGCAGATGTAGCTAAATGTAATGCAATGCATGATATGACCGCTACGGCGCGTAGCCCGATCCAATTTGGGTACCCGTGCTCACTGTGGGGGTTCAGACTCCGGAGGGGCTCCTACAGCCCAAGCACAATATTACTGCGGCGTGTAGTCCGATCCAACATATATACCGCTGCGGCGCGCAGCCCCATCCACTACCAGTCAACTAATATACAAATACAGCCTCGCGAGCTCAAAAGTAGTTTTGAAAACATCTTTTATCATTTTTCAGTTGAAAACAGTAATATCAAGTTCCAGAGATTGGAAATAGCATGATAACAGAAATAGCTGCGGACTGGTAGTAAACTAGCATGTCAATATCACAAGACAATGATAACGATCCTCGCGGGATCCAATAACTGGCTCACAGCCCACAAGTATACTCAACCGTCCAAGAAGGAGGTTCAACGGCTCAAGAGTAGCCAATATCACAATATGGTATGCAACCATCCGAGAAGGAGGTTCGACGGCTCAAGAATAGCCTAATATCATAACACAATATCAACAAGTCGGACTAAGCCATAGTCCCCAATCACAATCGACCCCGCACTCACATGAGAGTACGTGTCTTGCTGCTATACAGCGTCACAAAGTGGTGTACCGGGGTTTCGAACCCGCCGGTCATCACCCACATCTATTACTCACCTCAATACAGCGCGACGACTACTCCGCAATGCCATTGCCATGAGAATCAAGCTCTGCATGCGTAGAATCTCATCAAATATAGTAGAAATACAACAAATTAGGCCAATGGGACGACACCCAATCAATATAATTCGATTTACACCAAAAATTCCCAAAGTTGCCAAAACCCGACTTTCGGTACGCTTCTCGAAAAATCACGAAAGTCACATATTCGGAACCCTCATCTCGATACGAGTCTAAGCATATAAGATTTACCAAATTCGGACTCCATTTGCCCGTTCAAAACCTTGATTTTCTAAAGTTCAAGCCTAGGGCTAAATCCTCCATAAATTACCCCAAATTCCTCCATTATCATGATATAATTGCATAATATTATCAATACTAATCATAGTATAAGTCCATAGTTGATTACCTGATGATTTCCCTTGAGTTTCTCTCCAAAATCGCCCAAATCGCCTCCTTAAGCCGAGACCCAAATGTGTGAAATGTTTCTGAAATTTCCTAACTTCTGATACACTTAACTCACTGCGATTTTCGCTTCTGCGATACACGGACCGCTCTTGCGGGTCCGCTTATGCGAAAAGTCTTCCGCTCCTGCGGAATGCTCCGCTTTTGCGACCAAGAGTCCGCTCCTGCGGACTCGCCTATGCGATCAATCACCCGCTTCTGCAGACTCCCCATTTCGCCTCTTGACCGCTTCTGCGGTCTACTCTTCGCTCCTGCGAAGCTGCCCCTGCGGTCTAGGCTCCGCTTCAGCGGTCGCCTCCACTTCTGTGCCTTCTTGTCCTCTCCTGCGGACTCGCTCCTGCCCTCCCATTTTCGCAGGAGCGAAAACAACATAACAGAATCACAAACCTGCAATTTTTCCATGTTTTCTCCCGTTTAGCCATCCGAAAACTGCCCGAGGCCCCTGGGACCTCATTCAATCACATCAACACATCTTGATACCTTATTCGAACTTGTTCCAATCCTCAAAACATGTCTAATAACATCAAAACCCATAATTCATCGAATTCAAGCCTAAATTCCTTAAAATATTCTGAATTATACAATCAATCAAAAACCCGACTAAACGACGTCCGAATGGCCTAAAATTTTGCAGACATATCCAAAATCACATAACGAAGCTACTGGAATTGTCAGAATTCCATTCTGACTCCCGGATCAAAATCTCACCTACCGTTCGGATTTCGCCAAAATTCAACCTTTGCCAATTCAAGCCTATTTCTACATCGGACCTCCAAATTCAATTCCGATCGCTCCCCTAAGTCACAAATCACCTCCCGGAACTAACCAAATCATCAGAATCCAATTCCAAGCCTCTAACCAAATAGTCAACTCTAGGTTGACTTTCCATATTCATGTTTCCCTAAAAAAGGCTATATGCCTCATTTTCAATCCAAATCACTCCTAACTCACCCGATAGACTCTAACACTGATATAAAAGAATAAAACATGAAATTACAACATAACGGGGTGGTAATTCCCATGACGACGGGCTGGGTCATCACATTCTCCCCCTCTTAAGCAAACGCTCATCCTCGAGCGGGTCAAGAAACATACCCGAAGTCTCAAACAAGTGAGGATATCTGCTCCGCATCTCCCGCTCGATCTCCCAAGTGGCCTCCTCCACGGGTCGACCTCTCCACTGAACCTTAACTAATGCAATCTCCTGAGACCTCAATTTTCTCACGTGACGACCCAAATTAGCAATAGGCTCCACATCATAGGATAGATCATCATCAAGCTGAATGGTACTAAAGTCTAATACATGAGACGGATCTCCAATGTACTTCCGGAGCATAGACACATGGAATACTGGATGAAAGCTGGATAAGCTGGGCGGCAAGGCCAACTCATATGCCACCTCTCCAACTCTCCTAAGTATCTCAAAAGGACCAATGTACCTGGGACTCAACTTCCCTTTCTTCCCAAACCTCATGACACCCTTCATAGGTGAAACCTTCAACAATACTCTGTCACCAACCATGAAAGACAACTCTCGAACTCTATGGTCCGCATAACTCTTCCGACGAGACTGTGCTGTACGAAGCCTCTACTGGATCAACTTTGCTCTATCCAGAGCATCCTGGACTAACTCAGTCCCTATCAATCTATCCTCACCAGGCTCAAACCATCCCACGGGGGATCTACACCGTCTACAATACAATGCCTCATACGGGGCCATCTGAATACTCGACTGATAATTGTTGTTGTAAGGGAACTCAGCAAGTGGTAAGAACTCATCCCACGGACCACCAAAGTCAATCACACATGCTCCCAACATATCCTCCAGAATCTAAATAGTGCGCTCAGACTGCCCGTCTGTCTGGGGGTGAAATGCGGTGCTCAACTCAACCCGCGTACCCATCTCTCGCTGAAATGCTCTCCAAAACTGAGAAGTGAACTGAGTACCCCTATCGGATATGATAGACACTGGGACTTCATGCAACCGGACAATCTCTCGAATAAAGATCGCTGCCAACCGCTCCGAGGAGTAGGTAGTACTAACTGGAATGAAGTGAGCTGACTTGGTCAGCCTATCCACAATCACCCAAACGAATCAAACTTCCTCGCCGTCCAAGGAGTCTAGTAACAAAGTCCATAGTGATCCTCTCCCATTTCCATTCGGGAATATCAATGCGCTGAAATATACCACCGGGCCTCTGATGCTCGTACTTAACCTGCTGACAGTTGAGGCACCGTGCTACATGTCTGACAATGTCCATTTTCATCTTTCTCCACCAATAGTGTTGTTTCAAATCTTGATACATCTTCGCGGCTCCTGGATGGATAGAATACCGCGAGCTATGGGACTCCTCCAGAATCAACTCACGAAGGCCATCAACATTGGGCACACATATCCGGCCCTGCATCCTCAATACGCCGTCACTATCAATGGTGACATCTCTAGCATCATCATGCTGAACTCTGTCCCTCAAGGACAGCCAAATGTGGATCATCATACTGGCGCTCATGAATACGATCATATAGAGATGACCGAGATACAACACAAGCCAATACCCTGCTGGGCTCCGAAATATCTAACCTCACTAGCCGATTGGCTAGCACCTGAACATCATAAGCAAATGGCCTCTCCTCAGCTGGAATATATGCCAAGCTCCCCATACCGACCGCCTTCCGGCTCAAAGCATCGGCCACCACATTGGCCTTCCCCGGATGATATAATATAGTGATGTCATAATCCTTAAGCAACTCAAGCCATCTCCGCTGTCTCAAATTAAGATCTTTCTGTTTGAACAAGTTCTGGAGATTATGATGGTCGGTATACACTTCACAAGACACGCCGTACAAATAGTGCCTCCAAATTTTCAAGGCATGAACAATGGCAGCTAGCTCCAAATCATGACATGATAGTTCTTCTCATGTGGCTTCAACTGCCGAGAAGCATAAGCAATCACCTTACCTTCCTACATCAACACACAACCTATCCCCACTCTCGAGGCATCACAATAAACGGTATATGAACCTGAAGCTGATGGCAATACTAACACTAGAGTTGAGGTCAAAGCTGTCTTGAGCTTCTGAAAGCTCTCCTCGCACTCATCTAACCATATGAATGGTGCACCCTTCTACGTCAAGATAGTCAACGACGAAGCGACAGATGAAAATCCCCAAACAAACCAGTGATAATACCCCACCAAGCCAAGAAAACTCCAGATCTCCGTAGCCGAGGACGGTCTAGGCCAACTCTGCACCGCCTCTATCTTCTTTGGATCAACCTGAATACCATCACGAGACACCACATGACCCAGAAATGCTACTGACTCGAGCCAAAACTCGCACTTGGAGAATTTAGCATACAGCTTCTCCTCCCTCAATCTCTGCAACACAATACTCAAATGCTGAGCATGCTCCTCCTGACTACGGGAGTAGACTAGAATGTCATCAATGAACACAATCACAAATGAATCCAAATAGGGCCCGAACACACTGTTCATCAGATGCATAAATGCTGCTGGGGCGTTGGTCAGCCCAAAAGACATCACAAGAAACTCATAATGACCATATCGGGTCCTGAATGCAGTCTTCATAATATTCGAGTCCCTGATCTTCAGCTGATGATAGCCTGAACGAAGGTCGATCTTAGAAAACACCCTTGCACCCTGTAACTAATCAAACAAATCATCTATGCACGACAGAGGGCACTTGTTCTTCACTGTCACTTTGTTCAATTGCCTATAATCAATACACATTCGCATGGAACCATCTTTAACAAATAACACCGGCGCACCCCACGGGGATACACTAGGGTGGATGAAACCCTTATCCAGCAGTTCTTGAAGCTGCTCTTTTAGTTCTTTCAACTCGGCTGGTGCCATTCGATAGGGAGGAATGGATATGGGCTGAGTGCCCGGCACCAAGTCAATGCCAAAATCAATATCCCTGTCCGGCGGCATGCCCGGCAGGTCTGAGGGGAATACATCTGGAAAATCCCTCACAACAGGTACAGAATCAAGGCTAGGAGACTCGGCTCCCACATCTCTCACAAAGGCTAAGTACGACAAACACCCTTTTTCAACCATTTTCTGAGCTTTTAAGAACGAAATGACACGGCTAGGGACGAAATCGGTCGAACCCCGCCACTCGATCTGAGAAATACCAGGAATGGACAACGTAACTGTCTTAGCATGACAGTCCAATATAGCATGGTACGAAGACAACCAGTCCATACCCAATATAATATCAAAGTCCACCATCCCCAACAATAACAAATCTGCCTGGGTCTCCAGACCCCCAATAGATATAACACATGATCTATAGACATGATCCACAACAATCGTATCACCCACAAGGGTGGATACATGAACAGGTAAATCAAGACTACCACGAGTCGCACCCAAATGATGTGCAAAATAAGAGGACACGTAAGAATATGTGGACCCTGGATCAAATAGAACATAGGCATCTCTGTGACAGACATAAATGATACCTGTAATCACTACATCGGAGGCAACAGCATCCCGCCTGTCAGTGAGTGCATAGAATCGCGCCTGGCCTCCACCGGATCTCTCCTTGCCTCTAGGGAATCCACGAGAAGACTGACCTCTACGTCTACTAGCCTAAGATGGTGCTGAAGAGGAGGGCTGATCCCTCTGCCGAGTCCTATCCCTACGGAGTCGAGGGCATTGTCTCCTCATGGGGCCAAACTTACCACACTCATAACATGCACCTCGTGCTGGAGAAGGGGACTGAAGAGAAGAGACCTGAACTGATGGGGCACAAGACAAACTCTAAGTCGGAAGGGCACTAAGTGATGACTGGCCCTGATGAGAACTGTGATAACCATGACCCGATGACACCCCACGATAACTTGGGCGGGCTGGCTGAGCCTACATGAATGGACGACCTCTACCGTGCTGAAACTGACCTTTTGATGGAGCACCACTGAAACTGCCAGAACCACGAGGCCTCTTGGCCTCCCGCTCCTCTCTCTCTCGGCGACGATCCGCCTCAATGGAGCGTGCCACGTCTAAAACCTGCTCAAATGATGATGACAAAACTCTCTCTCTGGTCATAAGAATGCGGATAGAGTAGTTGAGGCCATCAATGAACCTTATGATCCTCTCCATATCAGTAGGGATAATCCATGTGGCATGCCTAGCCAACCGTGTGAATCTAAGCTCATACTGGGTCACAGACATGTCGCCCTGAACTAAGCACTCGAACTGGCGACGTAGATCCTCGCGACGAGACTGAGGTACATATTTCTCTAGAAAGAGAGTTGAGAACTTCTGCCATGTGAGAGGTGCTACTCCTGCAGGCCTACGCCTCTCAAACTCCTCCCACCAATCGAATGCTGGACCAGTAAACTGAAAGGTAGTAAATGAAACTCCGTTGGACTCAAGAATACTAGCCGTACGCAGCATCATCTGACACTTATCCAAGAAACCCTGGGCATCCTCGCCCTCAGCGCCACTGAAATGGGGGGCTAAAGTCTACCAAACATCTCAAGATGACGCTGCTCGTCGTCGGGCATAGCCTGAATCATATGCTCTGGAGTTTGAGCTGGTGCAGCTAGACTAATAACCGGTGCAACCACCTGAGTGGGGATCGCCTCTGGCGTCTGAAGTCCCTGAACAACCTGCTCAGGTGTGCGAGCTGCAGGGGTTTGCTGACCACCCCATGTCTGAGATGTCACTGCAGTAGCGGTAGCTGATACTACCTGAGCCAAACCGGAACACACCAATAATATCTAGGCAAGAGTCTCCTGAAGACCAGGAATAGCAATAGATATAGTATGGGCCTGAACTAGGGCTACTAGAGAATCAACCATTGGGGGCTGCTCCTGAACAAGTACAACGGGCGGCTTATTTCAACTTATATACTAAATTACCTAAAAACAAACCAAATTAACCTTATAAAAATAATAATAATTAATCAAAAATATTAAAGTCATACGATTTGGATATTAAGACTAATAATATTAATTAAATTATAAACTAAAATCAACTTAAAACGCAAAATTACATAATCAAATTCAACAATTAAACTTATGAACAAATGAAATCAATTTCCAATCGAATTCCACAATTAATTTTATGAACAACCAATAATCAACAATATACAAGAATTGTCATGACCCCAAATCTGGTCGTGATAGCGCCCAGCACACTGCTAGGCCATCCTGACCAATTAACAATAATCACGGAGCCATAAGCTCTCTTTATCCAACTTAAGCATAACAGAATAATTCAGCAGTGATAGATATATTAAAAACAGGGAACCAAGTCCCAACACGTGCCAACTCCCATAGACCGAAGGGTCAAGAGTCATGAGCCTCTAAGGAACATAAGTGTATAAAGGTTTACAAGATACCAAGTGCGGAAAGAAATATCAATACAGAATCAAAAGACAGTAAGAAGGAATATCGGGTCCTGCGGACTCTGCAGCTACCTCGAATATCCTACGGATGTCGCCTCGAACAACTACCGGATCACTGCTGAGAGGTACCTGGATCTGCACACAAGGTGCAGGGAGTAAAATGAGTACTGCCAGACTCAGTGGTAATAAACAGGGGTAAGACAGCGCAGATAAGAAATCCGCAATAAAGCACTATGTAAAGCCGTAATCAAATACCCTGTCACAGAATCAATATCAACTGTACCTGTACCAACAAGTACCAGCAAAACAGTATAACAGCTATCAGATGTAGCTAAATGCAATGCAATGCATGATATGACCGCTACGGAGCGTAGCCCAATCAAATTTGGGTACCCGTGCTCACTGTGGGGGTTCAGACTCCGGAAGGGCTCCTATAGCCCAAGCACAATATCATGAATATACGCTGGGCGTGCAGCCCAATCCACTACCAGTCAGCTAATATACAAATGCAGCTTCGTAGGCTCAAAAGTAGTTTTGAAAACTCTTTTATCATTTTTCAGTTGAAAACAGTAATATCAAGTTCTAGAGATTGGAAATAGCATGATAACAGAAAATAGTTGCGGACTGGTAGTAAACTAGCATGTCAATATCACAAGACTATGATAACGATCCTCGCGGGATCCAATAACTGGCTCACAGCCCACAATTATACTCAACCGTCCAAGAAGGAGGTTCAACGGCTCAAGAGTGGCCAATATCACAATATATAGTATGCAACCATCCGAGGAGGAGGTTCGACGGCTCAAGAATAGCCTAATATCATAACACAGTATCAAGAAGTCGGACTAAGCCATAGTCCCCAATCACAATCGACCCCGCCACTCACAAGAGAGTACGTGTCTCGCCGCTATACAGCGTCACAAAGTGGTATACTGGGGTTTCGAACCCGCTGGTCATCACCCACATCTATTACTCACCTCAATACAGCGCGACGACTACTCCGCAATGCCCTTGCCACGAGAATCAAGCTCCGCACGCATAGAATCTAATCAAATACAGTAAATACACATCAAATTAGACCAATGGAATGATACCCAGTCAATACAATTCGATTTACACCAAAAATTCCCAAAGTTGTCAAAACCCGACATTCGGTACGCTTCTCGAAAAATCACGAAAGTCACATATTCGGAACGCTCATCTCAATACGAGTCTAAGCATATAAGATTTACCAAATTCGGACTCCATTTGCCCATTCAAAACCTTGATTTTCTAAAGTTCGAGCCTAGGGCTAAATCCTCCATAAATTACCCCAAATTCCTCCATTTTCATGATATAATTGCATAATATTATCAATACTAATCATAGTTTAAGTCCATAGTTGATTACCTAATGATTTCCCTTGAGTTTCTCTTCAAAATCGCCCAAATCGCCTCCTTAAGCCGAGACCCAAATGTGTGAAATGTTTCTGAAATTTTCTAACTTCGATACAATTAACTCACTGCGATTTTCGCTTCTGCGGATAGAATTCCGCTCCTGCGAGTCCGTATCCGCGACCAGATGGTCGCTTCTGCGATTAATTCACTGCGATTTTCGCTTCTGCGGACCATTTTCCGCCCATGCGGAACCGCTTCTGCGATTGCCCTCTCGCACCAGCGAAGCCGCCCCTGCGGGCTAGGCTCCGCTTCAGCGGTCGCCTCCGCTTCTGCGCCTTCTTGTCCGCTCCTGCGGACTCGCTCCTGCGCTCCCATTTCCGCAGGATCGAAAACAACAGAACATAATCACAAACCTGCAATTTTTCCATGTTTTCTCCCGTTTAGCCATCCGAAAACACCCCGAGGCCCCCGGGACCTCATCCAAACACACCAACACATCCTAATACCTTATTCAAACTTGTTCCAATCCTCAAAACACGTCTAATAACATCAAAACCCATAATTCACATCAAATTCAAGCCTAAATTCCTTAAAACATTCCGAATTACACAATCAATCAAAAACCCGACTAAACGACGTCCGAATGACCTGAAATTTTGCGGACATATCCAAAATCACATAACGAAGCTACAGAAACTGTCGGAATTCCATTCCGACCCCCGGATCAAAATCTCACCTACCGTTCGGATTTCACCAAAATTCAACCTTAGCCAATTCAAGCCTATTTCTACACCGGACCTCCAAATTCAATTCCGATTGCTCCCCTAAGTCACAGTCCACCTCCCGGAACTAACCAAATCATCATAATCCAATTCCGAGCCCTCTAACCAAATAGTCAACTCTAGTTGACTTTCCATATTCATGTTTCCCTCAAAAAGGCTATATGCCTCATTTTCAATCCAAATCACTCCTAACTCACCCGATAGACTCTAACACTGATATAAAAG
Organism: Nicotiana noctiflora; assembly: GCA_032618575.1. Lineage (NCBI taxonomy): Eukaryota > Viridiplantae > Streptophyta > Magnoliopsida > Solanales > Solanaceae > Nicotiana > Nicotiana noctiflora. Next base: position 86,064 of record JASVEL010009292.1, on the reverse strand, counting down.
CATAAAACATGAAATTACAACATAACGGGGTGGTAATTCCCGTGACGACGGGCCGGGTCGTCACAAGAATCAAAGTCCAATTAAACTCAAACACAAACTTAATAGGACTAAATAATTAATTAAACTACAAATTAAATCTAAAAACACTACAATCAAAATAAACATCCAAGTGATTAACTACATATGCTTATGTTCAAAACTTAACCAAAATAAATAAACAAATTTCATGGATAATCTGGAATTGTGATGAACAACAAATCTAGAAGACAACTAGCCAACATATAATAATTTTGGATCTGAAAATACTAACAAAATATGGACAAGAACCAAAATTTGAAATCGACTAACCACACACACACACACACACACACACATATATATATATATATATATATATATATATATATATATATATATATATATATATATATATATATATATATATATATATATATATACACACACACATACATATATATACAAACAGAAGAAGAAAAAGAACATAAGGAAAACTAAAACGTAGGCGGGGAGGGGTGGCTCCCGAATTACTGCCTGGTGGTTGTTCCCGGGAGGCATTCCGACGGGTGTTATTGGAGGGTTCGTGGTGTGTAGGTTAAAAATGAAGAAGAAGAAGAAGAAGAAGAAGAAAGAGTGGTGTGTAAGGGTTGTGGCGGCTAGGGTTTTGTGGAGTGTATAATGGCTGGTCTCTACTGAGACCAAAGCCTTATATACTCGGAGCCCTCAAGGGGATCCTGGCTGTTGGATCTCTGATGATTAACGGTCAAGGCTTGGCCTAATCAAACGATGCTGTATTGATTCACATGAAGCCACATGTCTCTTCCATAGGATCATCTAGATTGGACGATTGAGATCAAGTCTCTCATATTAATTAGCCATTAAAAAAAATCTGCCAATATTCTCAGCCGTTGGATCTGAGGAAGTGAACGGTTGAGATTCTATCAATTTAAATACCGGACCGGATCTTTTGCGCTAAAACATTGGGCCACAATTCAGACTTAACCCTGGCCTAGTTCTTATTATGCCTGTATATTTCTTTTATTTAAACAAGCAAATATGCATAGATAAAAAAATGCAAAATAATACAAGAAAATAACACAAAATTCACAACAATTGTAAGAAAACTAAATTTATTTTATTTTGAATTTTTGGGAGTATTTCTCTCATAGGGCAAAAATCACGTGGTCACAGTTCCTCCTCATATCGAGGAATGTATTTCCCCACCATGTGAAATAACATCCGATTTTAAAAGTGAGAAACCTATTTCGACATCGACATCAGGATGATGCGAGCCCACGCCACAATATTTTTTTCTGATGATCGAGGCCGAGCTCAAGAAAGTAATGGAGGATTATAAATGGGACAATAAAGAAATAATGACTCCTTCTTCCGAAGAGAACATCACCACGTACAAAATGGGGTACCTAAGAATTTTTCCAGTTGAATTTTCTGTCAAAAATTTCCAAGTACACTCTTAAGCTATAGTGAGTCCCAAAAAACATTTCAAAATTGAAAAATGAGTTTATGCAAAATGGGTATTGATCTAGTGTTAAAAACATTTAACACCTTTTAAGTCAAACAAACACACGAGTACTAGAAAATTGTTTTGGCCAAAAACTTTTTCACCAATTTTTCCTTCCAAACGGCCCATCAGTCTTTTTCATTAAAGGGGATAGGGTAAATGGATATGACCCATATTTGATTATTGACCGACTATGACACGTGGCCCAGTAAAAGAATGCAATATCATTAAATAAAAGGCCCATCAATTATATCGTTGGATGCGTGGGTTATCAATATAATAAAAGTCATATGCTTTCTTTGACTGATAGATGGACGAAGAGTATTTTTAAACCATTTAGCAAACAATAAAAATAATTTTTGCCTTTTTCGAATATTATATAATGTAATGCAATTTATTTGTAAGTTCTCTTTATCTCTTCCCCAATTAATAATTTTTAATTACCAATAACTTTTATAAAGATGAACATATAAATACTTGAACAGTAAAGAAACAATCCTGTACATCTGTATTACCAAACATGTTACGTCATATAAATTTTATTATTAGAATACAAGTGCGAGGCACATGTGTGGAGATTTGCAGGAAAAAAAAAGGTGAAGAATAATCTGACAAAAAGATCAAGCAATAAATGGAGGAACAAGGGACATAACATAGGTTGTAAAAATAGCGTAGGATAGCCATTGTTTAAGGTGATATTTATTTTTTGTCCAGCAATACTAATGTTGAGTAAAAATAGCCACTGCTCTATTATTAAAGTTAATATGAAAAGATATTTTTGCCCTTCCTTCCATAGAACCGGTGCCCCAACAATGGCGAGAAGTGCAAGACAATCACCATCACCGGCGACCACTGGAACAACAACATCAACAATAACCTTAACCCTAAACAACACATCAGAATCCTCCTCCTCATCGTCGTCTTCCGAGCAATAGCATCAACATAAAACAGAAACCCTAACTCTAAAATTGAAACAGAAGAAGAAGAGTGTTTCATGGAAGCCAGGTACAATGGATAACGAGTTCCTCAACAAGAAGAGCTCTAAGATTTGCTGTACATTTCAAAAGGAAAAGACTTTGATGAGGATGACAGTGATGACGATGAAAATGTGAATCAATCTAATAAGAAGGAACTATTGGTACAAGCTCAAAAGTTAAGGACAATAAGTCCTAAACTTAGGCTAAGAAGTCCAAAAGTTAAGGACAATGGGTCCTAAACTTACAGTAGTCGTTCAAAAGTTAAGGACAATAAGTCCTGAAGTCCTGAACTTAGACTAACAAGCTCAAAAGTTAAGGATAATAGGTCATGAACTTAGGCTAAGAATCCCAAAAGTTAAGGACATTTAGTTCTGAAGTTAACTTCAAAAGTTAAGGATATGTCGTCCTAAAGTTAAGTTAAAAAGTTAAGAACATATAATCCTGAAGCCCTGAACTTAGAGTTCAATGTTCAAAAGTTAAGGAGATGTAGTCCTGAACTTAAAGTTATAAGTTAAAAAGTTAAGGACAAGTAATCCTGATGTCCTGAAGTTAAGTTCAAAAGTTAAAGGACGTGATCAGAAGGGTATTTTCATCCGGTTTGTTAAAGTTTATTAACGGAATGACTAAAGACTAAAGATATTTTAAACAGTAACTTAAAAATAAATACATATATTATTTGTGGCTAACCATACACTTACCTCACCAAGGTTTTCTCGCAAGCCCTTTTGCCTACATAGTGCATTTTTGTTGCCTTCTGTTTTTATCGCACCCTCCCCTTTTAAGTCAATTCTTCATTCAAATTTACCGTCTTTCCAAAAGAAAAATATTCAAAATTTTTATTTTCTGTATTATATCTCTATCATATTGCTTAAATAATAAACACGGATTAAAAGAGAGAAAAAAAACAGAGATATCATCCAAACAATTACAAGTGCTTGTATAATATATACGATAAATGTTCTAAATTATTTACTGTATTAAAATTTGTTATATTTAAATATAAATGTTGCAATAATTATTAGGGCTCACGTGCGAGGCACATGAAATAGAGACTAGTTTGAAGAAATTTGATTACCCCCTACACAACAACCGGAATAAGATTTAAAATTTTTGTGTAAAGGATACATTGTCTCAACTACTCTTGGTTTTGCTTGAGCAAGAAGTGGCAATGTACAAAAGAGATCACTCTTCGACGACTCAATTAAGTCATTGCGTGGTGAATTTGGTGGTAAACTCCAAGTAAATCCGTGAAGAAGCCTAGCAAGTAACATGGTAGTAATGGTAGAACCAAGTTTCCCACCAGGGCACCCTCGTCGTCCAGTACTAAATGATAACAAGCGTAACTCTGAATCATTGAGAACTACTTCGCCATTATTTTCCTTTAGATGGCGCTCAGGTTTAAACTTCATCGGCTCCTCCCAAACTCTAGGATTCCGACCAAGTCCTAGACGACTTAATAGCACTATACTCCCTTTAGGGATGAAGTATTTTTCAGTAATAATAGTATCAGAAATAGAGACATGAGGAACATTAAAATGCAACATTGGGTGGAGACGAAAGGCCTCTTTTATGCAAGCTTTGACATAATTTAGCCGTACCAAGTCTGATTCTTGAACTAATCTATTGCTCCCAACAACAGTGTTGAGTTCTTCTATGACTCTTTGCATCAATTGTGGTTGGTTCAACATTTCTGCAAGTGTCCATTCAACTGCATTTGAGGGGTTATCAACTGTTGCCAAAATGAGTTCCTATATATTAACCGTTTGTAACAAGTCAGACATATCAGCACCATTTCACAAGGTGAACATTAATAGATTATATATTTTTGTTAGTAATTATTTATATGGTGGGTTGAAGGGAATGGAAATGTTTTAATTTGTCTTGAAATTTGGTAGTCTTTTTTATTGTTCTGAACTATGATTCAATCAGAAAATCCATCCGTGTAATCCAAGTAAATATTTTACTATTCATTGTAATGTGATATTAAGGAAGAAAACAACGACCATTTTAAATAAATATATCGTTTTAGCATGGTTTAGGGAATTGAAAGTATACTTACAAGGACTTGTATTTTAATCTCTTTAACATCCATCAACGGATTTCCATTGTCATCCTTGAGCATTATAAGAACATCAAGGATGTCTTCTTCCACAGTTTTGGTGCCATCCTTCCAAATCTGAATCCTCTTATCAATTTTAGTATCAATGTGTTTTGTTGCTGTGGCAAAGGCTTTCTTGATAATTTTCTGATGACCATCCAAATCAAACACACTTAAAAATGGAAAGAAATCCGAGATACCAAAAGAATGGAGGTATTCAAGAAGTGTGAAGAGTGCATCAACTTGCTCCTCAGCTTCTTTTCCAAATAATCTCTTGCTGAAAATCATATTCCAAATAACATTCCCACAATAATTTCTTGTCACTTTCCTCAAGTTGATTACTTGCTCGTTGTTGCATTCATTGTAAACATATCGAAGAAGGTGGTCAGCGTCTTCATCCCTTTTATGACTAAGCCATTGAAAAGATGTTGGTGAGAGCACATGAGAAGCAATAATTCTTCTCATTTTTGTCCATTGATCACATATAGGTAGAAACACTAAAGTCAAGTATCCATTGCTAACGAGGTTCGCAGACACGCAAATAGGTCTTGATGAGAAAATAGAGTCTTGATTCCTTAAGAACTCACAAGCAAGCTCGGGAGAAGTGACAGAAATGACATGGACATTACCAAGACGAATGCAGGCAATTTCAGTGTCCATTTCCTCCAGCCTGACCAATCAATATCAACAAGAACGGAGCTAGAAGCTCGTTCTATCCCATTTAAGCATATCAAAATATGAAACAACGGTAATACATATACCAACAGCGGGGAACCAAGTCCCAAAATATACCAACTCCCATAGACCGAAGGGTTAAGAGTCATGAGCCTCTATCGAACATAAGTGTGTAAAGGTTTACAAGATACCAAGTGCGGAAAGAAAAGTCGATACGGAATCAAAAGACAAGTAGAAGGAATATCGGGTCCTGCGGACTGCGGGCTACCTCGTATATCCCACGGATGTCGCCTCGCACGGCCTACTGGATCACTGCTGAGAGGTACCCGGATCCGCACACAAGGTGCGGGGAGTAAAATGAGTACTACCGGACTCAGTGGTAATAAACAAGGGTAAGACAGTGCGGATAAGAAATCCGCAATAAAGCACTATGTAAAGCTGTAATCGAATACCTTGTCACAGAATCAATATCAACTGTACCTGTACCAACAAGTACGAGCAAAACAGTATAACAACTACGAGATGTAGCTAAATGCAATGCAATGCATGATATGACCGCTACGGCGCGTAGCCGATCCAATTTGGGTACCTGTGCTCACTGTGGGGGTTCAGACTCCGGATGGGCTCCTACAGCCCAAGCGCAATAATACTGCGGCGTGCGGTCCGATCCAACATATATACTGCTGCGGCGTGTAGCCCGATCCAACATATATATGAAAATACAGCCTCGCAGGCTCAAAAGTAGTTTTGAAAACCCTTTTTATCATTTTTCGGTTGGAAAACAGTAATACCAAGTTCCAGAGATTGGAAATAGCATGATAACAGAAATAGCTACGGACTGGTAGTAACTAACATGTCAATATGATAAGACAATGATAACGATCCTCGCGGGATCCAATAACTGGCTCACGGCCCACATGTATACTCAACCGCCCAAGAAGGGGGTTCCTCGGCTCAAGAGTGGCCAATATCTCAATATATAGTATGCAACCATCCGAGAAGGAGGTTCGACGGCTCAAGAATAGCCAATGTCATAACACAGTATCAACAAGTCGGACTAAGCCATAGTCCCCAATCACAATCGACCCGCACTCACAAGAGAGTACGTGTCTCGCCGCTATACAGCGTCACAAAGTGGTATACCGGGGTTTCGAACCCGCTGGTCATCACCCACATCTATTACTCACCTCAATACGGCGTGACGACTACTCCACAATGCCCTTGCCACGAGAATCAAGCTCCGCACGCATAGAATCTGATCAAATACAGTAGAAATACAACAAATTAGGCCAATGGGACGACACCCAATCAATACAACTCAATTTACATCAAAATTCCCAAAGTTGTCAAAACCCGACTTTCGGTACGCTTGTCAAAAATTTACAAAAGTCACATATTCGGAACCCTCATCTCGATACGAGTCTAGGCATATAAAATTTACCAAAATCGGACTCCATTTGCCCACTCAAATCGGTGTTTTTCTTCAATTTAGGCTTAGGGCTCAAACCCACCTTTAATCTTCCATTTACAGGGATTTAACCAAGGATTTCATGTTAAAATGATATAATTAAGCCACAAAACTTACCTCCAACGAAACCCCGATGATTTCCCGGCAATCTCCCGTCAATTTCTTCTCTTGGAACTCAAAAATGGAGGTTTTGGGTATTAAACCCGCGACTGACCAGTTCTGGTTTTAACTTCACTGCCAGCCTATTTTCTTCATCGCGTTCGCGACGCCTCTCACGCGAACGCGATGCCTTAACCCTCCTCTTCATCGCGAACGCGACACTCCTTCACGCGTCCGCGAAGATCAACTCCTCAGCCCCCTGACTTTTACTCTACGCGAACGCGAACGTGAAGTCACGCGTCCGCGATGCCTTTTTTTTTCCTCCTACGCGAACGCGACCCAACCCATCGCGAACGCGATGGCCAACTGGCCCCAACCTACGCGAATGCGGCATTGCCCTCGCGAACGCGATGCCTTACTGCACCTGGCCTACGCGAACGCGGAACTTGCCTTCGCGAACGCGAAGGCTTATTTCATGCCCAGTGATCTGCAATTTACAGCAGACCCTTTCTTGTTTCAAAGTGCCGGATAAGGGTCCGGATTCACCCCGAGGCCCCCGGGACCCCAACGAAAACCACCAACATACTCCAAAACACGATACGAACTTGTTCCAATCATAAAAACACCATCCTAAACATCAAAATCACCAATTACCCACGGATTCAAGCCTAAATTTCTTAAAACTTTCCGAATTACACATTCCATTAAAAACCCGACCAAACGACGTCCGAATGACCTAAAATTTTGCAGGAACATCCAAAATCACACAACGGAACTACTGCAACTGTCGGAATTCCATTCCGACTCCCGGATCAAAATCTCACCTACCGTTCGGATTTCGCCAAAATTCAACCTTAGCCAATTCAAGCCTATTTCTACACCGGACCTCCAAATTCAATTCCGATCGCTCCCCTAAGTCACAAATCACCTCCTGGAACTAACCGAATCATCAGAATCCGATTCCGAGCCCTCTATCTAAATAGTCAACTCCGGGTTTGACTTTCCTTATTCAAGTTTCCTTCAAAAAGGCTATATGCCTCATTTTCAATCCAATTCACTCCTAACTTACCCGATAGACTCTAAGACTGATATAAAAGCATAAAACATGTATTTACAACATAACGGGGTGGTAAATTCCTGTAACGACAGGCCGGGTCGTTACATTCTCCCCAACTTAAACAATCGCTCGTCCTCGAGCGTACTCAGAGTTGTATTAGAAGCAACCCAATAGCTGAATGACCTTACCAAGCATATATTCGGGCGATCATACGTCACCCTATCTCACATAAGTCCGAAAAAACCATATAGTCAGAATTTCACAGACCATCTGAACCATAAATCACATTGCACTTTCTGAAATCATATGCCAAATGCAAATCCCATGCCTATACTCGGGATACACTCGAATCCACTACAATAACCCATATTCACTACTCCGGGTGAGATCATATGCTGTATCGACAACCCAAATCACTCGAGACGATAGTCTCTAATCACAACAACAGGCCACAATAACCAAATACTAGCTGAAACCTCTTTCATTAGATAGAGTCTTATTCCAACACCTCCATATCTTGCCCACGGCAGCTGAAGCACGCGATATACCGAACCCATCTCTCAGGTTAACCATTCGTGAATCTATTTCCCTTTTTAAAACTCATACCACGATAGGTTTCGTAGCCAAACCTCGATTTTTACCTTTCTAACAAGCTAAGATCCAATATGCTCGTATTCATTAATGACTCCAACGGTCATTTCGATTATAACACACCGCACTGGTGATAAGACACCTCAACACCGGCCTAAGCCACGACGAGCACAACATAGGCTCAAATAGAAACGTATGCACACACTCGAATCATGACAGCTCAATTCATGACAACTGTCTCCAGCAAATAGAGCTGCAATTTAATCCTTCTGTGCCATCATAATATAGAACTGAGACCGCGTCTCGCATTATAGAAATAAAGTACCTGAATCCTCCTCGAGAGGTCATAACATCACGTGGCCTTGCCACGATTCGTGATTCTATCCCAACGTTATTACTCATGAAGCACCTCAAGCCACTAAGCTTAAAACAGTTAGCCACGCACATATCTAGGTCTTGAACCCACGCAATCAACCTCACCCACTGTGAAACAATTAACGTATGCTATCAAATCCTGAAAGGACACAATCGATGTGCCATTCGCCAAGCGATACTCAAAACGGACTTTCCTCAGAAGTGAAGAAGTATTGTATACCAGGTAGCATATAACTAACTATATTTTCACAATATTCTGTTGCGGCGTGCAACCCGCTCCAACGACATACCCGTGGCGGCGTGCCACCCGATCCGGATACCATACCTGTGGCGGTGTGCCAACCGATCCACGCATAAATCTCGCAAAGGAAATGCATATCGAGTCAAATTTTCTCATTATAGCAAATATATATATACATATAGCCTCAAGCTCGGCCACATGAACGCATCTGACAACGTTTCTCAATACTGGAACTGAATCAATGGTAGATACCTCCTCCCTGACATCCGCCACTAAGGTCCAACTGACAAAGCAATACCTACCAGCCGTCCGCTGGTCCTGTGTACAACTACTCGGTTGGAGCATACTCTGATGCTCTTTGCTACGCAATTTGTGCCATTTTCCGACATAGTCCATATCACATTTGTCTAGACGACCTGACTTATGTCAACCAATCTGAAATAAGGTATCATAACCCCAATTCATCGTATCAAGCTAAGAGAGAGCCACTAGGGCTTCCGATTTCCAATAATCACAAAACGGTGCCGATACACGCGAAATACAACCACTGCATAGGCGAATTACGAGAACTTCTAGTCTCCAACACATATGTAACACATGAATCGCTATACCTGGTTCCACACTCCACCGTATGAATACATAACGCACATCAAGCGTCCATTCATACCACGATGGCCATTCGGAAATTTCACTATGCCATCAACGACTCAGTTATTATAGTCGATCCAACAAGAGAATACCACCATACCACTGGATATTATCAGTTTACATTACCTTGTCCTTTTTGGATCATATTCCCTGCCAAGTTAATAGAATAGCAGTACCATTTTCTTAAATCATCGGAAAGATCGATTCTTAATTCACCTGCAGCTGTCCGCGCTGCTCAATAATTTTATTGACTTCCCATATATTATGAGCTGATCTCAAAACCTAGAATATACCATTATCAACTTTTTCATAACACATCGCATATACAATACCATACTAAGATAACATGGAAATTCTTATCCCTTTCCTACGCCGCAAACATCGACGCACTCGACTAGTCAAGGGCTTTTATGATCCCATATAGAGAAAACTCATTACACATTCCAAGCTTTGCATACCAACAGGAAATACACTCATTTTTCAAACCACATTAAAACACATCATAAACTCTTTCTCCCAATCACATTGCATAAGTTAAACTGCCAGGACCGAGTCCTTATACCCATATCGGGTTACACAACTGCCAATACTCAAAAGCTTTATTGCACAATATCGGCGAGACTCATTACTTCAAACATATACCAGGAATTAATCGTATTCCTTATCATACCGTTTTGGTTTATTAACAAGTTGTTCCATTTACCCGGTTTCCTTTCTGATTCATCTTTAATTTAATATTAGCCATTACTGTAGCACCATAACACATCAATTCATGTTACCACACGAGACTCATACATAATACCACACGGTCTGAGACATATAGGCCACTGAATACTCTCTCAATATTTCCAGAAGGATCACATCTTACAATACTTTATTTTGAAGAACCTCTTGCGATTTGAATTCGTTATCATTACCTTCCAATACGGATTACATAGAATCCCATCATTCACATAATATAACACAAGTATCGATCTCTTCTAACGAAACCACCATCTTTAGCCACATGCACAATCTTAAGACACCTGACTGTTACAAGCAAAATCTTGAACACCGTAAACAATTCTCGGGCGTCAGTCATCCTTATTCAGCTGTAATTCAACTGTCTTATTGAACAGAACCACTCGTGCCTTGTTAGAACTCTGACACTGCAGATCATGATTACATACGGATACAATTAGCTATCTTTCTTTTCTATACACCGAACATTCCTTACCAACATAAGTTCACAACATCCTAGTATTTCTTCACATCTACGAAGCACCATAACCCTTATCAAAATTTTCCAACATACCTAGAGACAGAACCAACACAGCACCCAACAGTGCAATCAGTTACTCAACAACAACCTCCCCAACTTAGCTCGGAGCCATACATCAAAGCACTTTTAGCCACTCATAGCCTTCTTACTCAAATGATACCACAAAGTTCTAGTTAGATTAAACTCAAGTCATTTGCAAGCTTCGGCGAAGATTTGAATCATCAGAAATATTAACTCTTTTACAATTCTTGTATTCATTCACACACAACAATTACGCCCACTCTTTAGGTGACAAAAATCTTTTCTAAGTCCCAAATTTTCCAAAAATTTCGGCAGAGTTTCCTTTGTAAATTGGCCTATCCACCTGCCATAGAATCACCAAACCATTCTAACAATACATCCACAACTCAACAAGATATCACAATGTATTTCAACAACATTAAATCTCAATACTATACGAATCATATTATCACAATTTATACATGGACCAGCGCTGTACCTGCTCGAATCATAACACATATCAAATACCTTTCAATTACACATGAGGATCAACCCTCCTACTTCTTCTCAATTTAGCATTTCATCACAATACCACCACACTCATCACATGACGCGTGCCCCATCTCAGCACAGCACTGTATAGTGCAAATACGGGGTTTCAAACCCTCAATACATTATCTATTACCACCACTCACAAAATCAGCACCTCGATGCTCAAGTCATAAATAAGGTCCAGCCTCAAGTCATCCTGACCGTCCCAACATGAACTCACAAAGATTATATCTCGCCCCTCGATCGGAGAATCACAAGCCATCAAGGCAATCATATTACTAGGCGCTCGATACGTACATAGACGTGGATATAAAAAATAACGAAATCGAGTCTGTGTTGCTGAAACAATTCGGAGAACACTTTCGAAGGGGACCATGATGTGGTATCACAACTTAGATCCCGACTCTATAGATTCATTTGCAGTGCTGGCGGACTCCTTTGTAAAGGCACACACTGTCACGACCCCAAATCAGCTCGTGATGGCGCCCAGCACATTGCTAAGCCAGCCTGACCAATCAACAACAAAAACGGAGCTAGAAGCTCGTTCTATCCCATTTAAGCATATCAAAATATGAAACAACAGTGATACGTATACCAACAGCGGGGAACCAAGTCCCAAAATATACCAACTCCCATAGACCGAAGGGTCAAGAGTCATGAGCCTCTACCGAACATAAGTGTATAAAGGTCTACAAGATACCAAGTGCGAAAAGAAATGTCAATGCAGAATCAAAAGACAGTAAGAAGGAATATCGGGTCCTGCGGACCTTGCAGCTACCTCGAATATTCTACCGATGTCGCCTCGCACAGCTACTAGATCACAGCTGAGAGGTACCTGGATCTGCACACAAGGTGCGGTGAGTAAAATGAGTACTGCCAGACTCAGTGGTAATAAACAGGGGTAAGACAGCGTAGACAAGAAATCCACAATAAAGCAGTATGTAAAGTTGTAATCAAATACCCTGTAACAGAACCAATATCAACTGTACCTGTACCAACAAGTACGAGCAAAACAGTATAACAACTACGAGATGTAGCTAAATGCAATGCAATGCATGATATAACCGCTACGGCGTGTAGCCCGATCTAATTTGGGTACCCGTGCTCACTGTGGGGGTTCGGACTTCGGAGGGGCTCCTACAGCCCAATCACAATATTACTGCAGCGTGCAGTCCGATCCAACATATATATCGTTGCAGCGCACAGCCCGATCCACTACCAGTCAGCTAATATGCAATTACAGCCTCGCAGGCTCAAAAGTAGTTTTTGAAAACATTTTTTATCATTTTTAAGTTGAAAACAGTAATATCAAGTTCCAGAGATTGGAAATAGCATGATAACCGAAATAGCTACGGACTGGTAGTAACTAACATGTCAATATGATAAGACAATGATAACGATCCTTGCGGGATCCAATAACTGGCTCACGGCCCACATGTATACTCAACCGCCCAAGAAGGGGGTTCCTCGGCTCAAGAGTGGCCAATATCTCAATATATAGTATGCAACCATCCGAGAAGGAGGTTCGACGACTCAAGAATAGCCAATGTCATAACACAGTATCAACAAGTCGGACTAAGCCATAGTCCCCAATCACAATCGACCCCGCACTCACAAGAGAGTACGTGTCTCGCCGCTATACAGCGTCACAAAGTGGTATACCGGGGTTTTGAACCCGCTGGTCATCACCCACATCTATTACTCACCTCAATACGGCGCGACGACTACTCCGCAATGCCCTTGCCACGAGAATCAAGCTCCGCACGCGTAGAATCTGATCAAATACAGTAGAAACACAATAAATTAGGCCAATGGGACGACACCCAATCAATACAACTCAATTTACATCAAAATTCCCAAAGTTGTCAAAACCCGACTTTCGGTACGCTTGTCGAAAATTTACAAAAGTCACATATTCGGAATCCTCATCTCGATACGAGTCTAGGCATATAAAATTTACCAAAATCGGACTCCATTTGCCCACTCAAATCAGTGTTTTTCTTCAATTTAGGCCTAGGGCTCAAACCCACCTTTAATCTTCCATTTACAGGGATTTAACCAAGGATTTCATGTTAAAATGATATAATTAAGCCACAAAACTTACCTCCAACGAAACCCCGATGATTTCCCAGCAATCTCCCGTCAATTTCTTCTCTTGGAACTCAAAAATGGAGGTTTTGGGTATTAAACCCGCGACTGACCAGTTCTGGTTCAAAATTATGTTTTGGGTGAATGAACCCGTAAGCCCTCTGCTCTGCAATTTAATTTCTCTGCCAGACCCATTTGTTCTACGCGTTCACGATGGTCTTCATGCGTTCGCGATGCTCAGCTCCAGTTTACCTTCGCGAACACGACGCTCCACCACTGTAAGGCCCCGTAAAATATTTGTGCATAAAACCTAGTAGCTATAGTGTCATGGTCCGAATAATGTGTTAGGAATGCGTAGAATTCTTCGCGGTGAGCAAGCTCGCCGCGGTTCGGACCCTTGGTAGTGATTTAAGTTTCAAAAATGTAGAGAATTAATTTTTCCGAAAAGTGTCAATTTGCGGTCAAGAATGCGACCGCAAATCTGCTATGCGGACCGCATTCTTGCCGTAAAGCTTTCCAGAAGGTTTCCCAAAATCATGTTGAAAATGCGGTCGATATGCGATAGCATAATGAATCTGCGGTGCACTTTGCGACCGCAGATCAAGAATGCGGACCGCATTTTGGTCGCATTCCGTAACAAAACTTGTGTAAATTTTGAGGCAATTATGCGGTCATTATGCGGATTGCATGTTGATTCTGCGATCGCAGATGCGACTGAAGAATTAACTCGACCCAGAAAATTTTATAAAATTTGACCCGACCCCTTTTTTAATATAACACCTTTCTCCTTCATTTTATCATATCTTCTTACCAAAATTAGAGAGAGAATAGAGGGGTTTTAGAGAGAGAAGTATCTTCATCTTCAAAGATTGTTCCAACCACTTAATTCCAAGGGATCCTAGGGCAAGGATTCAACTTCCCCAATCTTTTCAAGGTAAAAACCCTAACTATTTTCTTTGATTTTTAGTTTTAAATTGGGTAAAGAGAGGTTTGCATATAATAGCTTTTGAAAATAGAATTTTTACACTCATGCATGATTATTGAACTTGATTTCTAGTAAAAAGAAGTGAGTAGAAGTAAGAGTCTTCAAGAACAAGGTTGGCAAGAGTAGGATATCTTGGGTAAGCATAAAGTAGGAAGAAAACTCATCACTAGGTATGTATGGCTAATTTTGATTCTTGTGAAATCGCCTATATGTGTGAAGTTTGTTTGGTTCGTGTTAAATTGACAAATTGTGTGAAATTCTTGATGTTGGTTGTTGGATATTCAAAGTTTGTTGTTGAGCTATGAGGGATGTAAAATGAGAGTTTAATTTGGTAAAAGAATTGTGAATAATGGCTATAATGGCATATATGGTACTTTGTGGAAAAGAAACGAAACACTTGAGGATTGGTAAGTCATTGAACAATACGGTATGAATACTCTTGATTTTTGGAACATTTGTAACTTGGTTGTGATATTGGCTTGAGAAGTAATTGTGAACATGAACCAACCTGTAAGTTGCTTATTTGAACTTGTTGAAATTGTGTGAAATGCCTTATCTGCTTGTACTTGTTGTGTTTTAAAACTGTACGGTGGGATCGGGTTGCGCGCCGCAACATGAAGAAATAAGGTGTGGGTTGGGGTGATAAGGGTGGCCGAGGTAATAAGGGTGGTCGGGGGTAATAAGGATGGAAAGCGATCGAAATCGCTATTGAAAATTGATATAAAAATCAATAATGTGAAATTGTGAAAGGAGACAGCAGGAGAGTTTGCAACCTGTGGGGCACTGATTTCCCCTTTGTTTGACTACTTGTGCTTTACGTGATTGATTGGTTATTGTTAAATTGGTTGATCGTAGAAAGTGCTTTGTGTTGAGAATTATTTGAAATGAGGAAAATGTGGAAACATGGTTGGCTTGCTTAATTAATTGTTGATGTAATTCAATGGCTTGAGTTTACTTGGGACAAAGTTTGTCCATACATGCCAGTACAATTCAAGTGTACTGACATCCCTTTTGCCGGGGACGCTACATTCGTGTTATGATTGTAGGTGGATCAGTAGCAGGCACTTCAGCTCATCGGCAGTAGTATCCTTCTCCTTCCACTGCCCGTTTCGGTGAGCCCCTTTTTCTTCCTTGGGGCCCTGTGTGGTTCATGCCACTTTTGTTTAGATTTCATATTGGTTTTGTAAGGTATAGCCGGAGCCTTGTTACCGGCAAGTATTGTATTCCCTTTTTTTGTATCCTAGAGGCTCTGTAGACATGTACAACTGTGGGACTCCAGTCTTATGTATACATTATGTTATGTCGGGCGTTGTAAAAACTGCAAACTTGTTAATGAATCACTCGTATGGTTTTATTTGTTTAATGTGAAATCATTCATGGTTGGTAAGATATTTGGTTAATGAGAAACAATCAACACAGGGGTAACGCGTGGGAATGAAAGGCACCCAGGTCCGCTTGACTTTTACTCTACGCGAACGCGACGTGAAGTCACCCGTCCGCGATGCCTTATCTTTTCCTCCTACGCGAACGCGACCCAACCCATCGCGAACGCGATGGCCAATTGGCCCTAACCTACGCGAATGCGGCATTGCCCTCGCGGACGCGATGCCTTACGGAACCTGGCCTACGCAAACGCGGAACTTGCCTTCGCGAACGCGAAGGCTTATCTGCAGATTTCAGCAGACTTTTTCTGGTTTCAAAGTGCTGGATAATGGTCCGGATTCACCCCGAGGCCCCCGGGACCCCAACGAAAACCACAAACACACCCCAAAATACGATACGAACTTGTTCCAATCATAAAAACACCATCCTAAACATCAAAAATCACCAATTACCCACGGATTCAAGCCTAAATTTCTTAAAACTTTCCGAATTACACATTCCATCAAAACCCGACCGAACGACGTCCGAATGACCTGAAATTTTGCAGGCACATCCAAAATCACCTAGCGGAGCTACTGCAACTGTCGGAATTCCATTCCGACCCCCGGATCAAAATCTCACCTACCGTTCGGATTTCGCCAAAATTCAACCTTAGCCAATTCAAGCCTATTTCTACACCGGCCTCCAAATTCAATTCCGATCGCTCCCCTAAGTCACAAATCACCTCCCGGAACTAACCGAATCATCAGAATCCGATTCCGAGCCCTCTAACCAAATAGTCAACTCCGGGTTGACTTTCCTTATTCAAGTTTCCTTCAAAAAGGCTATATGCCTCATTTTCAATCCAATTCACTCCTAACTTACCCGATAGACTTTAAGACTGATATAAAAGCATAAAACATGTATTTACAATATAACGGGGTGGTAAATTCCCATAACGACAGGCCGGGTCGTTACATGGACATTAAGATGAATGCAGGCAATTTCAATGTCCATTTCCTCCATTAGTTTATGTATAACATGAGATGTTGGCTTTCTATTTAGGAGAATTTGAGGAAGGCTGCCGATTATCGGCCATGGTTTTGGACCTGGGGGCAATGGCATATTTAATTTCTTGTTTCTTGCACTCCATTTGCTTGTGATAATAGAAGTGAATATTATCCAGAAAAAATTGCGAATAGAGATACACAAAGTGCATATGAAAATGGAGACTACATAAAGTACAACAATAAGGTTTGGCATTTTAGAGTATCTAATTATTTTTTGAACGGGTATGTATAGCATGCTATCCACTATTTATACCTCTGCATGAGCTCTGGGGTCGTTTGGTAGGAGACAATATAGTAGATAATGCATGCATTAGCTTTTGGTATGACTAATTCTTTGTTTGGTATACTTTTTCAATTTATATATTACAAATGCAAGTATTAGTTAGATAACCTATTTGGTATTATCCTACGTATAACTACTACATAGCAAACATGGTATTAGAAATACCAAAACTATTAATGCGTGCATTAGCATGGTTGAACATAAACCTATCTTTAAAGTTCCCTAAAGCTAAAGAGTATGGAGGAAATTTTTTTTAAACAAATAATTTTCTTAAATTTATGCAATGCATTTAATTTTGTAGTACACCTCATCGAACAATAGATAAGAAATAATCTCTGAATAACTAATACTTATGTTGCTAATCCATGCATATCACTAATACTTCTTATTCCACAATATACACCCTACCAAATGATCCTGAGTTTAGACTATCATTCTTCATATTAAAACACTATTTGTATGGGTATGTTTTTGAAGTTTTCTTTGAGTTCACATTCTTAACCAATACTAAAGATATCATATCGATATGCAAGTCGAGTGTTGTTCGGTGTGAGGACGAGGTGGCTGTTGTAGTTCTGGACAGGAAAGTGAAGTTTGGCCTTAGGACTTTTGAATTTGAAATGGACTTGCAACCGGGGGAGAACAGAACTCTAGGTCCCGATTCCCCCGCCGACTGAGAGATTCGATTTCCAAATCCAAGCTAGAACGTAGTCGCTATAGCAAAGCTATTGGCTTTCGCTTTGCTAAATTAGATCGGAGATTATTCGAGCATCGGTTTTTATATATACGATATATGAGAATGTTGTCTAGATGATAACAAATCTTAATAATTTTCTCTTTAATATAATGCTTGTTATAAAAGGGTTTAAATTATATATGCAGTTATAACATAAAGGATTTCCACCAGCACATGAACCAGGTAATAATTATGCCCCTCTATAACGTAGGTATACAGAAAGAAATCATCTAAAGTTTATTTTTGAGATTTGAACCCTAATCTACAAGGTTTACACTAATGTCATTAAAGGTCACACCCTCAGCTACTTGTTGCGGCAATAAACTTTACCTAGTAGTATACAAATATGTTACGTAGTTAGTACACAAAGAACTTAAATTTTTTGAAAAATAATTCCCCGTTCAACTTGCATTAAATTTTATTTACTTGGGTACAAGACGCTTCAATTTTTTCTCTTTTACCTTTTCAAATTCTAGCTAACCCTGTGGCTAGTTTAGTTCTCATGCACTCACTCTTCGATTATTCTCCAAAATAACTGTTCAGCATTGGACTGAATTACTAGTAATTACCAATGATTCCATATGACTTCCCAATTTTTGCATGTTTGGTGCATTATGGTTATATAAATAATACAATTTGAGATAAAGAAATAGAAAAGTTTGACTCATGTTATTTAACTGCTCTAACAACAATGATGAACATGTAATCAAGCACCTCATCTAATAACATCAAAAGTTTCAAAACCATGTGTTTGTTGGGTCTTCTACACTTTGTAAATCTATTGTATTTACATGTTGGAAGATCATAATAGTCCTTCTTGGTATAAAAAAAAATGATATTATTATAGAGAGGTTTGAATATATACGTTTTAAAGCTTGAATTCAATGCCTTCATATATTCCTCCTAATCATTCTTATATATGAAATACCAAACACAAAGAATAATAGAGCTCGTATTCGTGGCCCATTCAATACGTGGATGTCTAGAGGTTCAATTTGAACCGATATATTTTCAAGCGGAGTAAATATTTTGTGTAAAAATTTATAAAACTTGTAAAAAAGAGCAAGCATGCACTCATAATTTGAAAAATATAATGAGTTCAATGCTAACAACCTTAATATTGAACAAATTTCAGGTCTCTTGGTACTTTGTTCCTACCAGGAGATTTAAACTTTTAGGGCTATTCTAGCTACTACCTGAATATTATTTTATTATCAATATCATCATCAAGATATTTCAAATTTATTTTCTCCGCAAGAATTAGGATTCCTCTCAAAATATTTTCTCAAGTACAATTTTGCCAGAGTTATTTAGGTATGTGATTATATTTGTTAGGTGATTGAATAAAGATATTAACCTACCAAGGGGTTACATGTCTCAATTCAATTCTTAGAATTGAAAACATAGGGAGTAATCTCCTTTAATGGGTCTACACCAGGCAAATTTGAATTAGAATTAGAAATTATGAGTTGTGGATACCAAATATCTAAATCTTTTAATAGCCACTAGAAAGTCATAACTATGTAAAAATTATTTACATTACCATCTATCTTGTAGACCAAGCAGCTTAACTTCGTTAATTTGCCTGCAAAAGAACAAATTAGTTAAGGAAAAACAATCTTTAACTAATTCTGTACTATTAATTTTAAGCAGCTGGAAGACAAAGATATTAAGCGGATTTGGCAAGCAAATATCAATAATTTGGAACCAAAGTTAGCTAGTGTATCTTGTTTTCTCATGTATGATAGTGATTGTGATTATTATTTTTTTCGAACAGTTAGATCCACAATAAAGTGATGATTATCAACGATATCGCAGGGTGTTCAATGACTTGTGTTTTTTCAGAAATTAATTGTCTGATCAGTTGGATCTTCAATAGTTGAATATGATTAACGTTATTTCTTATAGTGGGATAAAGGGGCGGGTCTAGCCCATTACTTGTGGGTTCGAATGAATCCGTCGTTTTAGCTTGAACAGTGTGTGTTCAAAACTCTCTAAAAAGTATAATAAGTAACAAATTTGTCAATTAATCAAATGTGTTAGCGATAATGTGATGACCCAATAGGTCACTGGTTTTAGCTTTTATTTTTGTGTCCTAGAGATGGATTAGCTCCGCTTAGTGATTCTTGACTTGTGTGCATAGTCCATGTCTTTTTCGGATTGTATTTATATAAAAAACTGAAGAAATATAAAGTTTAACCTTAAAAATAATTTGAGTTGACTACGGTTAATATTTCATGTGAAAAACTGAAGAAAATATGAATTTGAAATGTCATGCCCCAAACCTGGGGAGGTATGACAGGCAGCTGGTGCCGTACTGGCCCGAGCAAATTCACGACCCAAGTTTTCCCACCGTGAATTGTTGTAACAGCACCTAGTCTCTACGACTAGGTAAGCCTAACAATTGAAAAAAAAAACGAAAGATAAAACTAGCCAAAAGCCGCGAATAAAAACATAATGAATATGTTGAAGATGTCGCTCGACATATACAAATACACACTCTCAAACTGAATCAACTCCCAAAATTCAGAATCTTATTAAATCATATGATATGGACATTACATAGTGTTATAATTCCAGAATGTCTAGTAATAAGAAAATACAAAAGGCTATAGCTGAAAGAGAGAATAGAGAGGGAATCCTCGGTCTGCTGACGAGGCACAGATATAACTCGAATTCTCTAAAGATCGCCTCCCCACACTGATACTGTTATGGCCAAACACACATGCAAATACACGCGATTGTTAAGTAATAAAGTGACTAAAAGTTGGATGTCGAATCCACGAGGACTTATGATTAACTATTAACTAAATTAGACTATCCTAACTAAACAGGAATTAAAACTGGAAATATTTGATTCTAAACTAATTAAAATAAATAAAAACAAATAATGCACTTTGCATAGAGGAAGAGCAGATTTTTATGATATCAATGTAATAAAAACGATCTATGGTTATGGGCTATCAAACAATCCTATTGTACTCTTCAATAAAATTAACTAATTAATTTATCAGGTTTATTGGTCGACATGGTTAATATTGTTCATGAGAATCTGTCGAGTTCTTACTCGCCTATTCAAGCTAACCTAACTCCAATACGTCTGTGGAATTAGAATCAACAAGAACGCATTTATAATTCCTATAAATCAACAAAATAAGGCAATTAGATATATGTCTATCCTAACTGTGAACCCGTTTCCCAATGCTCAAGTTCAAGAACTTGCTCTACTCAATCCTATATGCAATCTAGATTTCCCACTTTCGAGTTCAATTCAAGTTTTGTAGATAGTATTGAATCGGTGATCAAGCAATTAAATAATTAAGTGTAAGAATAAATAGATAAACCAATATGATAAACTAAGAAATAAAAAACAATATCCAAATAAGAATAGTCATGAAAGAACTATAATCCTATAACGTGAAGTTTAGCTCCACATAGTGTGACGACCCGACCCGTCGTCTCATAGGTTACTGCTCCATTTTTCCTGTTTATTGCTTTCTCAAGTGTCGTTATCGGCATGTGGTGTGTTAGAGTTGATTCAGATTGATTTTGATAAGAAATGAGTCACTTAGTCTCTTTTAAGAAGGTTTAAGTTGGAAAAGTCAACCGGGTGTTGACTATTGAGTTAGAGGACCCGGATGTAATTTCCGATGATTCGGTTAGCTTGGGGAGGTGATTTGTGACTTAGGAGTGGGATCGAAATTGATTTTGGAGGCTTGGTGTAGAATTAGGTTTGAATTGGCGAAGTTTAAATTTTGGCAAATTCCGGTTGATAGGTAAGATTTTGATTCGAGGGTCGGAATGGAATTTCGAGAGTTGTTGTAGCTTCGATAGGTGATTTTGGATATGTGTGCAATATTTTAGGTCTTTCAAATGTCATTTTGTTGGGTTTTTTATCGAAAGTGCATTTCAGAAGTTTTTAAAAAACTTAGGCTTGAATCCGATGAGAATTGATGATTTTGATGTTGTTAGATGTGTTTTGATGATTGGAACAAGTTTGAATGAGGTTTTAGGATGCGCTGGTGCTTTTGGTTGAGGTCCCGGGGGCCTCGGGTGAGTTTCGGGGTGGTTTCGGGCCATTTTAGGCCATTTTTAACTGCTGGTTTCTATCTGCATCAGTGATCTATGTGATCGTGGACAATGGATCGCGATCGTGGTGAGTAAAATGTGAGAAACAAGTTAATGAATCGCGATCGCGTACAATACTTTGCAATCGCGAAGAAGAAAATTTCTATTGCATTGATCCTACTTCAGAAACTCATATCTTTTTATCTACAAGGAATTTTGAGGTGCTTCAAAAATGGAAGTTGTAGCGCTTCGTGTCTCGTTTCTAGTAATGTGATGACCCGGCCCGTCATCATGTGAGTTATCACCTCGTTATCCCCGTTCAATGCTTGTTAATGTTTCAATATGCATGTTTGGCGAGTTTGAGTCAATTCGGGTTGAGTTTAGTTGGAAATGAGACAAAAAGTCTCTTAGAAGAAGGAATAGTTGGGAAAAGTCAACTGGATGTTGACTTGTGAGTTAGAGAGCTCGGAATCGAATTCTAATGATTCGGCCAGCTCCAGGAGGTCATTTATGAGCTAGGAAAGCGATCAGAAGTGAATTTGGAGGCCCGGTGTAGTTTTAGGCTTGAATTGGCTAAGGTTGAATTTTGGCGAAATCCGAACGGTAGGTGAGATTTTGATCCGGGAGTCGGAATGGAATTCCGACAGTTGCAGTAGCTCCGTTAGGTGATTTTGGATATGCGTGCAAATTTTCAGGTCATTCGGACATCGTTTGGTCGGGTTTTTGATCGAATGTGAATTTTTGAAGCTAAAGTTAAACTTAAGCTTGAATTTGTTTAAAACGAACGATTTTGATGTTAACGATAGAGTTTTGATGATTGAAACAAGTTCGAATAAGGTTATAGGGCGTGTTGGTGCTTTTGGTTGAGGTCCCGGGGGCCTCGGGTGAGTTTCGGGGTGGTTTCGGACCATTTCTAGGCCATTTTTAACTGCTGGTTTATGTCTGTAGCAGTGTTCTACGCGATCGCGGACAATGGGACGCGATCGCGGTGAGTAAAATGTGCGAAAAATATTAATGAATCGCGATCGCGTGAAATGCTCCGCGATCGCGAAGAAGGAAAATTTCTGTTGCATTGATCCTATTTCGGAAGCTCATATCTTTTTATCTACAAGGAATTTGAAGATTATTCAAAAATGAAAGTTATAGCTCATTGTATCTAGTTTTCCGAAAGCTAAAGTAATATTGATTTGGACATATTTCGAAATAGTTATAGACGTTACACTATAGGGTGTCTGAGAAGGATCTCTAATACACATGTATAAATTGGGAAGCTTATATCTCGAAATGTATACGGATTCAGACAATGAGTATCAAATAAAAGTTATATCCCTATGTTTCTAGTTTCCAGAACATCAAACCATTCATCATTCGGAGTTGTGTGCAAAGAGTTATGACTATTATACTGAAGCCTGTCCGGAGGAACCGGAATTTGTTCACCGCGATCGCGAAGCCTTTCCCGCGATCGCGAAGGGTAAATTTTGGGCCAAAATTTTGTTCTCCGCGATCGCAGAGCCATTCCCGCGATCGCGATGAGTAATATGCCTGGGCAGAATGTTTTTAAAACATTCCAGTCGCGAAATCAACCTATTTTTCCACCATTTTTGGTCATTCTTGAGAGCTTTTGGACGGGAATTGAAGGGATTTCGACGGGGAATCATTGGAGGTAAGTTTTATGAGTTAAATACATGATTTTATCAAAGAATCTTCCATTAATTCTTTGAATTTGGGTAAGAAATCAAGAAAATTAGGGCTTTGAGCAAAAATCTTAAAATGTGGATTTGAAGGACCATTTGTGGTCCGAATTGGGAGTTCTTGGTATGTACGGACTCGTGGAGAGACGAGGATTCCGAAAATGTGAGTGTAATAATTTTTCGAGAAGCATGCCAAAAGTCGGATTTTGACAAATTCGTGGGTTTTGGTGTAAACCGAGTTATTTCGATTGGGTTATGTCTAATTAGCCTATATTGATGTATTCTTATTAGTTTTGAGCAGATTTGGCATCCGAGGAGATTGATTTTCGAGACAAGCGCAAGGAGAGCTAGGACTTCTACCGATTCAAGGTGAGTGGTGGTAGTAAATGATGTACTGAGGGTTTGAAACCCCGTACTTGCACTATACGGTGCTATGCTGAAGATGAAACACGTGTCGTGTGACGAGCGTGGTGGCATTGTGACTAGGGATTTGGACTTGGTCCTTCCCAATTGATAGTTTACTATGTATTATGACTGAGATTGAGCTTATAGCTGTGTAATTGGGCTAGTAGCAATGTTTGGGGCCTTGTGATACATAGACTCAGCCGTAGTATATCATGCTGGATACATACACTAAGCCGTAGTTATAGCGGTATAGCGTAGCATGAGCCAGTACTAGATGTGTACTTTGAGAGAGACTACCTAGGGTGGGATTCCCTGTGCTAGCTGAGTGGGCCTGAGAGGCCAATCTATACTATATGAGATAGGGTCGAGGACCCACTATGAGATGTTATATTGGGCCCGAGTGGCCAAGTCTATACTGACTGAGATAGAGTTGAGGACCCACTATGAGATATTGTATATATATATATTGGCTGCACACCGCAGCACTATATATTATTGGATCGGGCTGCACTCCGCAGCACTGTATATGTTGGATCGGACTGCACGTCGCAGTAATGTATAGGTGGATCAGACTGCATGCCAAAGTAATATACAAGTGGGACGGACTGCACGCTGCAGTATCATTGCGCTTGGGCTGTAGGAGCCCCTTCGGAGTCTGAGTCTGCACACATTCTCAGTGGGCGCTCGAGTATATTATGAGATCGGGCTGCACGCCGCAGCAGTATATTTATATATACATATATTTTGGATCAGACTGCATGCCGCAGTAATATATGCGTGGATCGGGCTGCACGCCACAACATCATAGCGCTTGGGCCGACGGAGCCCCTCCGAAGTCCGTATACACCCCAGTGAGCGTCGTCGACGTTAAATGGAGCGGGCTGCACGCTGCAGCATTATATGTATTGGAGCGGGCTGCACGCCGCAGCATTATACTTATATATATATCGGAGCGGGCTACGCGCCGCCGCATTATAGACATATGTATACACATATATAAACATTGGATCGGCTGTACGCCATAGCTGTATGAGTGAGGACTAGGTCGGTGTGGGACCATGGCGAGATAGATGTGGACTGGAGATGGGGTATTCACTGTAGTGATGGATTACCTGTGAGGTTACCCTTAGAACTATTTAGTGATAGTACATGTGTTCTCACTTCCAGTTGTTATTTATTATTATTACTCACTGAGTTGAAATATACTCACCCCACTCCCCTGCACTATTTGTGCATATATGCAGGTTCAGGAGGGCAGTTGAGCTATCGCAACTGCTTGTATTACCCCCATTCCATGGAGACTTCGAGGTAGCTGCCAACGTCCGCAGTACCCGACCTCTTCCTCTTTATCATTTTGTTGTCTCCATTCTGCTTAGACCTGATTGTGTAGTAGATCTCATTTGTAGAGGCTCAGACTTGTGACACCACGATTTGGTTGGGACTGTATTCGTGTATTTCATTCTACACTTCTTGATTTGTTATAAAGACAAGCTAATTACCAGATTAATCAGTATTAACTTATAATTGGCTGGTTTGAATGGATAAGATGGTCGGGTTTGCCTAGCAAGGTTTTGGGCGCCATCACGATCGGGGTTTGGGTCGTGACAAGTTGGTATCAGAGCCTAGGTTAACAGGTCTAGCGAGTCATGAGCCGGTTGGTCGAGTCTCATGGATCGGTACGGGGATGCCTGTACTTATCCTCGGGAGGCTGCAAACCTTTAGGAAAGTTTCAAATTCTTGGAATTCTTATCGTGCATGTTTGATTCAGCTTGAGATGTAATTCTTGAAATTCCTCCTACACGTTGATGTGCGCACTCGAGTGCTTAGTGATAAATTTGCCTTGATGGCTTATGATTCCCCAATCGAGGGATGAGATATAATCTCTATGAGTTCATGTTGGGCCTATCTGGAGGACTTGAGGCCAAATCCTTGTCTATGGCTTGAGCACCAAGGTGTTAATTTCGCGAGTCGGTATTATGAAATTCATACGAACGGTATTGATCTTAATTGTGGAAATGGCAGTTTGATAATAGGGGGAGCTGTAAGGTATTCGATTCTTATTGTGATTTGATATGTAGCCCTAGCTATGGGCGTGAGAAATATGTTCATTGCCTCTTAGCGGAAATGTAAAGTGCACTACGTGTGGTAGTATGAGTTCAAACTCAAGAAAACTGAATTGGTCGTGCTATGAGTATTGTGGTGAAAGGTATTTGACATATGTTATGATTTGAGTAGGTGCATCGCATGTTCATGTACTAATTTTGATGATATAATTCGTGTTGTAATGAGATTTATGTTGTGGATATGCATTGTGATGTTTTGTCGAGTTGCCGATGTATTGTTAGGGTGGTTTTGGTGATTCTCCGGCAGGTGGATAGGCCAAATTACAAAGGAAACTCTATCAAAATTTTTGGAATCATTTGAGACTTAGAAAAGATTTTGTTACCTAAGGAATGGGCTTAACTGTTGTGTGTGAATGAATACAAGAAGTGCAAAAGAATTAAGATTTCTGATGATTCGAGTCTCCGCCAAAGCTTTTAAATGACCCGAGTTTAATCTCATTGTAACATTGCGGAATCGTTTGAGAAATAATGCTATGAGTGATTAAAAGTACTTTGATTTACGGCTTCGAGCCAAGTTGGGGAGGTTGTTGTTGGTTAACTGATTGCACCGTTGTGTGTCATGTTGGTTCTGTCTCAAGGTGTGTTGGCGAATCAGTTTTGGTCGCAAACATTTAGCCGAGAATGGCGAGGGTGAAGGAAAATTTTGATAAAGGTTATGGTGCTTCGTAGGCGTGAAGAAATACTAGGATGTTTTGAATTTATGTTGGTAAAGAATGTTCGGTGTGTAGAAAACAAAGAAAGCTAATTGTATCTTTATGTAATCATGTTTTACGGTGTCAGAGTTCTAGTAAGGCTCGAGTGGTTCTGTTCAATAAGGCAGTTGAATTATAACTAGTTAAGGGTGAATGACGCTCGAGAATAGCCTTGCGGTGTTCAAGATTTACGCTTGCAACAGTCAGGTGCCTTAAGACTGTGTACGTGGCTAAAGACCGTGGTTTCGTTAGAAGAAATCAAGACTTTTGTTATGTTATGGGGATGATGAGATTCTATGTATCCATATTGGAGAGTAATAATAACGAATTCAAAATTGCAGGAAGTTCTTCAAGGTAAAGTGTTGTAGATTGTGGTACCTCTGGGAAACATCTGAGGGAGTATTCAGCGGCCTGTGAGTCTTAGACGGTGTGGTCTTATGTACGAGTCTCATGTGGTAACATGAGTTGATGTATTATGGTGCTACAGTAAAGGCTAATATTAAATTAAAGATAAATTAGAAAGGAAACTAGGTAAATGGAACAACTTGTTAGTTAACTGGAACAGTACGAAAAGGGCACGAGTAGCTCCTGGTATGTGCTCAAAATAATGAGTCTTGTAGTTATGGTGCAGTATGGTATATGCGATGTGCTATGGAAAGATGATAACGGCATGTTCAAGGTTTTGAGATCAGTTCATATTATATGGGAAGTCATTAAAATCCCCAAGCAGCATGGGCAGCTGCAAATAATCTGAGAATCAATCTTCCTGGTGATTGAGGAAAATGGTACTGCTATTCTAGTAATTCGGCAGAGTATATAGTCAAAGGGCCAGGTAATATAAATTGATAATATCTAGTGGTGTGGTGGTATCCTCTTGTTGGATTGACAATGATGATTGAGTTGTAAAGGGCATAAGGAGATTTATGAATGGCTTACGTGGTATGAATGAATGCTTGATGTGTGTTATGTATTCGTACGGTGGAGTGTGGAATCAGTCATAATGATTCATGTGTTATATATGTGTTGGAAACTAGAAGTTCTCTTAATCCGCCTATGCAGTGGTGGTATGTCGTGTGTATCGACACCGTTTAGCGGTTATTGGAAATTGGGAGCCCTGGTGGCTCTCTCGTTACTTGATATGATGAATTTGAATAATGATATATGATTGCAGACTGGTTGTCATAAGTCAGGTTGTCTAGACTAATGTGACGTGGACTATATCAGAGAAATGTCACAACTGCGTGGCAGAGCGCATCAGATCATGCTCCAGCAGGGTAGATGTACCCTAGGGCCAGTGGACGGCTGGTAGGTATTGCTTTGTCAATTGGGCCTTCGTGGTGGATGTTAGTGTAGAGGTATCTACCATTGATTCAGTTCCGGTATTGAGGAACTTTGTTGGATGTGTTTCATGTGACCGAGCTTGAGGCTATGTATGTGTTTGTTGCAACGAGCAACTTGACTCGATGTGCATTCCCTTTTGCTAGATTATGCGTGGATCGGGTGGCACGCCGCCACAAGTATAGTATCTGGATCGGGTGGCACCCCGCCACAGGTATAGTATCTGGATCGGGTGGCACGCCGCCACATGTATGGTATCATGATCGGGTGGCACGCCTCCACAGGTATGGTATCTGGATCAGGTGGCACGCCGCCACGGGTATGTTATTGGAACGGGTTGCGCGCCGCAACAGTGTGATGTGGAAAATATAGCTTCCTATATGTTACCTTGTATACAATACTTCCTAGCTTCTAAGGAATAGTCCGTATTGGGTATCGCTCGGGGAATAGCACATCGGTTGTGTCCTTTCAGGATTTGATAGCGTACATCAATTGTATCACCGCAAGTGTGATTGATTGCTTGGGTTCAGACCTAGATCTGTGCGTGGATGACCGTTCTGAGCATGGTGACTTGAGGTGCTTCGTGAGTAATAGTGTTTGGAGAGAATCATGAGTCGTGGCAAGGCCATGTGATGTTATGACCTTTCGAGAAGGAGTCATGTACTCTATTCCTATGATGTGTGACGGGATCTCAGTTTTATGATATGATGGTACAAAGGAATTGAATTACAGCTCTGTTGTTGGAGTCAGTTGTCATGATTTGAGTATGTTCAGACGTTTCCTATTGGAGCTTGTGTTGTGCTTGTCGCGGCTTAGGCCGGTGTTGAGGCGTCATATCACCAGTGTGGTGTGTTATAACCTATATGATCATTTGAGTCATTAATGAGTGCGAGCATGTATGATTTCAGTTGGTTAGAAGGGTAATATCGAGATTTGGCTCCTAATTCTGTTGTAGTATCAATTAAAAGGGAAATGGATTCATGAATGGTTGACCTGAGAGATGGGTTCGGTATATCGCGTGCTTCAGTTGCCGTGGGCAGGATATGAAGGTGTTGGAATAAGACTCTATCTAATGAGAAAGGTTCTTTCTGCTAGTATTTGGTTATTGTGGCCAGTTGTTGTGATTAGAGACTATCGTCTCAAGTGATTGGGTTGTTTGATACATCATGTGATCTCACCCGGAGTGGCGAGTTGACTATTACAGTTGGAAAGTGTGTACTCTGAGTATAGATATGGGATTCGGATTTGGTATATGATTTCAGAAAGTGCCATGTGGTTTATGGTACAGATGGTCTGTGAAATTTCAGCTATTCTATGTTATCGGACTCATGAAAGATAGGGTGAAGTGGTATCACCCCGAGTATATGCTTGGTGAGGTCATTCGGCTATTGTGTTGAATCTAGTACAACTCTGGGTCCGCTCGAGGATGAGCGTTTGCTTAAGTTGGGGAGAATGTGATGACCTGGCCCGTCATCATGTGAGTTATCACCTCGTTATCCCCGTTAAATGCTTGTTAATGTTTCAATATGCATGTTTGGCGAGTTTGAGTCAATTCGGGTTGAGTTTAGTTGGAAATGAGACAAAAAGTCTCTTAGAAGAAGGGATGGTTGTGAAAAGTCAACTGGATGTTGACTTGTGAGTTAGAAAGCTCGAAATCGAATTCTTATGATTCGGTCAGCTCCGGGAGGTCATTTGCGAGCTAGGAGAGCGATCGGAAGTGAATTTGGAGGTCCGGTGTAGTTTTAGGCTTGAATTGGCTAAGGTTGAATTTTGGCGAAATCCGAACGGTAGGTGAGATTTTGACCCGAGAGTCGGAATGGAATTCCGACAGTTGCAGTAGCTCCGTTAGGTGATTTTGGATATGCCTGCAAATTTTCAAGTCATTCGGACATCGTTTGGTCGGGTTTTTGATCGAATGTGAATTTTTGAAATTAAAGTTAAACTTAAACTTGAATTGTTGAAAATGGACGATTTTGATGTTAACGATAGAGTTTTGATGATTGAAACAAGTTCGAATAAGGTTATAGGGCGTGTTGGTGCTTTTGGTTGAGGTCCCGGGGGCCTCGGGTGAGTTTCGGGGTGGTTTCGGACCATTTCTAGGCCATTTTTAACTGCTGGTTTATGTCTGTAGCAGTGTCTACGCGACCGCGGACAATGAGACGCGATCACGGTGAGTAAAATGTGCGAAAAATATTAATGAAACGCGATCGCGAAGAAGGAAAATTTCTGTTGCATTGATCCTAGTTTGGAAGCTCATATCTTTTTATCTACAAAGAATTTTAAGGTGATTCAAAAATGAAAGTTATATCGCATCGTGTCTAGTGTTCAAAAAGATAAAGTAATATTGATTTGGACATCTTTGTAAATAGTTATGGACGTTATACTATAGGGTGTCCGAGAAGGATCTCTAATACACATGTATAAATTGGGAAGCTTATATCTCCAAATGTATAAGGATGCAGGAAATGAGCATCAAATAAAACTTATAGATCTATGTGTCTAGGTTCCAGAACATCAAACCATTCAACATTCGGAGTTGTGTGAAAAATGTTATGACCATTATACTGAAGCATGTCTGGATGAACCGGAATATGTTCACCGCGATCGCGAAGGGTAAATTTTGGGCCAAATTTTGTTCTCCGCGATCACAGAGCCATTCCCGCTATCGCAATAAGTAATATGCCTGGGCAGAATATTTTTAAAATATTCCAGTCGCGAAATCAACCCATTTTTCCACCATTTTTGGTCATTCTTGAGAGCGATTTTGTTGGGAATCAATTGAAGGTAAGTTTTATGAGTTAAATATATGATTTTATCAAAGAATCTTCCATTAATTCTCTGAATTTGGGTAAGAAATCAAGAAAATTAGGCTTTGAGCAAAAATCTTAAAATGGGGATTTGAAGGACCATTTGTGGTCCGAATTGGGAGTTCTTGGTATGTACGGACTCGTGGAGAGACGAAGATTCCGAAAATGTGTGTTTCATAATTTTTTGAGAAGCGTACCAAAAGTCAAATTTTGACAACTTCGTGGGTTTTGGTGTAAACCGAGTTATTTCGATTGGGTTATGTCTAATTAGCCTATATTGATGTATTCTTATTGATTTTGAGCAGATTTGGCATCCGAGGAGATTGATTTTCGAGGCAAGCGCAAGGAGAGCTAGGACTTCTACCGGTTCGAGGTGAGTGGTGGTAGTAAATGATGTACTGAGGGTTTGAAACCCCGTACTTGCACTATATAGTGCTATGCTGAGATGAAACACGCGTCGTGTGACGAGCGTGGTGGCATTGTGACTAGGGATTTGGACTTGGTCCTTCCCGATTGATAGTTTACTGTGTATTATGACTGAGATTGAGCTTATAACTGTGTAATTGGGCTAGTAGCAATGTTTGGGGCCTTGTGCCGATCTGTAGAGTATTAGGGAAGCCTGTAGAGCTAAGTGACCCTTTTATCATGCTGGATACATACACTCAGTCGTAGTTATAGCTGTATAGCATATCATGAGCCGGTACTAGATGTGTACTTCGAGAGAGACTACCTGGGGTGGGATTCCCTGTCCTAGCTGAGTGGGCCCGAGAGGCCAAGTCTATATTGAGTGAGATGTGGTCGAGGACCCGCTGTGAGGTATGGCTATACATATCGGATCGGGCTGCACGCCGCATCATTTTACATATATATACATATATATTAGATCGGGCTGCACGCCGCAGCATTATATATATATTGGATCGGACTGCACGCCGCAGTGATGTATATGTGGATCGGACTGCACGCCGCGGTAATATACAAGTGAGACGGACTGCACGCCGCAATATCATTGTGCTTGGGCTGTAGGAGCCCCTTCGGAGTCTGAGTCTGCACACATTCTCAGTGGGCGCTGGAGTATATCACGAGAATAAAAATACAAGCATAAAAGTTACAGTCTACAAATTAAATCTGTCATATATGCACTGAACATGTGAATCCTGCTGCTTGTAGTGACTAACGTATGCACTATTAAACAACATGCCTTTGAACTGTCCATAGATTCCATATTTATTGGATGATTCTTCGTTCATCCTTCTATCCGGTTAAAGTGGTAACTAACACTAAATAGTTGTTCATACAATCATATTATACATATATATATATATATATATATAACGATGTATAATCAATATATAAAAGGCAGTCTAGTATACAAAGTATTTGTATTTATGCATGATCTATATATATATATATATATATCGGAGCGGGCTACGTGTTGCCGCATTATACACACATGTATACATATACATATATACATTGGATCAGCTGTACGATGTAGCAGTATGAGTGAGGACTAGGTAAGTGTGGGACCATGGTGAGATAGATGTGAACTGGAGATGGGGGTATTCACTATAGAGATGACTTATCTGTGAGGTTACCCTTAGAACTGTATAGTGATTGTACAGGTGTTCTCACTTCCAGTTGTTATTTATTATTATTACTCACTGAGTTGAAATATACTTACCCCACTTCCATGCACTTTGTGTGCAGATATACAGGTTCAGGAGGGCAGTTGAGCTATTGCAACTACTTGTATTATCGCCATTTCGTGGAGACTTCGAAGTAGCTGCCGACGCCCGCAGTAACTGACCTCTTCCTCTTTATCATTTTGTTGTCTCCATTCTGCTTAGACCTGATTGTGTAGTAGATCACATTTGTAGAGGCTCAGACTTGTGACAACACGATTTGGTTGGGACTGTATTCGTGTGTTTCATTCTACACTTCTTGATTTGTTATAACGACAAGCTAATTACCAGATTAATCAGTATTAACTTATAATTGGCTGGTTTGAATGGATAAGATGGTCGGGTTTGCCTAGCAAGGTTTTGGGCGCCATCACGACCGGGGTTTGGGTCATGACAAGTAAGCTAGAGAAATGATAATGTGGACATCTGTAGCAAAAGTTATGAACGTTACATTATAGGTTGTCCGAGAAGGATCTCTAATACACATGAATGAATTTGGAAGCTTATATCTCGCAATTTATAAGGACTCAGGAAATGAGCAACAAATAAAAGTTATAGCACTATGTGTCTAGTTTCCATAAAATCAAACCATTTGTCATTCGGAGGTGTGTGCAAAACGTTATGACCATTATAGTAAAGGATGTCTGGAGGAGCTGGAATTGTTCATTGTGACCGCAAAGGGTTGAACGCGATCACAAAGAGTAAAATTTGAGCTGGAAAATAGTTCTCCGTGATCGCGAAGCATTTTCCGCCATCGCGAAGAGTAAACTACCTGGGCAGAATATTTAAAACACATCAATCGTGATTTTGGGCTCATTTTACACTCATAGTTGCTCGTTGTTTAGACTTTTGAAGGAGATTAACGAGGGATTCAAGGGGGAACGTTTGGAGGTAAGTTTCTTGGACTCAAAACTCATTTTATTGTGAAATCCATCTATGAAATCATGGAAATTTAGCTAAAATGGTAAAAACTAGGGCTTGGAAATTTGTTATTTCAAATTGGGTTTTGATAGGTCATTTAAACTCGGATTTGGGAGTTCTTGGTATGTACGGACTCATGGCGAGATGAGGAATCCGGTAATATAAGTTTTATAATTTTTTGAGAAACATGCCCGAGGCTCGGGTTTTGCTAGTTTCGAGGTTCTTGCTATAATTCGATTGTTTTCGATTGGGTATTATCCCATTTGCATATTGTAATGTATTCGCTCTATTTTTTGATAGATTCGACGTGCGTAGAGGTCGATTTGAGGGGAAAAGGTGTCGCATGCTTGAGATTTCGCTAGTTCGAGGTGAGTAATACTTGTGAACGATATCCTGAGGGTTTGAAACCCCAGATTTGCACATCATATTGCTCTATTGTGGTGACTTACACGCCACGTATGAGTGTAGGGTAGATCATCATTGAGGATTGTGACTTGGTGCGTCCCGGTTGTAGATTTTGACTGTATAATTGGCTGAAACTTGCTAGATGCTATCTTAAATTGGGCTGATTGCCATGTTTTGGGCTTCGTGCCGGTTATTTGAAACATGTAAGGGGTTATTATCATTGTTTTCATGACACTTAGCATATCAAATGATTTAAATCCTGAGTTAAACACTGTTTTGAAATGTGCAGTCATATTGCTAAAGTTTAAAGACTTAAATAGTATTTTCTGATGTTTTGACTTAAAAGCTATTACTTGACATTGATCGAGTGGCTCAATTGTATGTTCAAGATTGAGATATGGATCGGGGTGCACGCCACAGCAGTATAGACATATATATGCATGGATCGGATAGCACGCCACTGTAGTATATTATATGGATCAGACTGCATACCGCAGTAGTATATGATATGGATCGGACTGCATGCCGCAGTGATATATTATGTGGATTAGACTGCACGCCGCAGTATTATAGCGCTTGGGCTGTAGAAGCCTCTCCAGAGTCTGTACACACCCAAGTGTGCATGGGTACCCAAATGGATCGGGCTGCACGCCGTAGTGGTCATGTGCATTGCATTGCATTCATGCATTTGTTCCTGTTTGTACTACATGGCATGACATTTAGCACTCACATATCATTGGCGTACATGCTATTACTTGCCTTGTTGACCAGATATTCTATGTTATATGTTAAGGAGTGATGTGCCTAAGGGGCTGACTTATGTGCCGATTTGCACTATCTGATATAGCATTCATATGCTTGACTGTTGGAAAAAGGATATTTGTCAAAGAGATTTTAAACTGAGCTTGAGATTTTCTAAAGAATTTTCACAATGTTACGATTTTTCTCAAAGGGTTGTGCTGTCTTTTATAGCATTTTGGAGTGCCCATACGTGTTTTCTTATCGCTCAAATATTATTCGCTCTTATTACCACTGAGTTCGAAGTACTCACTCTGCAGCTCGTGTGCAATTGCAGGTATTGTTCATCCGGTAGCAGGTTAATAGCGACTTGAATGTATTGCTATCGTAGCTAAGAAAGGTGACCAATGGCGTTCGCTGGCACCAAGTTTCTTCTTCTTGATTTTTAGATTTTACTATATGTATTATAGACTTTGAAATTGTATTGAAGATACTCCTAGATGCTCGTGACTAGTGACACTGATCGGGCTGAGTTAGGCTATAATGTTGTTAATTAATGTTCGTTAGTTATAGTTTCCCTTTATTTATGTTTAGTAAGTGTTAAAGTAATAAATTGGTTAGTTGGCTAGCCTTGTCTTCACAAGAGGCACCATCACGATCGGATATGGAAATTGGGTCGTGACAAGTTGGTATCAGAGCCTAGGTTACTAGGTCTCACGAGTCATAAGCAGGGTTAGTAGAGTCTCGTGGATCAATACAGAGACGTCTGTATTTATCCTCGAGAGGCTGTAGAATCTTTAGGAAAACTTCCCATTCTTGAAATTCTTATCGTGCGTACTTGATCCAATTTGAGATAGCTCTGGAAATTCCTTCTACACGTCTGTATGCGCACGTGAGCGCTCAGTATTGTATATATATTGATGGCTTATTATTCTCCAATCAAGGGGTAAAAGGTAATCATTGTGAGTATGTTGGGCCAGTCTGGAGGACTTGAAGCCGGATCTTTTCCTATGGCTTGAGCAATGAGGTGCTGATTATGTGAGCGAGTGTTCTGAACTTATATGTTTAGTATTGTCCCTATTAGCTGGAATGGCGGTTGGATATCCATGTGATGAGTAGGTTAGTACTATGAGGTGTATCTATGTGATCTTGGTAGTGACGAAGGAGTCTGCTGAATAATAGATGAGTTGTTGAGTGTTTGATTCCTATTGTGCTTTAATGTGTAGTCCGAGTTATGGGCGTGTGAAGAATATTTTTATGTCTCTTAGTTGGAAAGTAAAGTACATTACATGTGGCAGTATGAGTTCAAACTTATAAAGACTAATTGAATGTGTAACGTATATGATGGTAGAAGGTATGTTGAAATATTGAAATGAGGCGAAGCAGACGGGTTATCTCCTGTAGAGTGATTTTGAGTGGTATGATTCTTATGTGTATGTTAGAAGATCTCATGAGTAATTGAATTGTATGTGTTGAAATTTGAGAATTTGGGATGCTTAAGAAAGTGGACCGATAATAGGTGAATTTGACTATATTAATGCCCTAAATAATCACGCTTTATTGTTGTTTTGATATTGTTTATGATGACAAAATGCTTTTATTAGTGTTCTTAGTGTGTTATAGGTACACTTGAGCTAATGAAGACTAAAAGAGCAAGTTTTGGAGTCAAAAGATGGTGAAAAAGGCCAAAATGTGGTACAAGTCAAGAACTTATGTTGAAAGTAGCCGAGAAGGTGTGATTCCGAGCTATATGGATGTTATGGAATGAATTTAAGTGATTTGGAGCTTTGAAGTCTGAGTAAAAGCTCAAGGAATTAAGCCGGGATCGAGTTCGGGGGTCAAATTTGATAAGTGTAGAACAAGCGAAGAATGGATGAGGCATATTGTGCACTGTTTAGTAAATTGGACATAACTATTCGCTCAGGTCTCCCATTTGGCTCCATAATATATGGTTGGAAAGATAATTCAAAGGGCTACAACTTTTATGTTTTGAGTTTTTCCAAATTCGCAACGGAACAGGGTGAACAACCGAGGTTTCTCCGCGACCGCGGATGAACCGCGGAAAAACTGGCTCTCTGAAGTTTTACTGTTCGCGGTCCATCCGCGGCCGCGAACGAACCGCGGAAGTCGCCGCAGCAGCAGTCCTAATTGTACTCAAACTTAGTTTTTTAGCCCTAAAACCTCTATATAAACTCCTAGTTTGCCCCATAGAGGCATGTACTTTATTTCTTCAATACTTTTGCAAGGTTTTAGTAGGAGAGATTCCTCTCAAACTCCTGTCTTTATTTTTATATCAAGTAATTCTTTATGATTTCAATTATTATCTTTGTTTCTTCAAGCATGAGTAGCTAAATTCTTTTCTAAGGTTTTGATGGAACTTATTGATAGATGAACTTATCGTTTATGTGATTACAAATTGTGACTTAGATTTCTATTTGTTCAACTTCATTCTTATTGTAGTTAATTGGTAGACGTCCCAATTAGCGGTGCCTATTTAGTGTGCATAACTTGGAAAAGAGTGCATATTTAGGTTTATTGTTGAACAACACCACACCTAGGTTATTAGAGGAATCTATAATTTTAGGCGTAAAGACGGGGTTAGGAATAACGAAGTCTTGGGTGCAATCTAAAGTGAACTATTCAAATTAAAGCTAGCTAGGGTAGCTCGGGAGAGTACACTAGTAAATTATTGTAATTGCTCGGGAGAGGGTTACGATACACATAGCGTTCATGATTGATAGAATATATTAACAATTTGTATGAGCATAACGATAAGGGATTCCATCAATAGGGAAAATCAACACCTTAGTCTTTCTCTATATTATTTCATTCAACATTCAATTCTTTATTTTAAAGCATTCTTTAATTCTTGCAAAGTAGTTGTTCGAATCCACACATATATATATTCAAAGTTTGGGAACTTGATTCGGAAGTACTTTTGGGGTTGTGAAAGTTGCAATTGGTAGGTTAATTCTCTGTGGGATCGATCTTGGACTTATTAAACCAAGTTATATTGACTACGACCGTTGCTTGGACGTGAATCAATTTTGGCGCCGTTGTCGGGGAATTAACGGAATTATCAATTGCCATTGCCGGAACTTCAAGATTCTTGTGTATTCAGGTTCTTTCTACACTCTACATTGAATATTTTGACGTTTGTTGATTTGGGTATTCAGGTGCATGCCTAGAAAATCTGCAAGGATTGGAGAACTAATTGAAGGACTCTCAGACCCCGAGCAAACCTTCCGGGCACATAACAAAGCCATCAAACAAATTCAACAATCTCAACAACCAATCAAACTAGACTTCGACATGGGTGACATGAACGCTCAAAACCAGCAAGCAGGGCTAAACATGCAAGAGGCACGGGAGGCACAAGAAGGTGCATTGTTCGACTGGGCACAACCCACAGCGGATAATTTGGCAACTGCCATCGTTGTGCCAAGCAATTCAAGCTGAGTCTTTCCAGATTACCAACAACATGCTTCACTTGTTGCAAAACAAGGGATTATTCTCTGGGTCTCAGGTTGAAGATCCACAGCAACACCTCAAAAACTTTCTATCAATATGCAAAACACAAAGGCAACCGAATGTAACTCCGGAAGCTATCAGATTACTACTTTTTCCATTCTCAGTTACAGGAGCAGCACATATATGGCTAAACTCACTCCCAATAAACTCCATTGCAACTTGGGATGAGTTAGTCAAACAATTCCACAACAAGTTTCATCCACCCAACAAAACAGCTCAACAAATTGATGAGATTGTGAGCTTCAAACAAAAACCATTGGAAACACTACATGAAACTTGGGGGAGATTCAAAGGCATGCTTGTTATGTGTCCTCACCATGGGATTCTTGAACAGATATTGGGTCAAAGGTTCTACATGGGACTTTCAGACAGTATGAAGAATATTGTAGATGCTTCAGCAGGTGGGGCTTTTCTGAGCAAGACTTGGAGAGAGGGCCAAAATTTGCTAGACAAGATGGCTCAAAATTCCGGGTGGACATCCAGGAATGCTCCTATCACACCAGTAGTACACTCTGTACCTCTGGATCCATCCAACACTCTGGAGGAGAACGTGGCAACTTTATTGACACGGATGAGCATCCTGACAAAGAAGGTGGAAGAATCAGGGGTTAAGCAGCAAGTTCACATTGTAGATACTACCAATGGTGGTTTGTGCACATCTTGCATTAGCCAACGCATAGGTAATCCATGGGCTGCAGACCAAGAACATCATCACCAGCATGAAGACATGAATTATGTTGCTAATTATGGAGTGCAGCAACAGGGTAATCCGAGTTGGGGTCAGCAGGCTCCACAGCAATACAGGCCTCCACAACTACAGTATAATGAAGCAAGTATGAGGCCACCACACAACATGGCTCCATATCCTAGACCTCGGAATTTCGGCAATCAGCAGCAGGGATATCATCCACCTCCATCACAGCATGGGGGTAGACATGATGATGGGTTTGCAAGGTTGGAAGCTATGATGCAGCAGGTAATTGGGTCAAATGCCAAAACCAATGAGAGGATAGATGCCCATGATGTAGCCATCAAAAATATTGAAGTACAGGTGGGCCAGATTGCTATGTCTCTCAACAATCGTCCTCAAGGGACATTGCCTGCAGCCACACAAATAAACCCAAAGGACCAAGTCCCAAAGCAGATGATGGCAGTGACTCTGAGAAGTGGTAGAGATCTTGATGCTGAGAAAGAAAGTGAGAAAATCGACACACAAGCTGAGACACTCACTCCATTGCCCATTGAACTGGATGAGTCCACCGGGTTGACAGAAATTACAGTCCAGCCAGTTGCTGAAAATAAAGAGATGCAGCAGGGAACGAAAAAAGTAGCTGAACTAGCTGAACAGGTAGAGCAGCAGGTTGAAGAAAAAGTGATAGAAAAAGAAAAGTCCCAAGTCACTGGGAAGAAGAGGCCTCCACCACCATTCCCCCAAAGGCTGGCCAAACACCAGAAAGAGGAGCAATACAAAAAGTTCTTCGAGATGCTCAAGCAAATCCAGGTAAACATTCCATTAATTGAAGCTTTAAAAGAAATGCCTGGTTATGCTAAGATGATGAAGGATTTGATGTCGCGGAAATTTGATTTCCAAGACTTGGCCACAGTTACACTCACCCAGACTTGTAGTGCAGTAGTCTCCAGACCCATTGCTGAGAAGCTATCTGATCCGGGTAGCTTCACCATCCCATGCACTATAGGGAATTATGCCTTTACTAAGGCTTTATGTGATTTGGGAGCAAGCATTAATCTCATGCCCTTAGTTATCTATAAGAGGTTAGGTATTGGGAGAGCCAGACCCACCTCTATGCTTTTACAGCTTGCTGACAGGACGGTTAAGCGTCTATTTGGCATTATAGATGATGTGCTAATCCAGGTTGGGAAGTTCGTGTTTCCCGCCGATTTTGTTATTCTTGATTGCAGGGTCGACGAAGAAATTCCCATTATCCTAGGAAGACCATTCCTAGCCACCAGGAGAGCTATAATTGATTGTGAAACCGGGGAACTCAAGATGAGGTTGAATGATGAGGAGATCATCTTCAATGTGCAAAAATCCATGAAGCGCCCTAGTGAGTTCGCAAATTGCTCTTTAGTTGATGCGGTTGATGTGATAGTGGAAACCGACGATGCAGAATTGACTATCGAAGATCCACTGCAGGCATGCCTGATGAACATGGAAGAGGTAAATGGTGAAAGTTTGGCCGAATGGGTATTATCTTTGGAAGGCAAGGGATTTTGGAAGCGAGAGATCGAATTCGAACCCCTACACCTAGAAAAAAGAGAAAACCCACCAGCAAAGCCATCCATAGAAGAGCCACTGAAGCTTGAACTTAAACCACTACCATCACACCTCAGGTATGAGTATTTAGGCCCTAACTCCACTTTACATGTTATTATCTCATCTAGTTTGTTAGATGTGCAGGCTCAAAAGCTTATACAGGTACTAAAAGAATGCAAGACTGCCATTGGGTGGACCATAGCAGACATAAAGGGGATCAGCCTTGCATATTGCATGCACAAGATTCTCCGAGAAGAGGGGCACAAACCTTCCAGGAAACGCAAAAGAAGGCTGAACCCGAATATGAAGGATAGGGTGAAAAAGAAAGTGATAAAGTGGCTAGACACGGGGTAGATCCCGGGTAAGTTGTCTCACCCTTCTGTGCTATACGTGTATTATTATGCCATGAGGACATGGCATATTTTTAAGTGTGGGGTGGGAAACTTATCTTGTACATGATGTATATATTAGTGTAGTAAGTAATATAAAATAATAAAAATACAAAAAAAATCAGAAAATTTTAAAAATCCAAAAATATGAGTAGAGGACTCTTCCTGATGACGGGCTATTTAGGACAAGTACTCTTGAGGGAAGTAGTCCACGTAGGAATTTTTCTTTCTTTTATTTTCTTTTTCTAGGTAGTGTATCATCTCACCCTTGGTTTTTCTTTTGACCACGGTTCTTTTCCAAGGGTTTTTATTTGAACCGGGTTAGGTAGATTTTTTCTCTTTTCTTCCTTTCTTTTCTTAGGATTAGAGGTAAAAGGGCAACATGTAACCCCGAATATGCACATTAGCAAAAGCATAAATTGAACTTGAGAATGTATCTTCTAAGCTTGACTGTAGAATCTCAATATGCCTTAAATTGCACAGTAATGCTTGCTTGAACATTGATAGGAATTTGTAGATAAACCGGATTCCAAATGAGTTGCATGCCATGTGTGTGTGAGGTTTTTACTTACATTGTATGTTGTACATGATGCCTAGAACTTGCCCTGTGTGTTTGCAAAGCGAAATAGAAGTTGTTTGGTTGTAGAAAGGATAGAGGCATTTCTTTGTGTAACCCCATATATCAATAGACATGAATTCACCCGTACATTATATCTTAGTTAACCCCTTTGAGCTTAAAGCCTATTTCTTTGATAACCCTTGAATGTTCTTCAAATTATTATATTTGTTCTACTTTACCTCCTAGAAGCACTTGTATTGTAATGAATATGCAAAAGTTTAAGTGTGGGGTGAAGGGAAATTGAAAAGGGAAAATCAAGAATGAATGGTAGAAAATAGTAAGTTGGCCAAAATAATATAAATGTGTTGCAAAGCAATGAGAAAAAGAGCTATATCAATGTATATATGAAAATTACAAAGGCCAGTTACACCAACAAAAGAAAAATGGGGATTAAAAGTAAATAAAGGTGAATAAATGTTTACGGGAGACATAAGGAAGAAAACTAAAAGGGAAAGTGGTGAAAGAGAAAAGAAAAGTGCTTAGGGAGGCTAGTCACTATACCCAAAAGTATCCTACCCGTCCCATAGCCTACATTACAACCCTTAAAGACCTCTTGATCTATGATTGGATAACTCGATTAGTGGAGTATTACACTAGGGGCAAGCCTATGGTGTGTCTGTATTCATATAAATGTTCTTTGTTGAGAGTGAGTGAATTTTTCCGATATTTATAAGTTCTATGTTCTTCATTGTTTATGTGTGGGAACTTCTCTCAATAAATTTGGTCAGAGCATGTAACTCAAGAGGAAGAAGGTAAATTTGCAAGTTTTTGGTAATAATTAGAGTAAGCAATAATGTGTTGGCATGAGAGTTTACGGTTAGGTAAGGATTGTGCATATCTTAGGTTAATCATGAAAAATAGATTTTTGTGACATAATTGGGGGAGATATAAATAAAATTGGCCTAAAGTGTGATTAAGGTTGCTCGAGGACGAGCAAAGGTTTAAGTGTGGGGTATTGATAATAGGTGAATTTGACTATATTAATGCCCTAAATAATCACGCTTTATTGTTGTTTTGATATTGTTTATGATGACAAAATGCTTTTATTAGTGTTCTTAGTGTGTTATAGGTACACTTGAGCTAATGAAGACTAAAAGAGCAAGTTTTGGAGTCAAAAGATGGTGAAAAAGGCCAAAATGTGGTACAAGTCAAGAACTTATGTTGAAAGTAGCCGGGGAAGGTGTGATTCCGAGCTATATGGATGTTATGGAATGAATTTAAGTGATTTGGAGCTTTGAAGTCTGAGTAAAAGCTCAAGGAATTAAGTCGGGATCGAGTTCGGGGGTCAAATTTGATAAGTGTAGAACAAGCGAAGAATGGATGAGGCATATTGTGCACTGTTTAGTAAATTGGACATAACTTTTCGCTCAGATCTCCAATTTGGCTCCATAATATATGGTTGGAAAGATAATTCAAAGGGCTACAACTTTCATGTTTTGCGTTTTTCCAAGGTCAAATTTGATAAGTGTAGAACAAGCGAAGAATGGATGAGGCATATTGTGCACTGTTTAGTATATTGGACATAACTTTTCGCTCAGGCCGCAGCAGCAGTCCTAATTGTTGCCGCAGCAGCAGTCCTAATTGTACTCAAACTTAGTTTTTTTAGCCCTAAAACCTCTATATAAACTCCTAGTTTGCCCCATAGAGGCATGTACTTTATTTCTTCAATACTTTTGCAAGGTTTTAGTAGGAGAGATTCCTCTCAAACTCTGTCTTTATTTTTATATCAAGTAATTCTTTATGATTTCAATTATTATCTTTGTTTCTTCAAGCATGAGTAGCTAAATTCTTTTCTAAGGTTTTGATGGAACTTATTGATAGATGAACTTATCGTTTATGTGATTACAAATTGTGACTTAGATTTCTATTTGTTCAACTTCATTCTTATTGTAGTTAATTGGTAGACGTCCCAATTAGCGGTGCCTATTTAGTGTGCATAACTTGGAAAAGAGTGCAT
Organism: Nicotiana noctiflora; assembly: GCA_032618575.1. Classification (NCBI taxonomy): domain Eukaryota; kingdom Viridiplantae; phylum Streptophyta; class Magnoliopsida; order Solanales; family Solanaceae; genus Nicotiana; species Nicotiana noctiflora. Next base: position 42,314 of record JASVEL010009292.1, on the reverse strand, counting down.
ATTTAGGTTTATTGTTGAACAATACCACACCTAGGTTATTAGAGGAATCTATAATTTTAGGCGTAAAGACGGGGTTAGGAATAACGAAGTCTTGGGTGCAATCTAAAGTGAACTATTCAAATTAAAGCTAGCTAGGGTAGCTCAGGAGAGTGCACTAGTAAATTATTGTAATTGCTCGGGAGAGGGTTACGATACACATAGCGTTCATGATTGATAGAATATATTAACAATTTGTATGAGCATAACGATAAGGGATTCCATCAATAGGGAAAATCAACACCTTAGTCTTTCTCTATATTATTTCATTCAACATTCAATTCTTTATTTTAAAGCATTCTTTAATTCTTGCAAAGTAGTTGTTCGAATCCACACATATATATATTCAAAGTTTGGGAACTTGATTCGGAAGTACTTTTGGGGTTGTGAAAGTTGCAATTGGTAGGTTAATTCTCTGTGGGATCGATCTTGGACTTATTAAACCAAGTTATATTGACTACGACCGTTGCTTGGACGCAGTTGATGTGGAAATGAATGCGAGGTTTGCAGAGGATTTCAGTACCAGATGATCAGTGTTTTCATAAACTAGTGGATGATTTGAGTCTAATATCACTATAATAGTGTGGCATCATTAGAGTAAAAGTATTACGGGTTATTGATTGTGTTCTGATAGGTGACTTCGAGCCAAGTTAGGGCAGTTTCTACTAAGTAGCTGGTTGCACAGTTATGTCCTATATTGGTTCCTTTTCGAGGTATGCTGGTGGATCAGTTCTAGTTGAAGAAATTGAACCAAGGATGGCACGTGTGAAAGAAATTATGATAAAGGTTATGCTAAGCTTCTTAGATGTGAGAAAATACTTGGATGTCTTGAGCTGTTATTGATAAAGAATGCTCAGTGTGTGGAAAGGGAAGACGGTTGTTTGTATTGGAATAGGATCATATCCTGCAGGTGTTAGAGTGCTAATAAGGCACGAGTTGTTCTGTCCGTTAAGTCAGGTAAGTTACAGTTGTATAAGAGTGAATGACTCTCGAGAATGGTTTTATTGTGTTCAAGATTTTGCATGTAATAGTCAGGTGTCTTAAGGTTGTGTATATGGCTAGAGATAGCGTTTTTCATTAAAAAGGATAAATATTTGTGGTATTTTATGTTAATTATGGGATTCTACGTATCTATATCTAGAAAGTGATGGTAACGAATTTAGATTCACGGAAAGTTCTTCAATGTAAAGCATCCAAGAATATGGTATTTCTGGGAAACATTTGAGAGGGTATTCAGTGGCCTATAGGTCATAGACAGTATGGTCTTATGTGCGAGTCTCATGTGGTAAACCTGGGTTGAAGTATTGTGGTGCTACAACAAGGGAGAATATCAAATTAAAGATGAATCAGGTAGGAAATTGGATAAATGGGATAGCTTGATAATAAACCGAATCTGTATGGTAATGTATGATTAATTCTTTGTATATGTTCGAGGTAATGAGCCTTACATGTATTGTGCAGCAAAGATCTTAAGTGCTGGCAGTTTGCTTAGCTTGGTTTGGGTAGAAGGATTCAGTCCTAGCAGTTTAGCTTGTGCAATGGAATTGGGAGAGAGTTCTTGTTGAGTCTTTATCGTGATTTGGAGATGTATATATATTGTCTATGGGCATGCGAAGCATGGAAAGTGTAGTGATTTCTCCTCTAGATGGGAATGATGGAGAGTTCTTGACTATAAGGATACATAGATGTTTGAGGTTAGGAAAAAGGGAGATTGAGTTCTCATGTATCCTAGTGTGTTATAGTATACGGGGTATGTTATGGAGAATTGAGATTTGCATGTTCAAGGTTTTGGTTTAGTTCTTAATGGGAAGTCATTAAATTCTTGAGCAACACGGGCAGCTGCAGGTAAGTAAAAAATCGATCTCCAGATAATTAAGGAGATGGTATTGATATTCTAGTGGTTTGACGAGGGCATATGTTCAGTAAAAAAGGCAAGGTGATGTAAACTGATGATACTTCAATAGTATTGCGACATTTTCTTGTTGGATCGACTGCAGATATTTGCGTTTATTGATGGCGCAGGGAAACTTTTGAATATCTTTTGTGGTATGAATGGGTACTTGATGTGTGATATGTATTCATATGGCAGAGTATAAGGTCAAGTATAGTGATCCATGTGTTATATGGAATTGGGGACTAGGTGTTCTCGTGATCTGACTATGCAGTGGTTGTAGATCATGTGTATCGAGACCATCTTGCGGTTATTTGAAATTGGATGTCCGAGTGGATCTTTATTTGCTTGGTATATTAAATTTAGGTTATGATATTAGATTTCAACTTGTTGTCTCAATGTCAGGTTGTCTAGGCTATTGTGTTATGGGCTATGTTGAAAAATGCCACAGGTTGCATGGCAAGGTGCATCAGGATTATGTTCTAGTAGAGTGGTTTGTATTCCAAAGATTAGTGTACGGTTAGAAAGGTTCCTTTTCTTAATTGGTCCTTCGTGGCGGAGGTTAGTGCAGAGGTTTCTACCATTTAGTCAGTTATGGTATTGAGGGATCTTCTCAGATGCATTTCTTATGGCTGGGCGTGTCGCCGGGTGAGATTATGAATTTTAGTATTTATTTGGTGTCGGGCAGCGTATCGTATGGCTCTGGCAGAAGTTATAATAGTGGGAGGAGCAGCTTCAGACTTCTAGGTATTGAGTTTGTTGGCAGGCCAATGTGGCTATGTATTTAGCTTGAGTTAGCTTGGTTAGTACCAAGTCGTATTGTTGAAGGATACGTTGATTCAATTGTTCTTGAATTGGTTGGTGATTTGGGGAGATCTATGAGTTGCTTTCTGTGTTGTGAGGCATTATGATTGGTTGGATATGGGCATATTTGGCGCAGTTCTATTGAGGATTCATAGAGGAAGTCGAGCGGGAAGAGTGATCGAGTGTTTCTCGGTATATGGAGTATTGGTTATGACCTTTCAGGGCAGATTCATATATTCTATTCTATGATGCGAGACGGGGTCTCAGCCTTGTGTTGTAATGGTATTGACAAGCTTGAGGTACATCTCTTTCGTTTGAGTCATTTGTGATGATTTGAGTATGTTCAGACAGCTTCTCATCGGTACGTGTATTATGAATGTTGTGTCTTAGGCCTGTATTGAGGTGTCATATCACCAGAGTGATGTGTTGGAGTCAAAGTGTTCATTGGGGTCATTAATGAGTACGAATAGATTTCATTTCAACTTGTTAGAAAAGTACTATCGAGGTTTGGCTCGAAAATCTGTTGTAGTATCAGCCAAAAAACAGAAATGGATTCATGAATGGTTGGTCTGATATATAGGTTCGGTTTATCGCATGTTTCAGTTATCGTTGGCAGTATATGAAAGTGTTCGAATAAGACTTTAGCTAATAAAAAGGGGTTTCTATCGGTATTTGGTTATTGTGGACAATTGTTGTGAATAGAGGCCATTATTTCGAGTGTTTGGGTTGTGTAGTGTATCATATGGTCTCACCTATAGTTGCAAGTATGGGTTATTATAGTTGGTTTGGGTTTATTCTGAATATAGACGTGAGGTTCTAATCTGGCATATGATTTTGGGAAGTGCAATGTGGTTTATGGTTTAGATGGAATGTGAAATTCTATCTATATTGTATAATCGGACCTCTGTGAGATAGGGTGACGTGGGATTACCCCAAGTATATACTTGGTAAGGTTATTCATCTATTGGGTTGCTTCTAGTACATCTTTGGGCACGCTCGAGAACAAGCGTTTGTTTAAGTTGGGGAGGATGTGACAACCCGACCCGTCGTCTCATAGGTTACCTAGCAACCTGGCCTCGCCCGGCTCAAACCAACCCACGGGAGACCTGCACCTCGTATTTTAGAGTTGATTCGGATTGCTTTTGATAAGAAATGAGTTACTTAGTCTCTTTTAAGAAGGCTTAAGTTGGAAAAGTCAACCGCATGTTGACTATTGAGTTAGAGGGCTCGGATGTAATTTTTGGTGATTCGGTTAGCTTCGGGAGGTGATTTGTAATTTAGGAGTATGATCGGAATTTATTTTGGAGGCTCGGTGTAGATTTAGACTTGAATTGGTGAAGTTTGAATTTTGGCAAATTCTGGTTGATAGGTGAGATTTTGATCCGATGGCTGGAATGGAATTGCAAGAGTTGCAGTAGCTTCGTTAGATGATTTTGGATATGTCTGCAAATTTTCAAGTCATTCGGGCGTCGTTTGGTTGGGTTTTTTTATAGAAAGTGCATTTCGGAATTTTTAAAGAACTTAATCTTGAATTCGATGAGAAATGACGATTTTAGTATTGTTTGAGGTATTTTAATGATTAGAATAAGTTTGGATTGAGTTCCCGGGGGCATCGGGTGAGTTTCGTGGTGGTTTCCGAACATTTTTAGGCCATTTTTAACTGTTGGTTTCTGTATACATCAGTTTTCTATGCGATCGCGGACAATGGGTCGCGATCGCGGTGAGTAAAATGTGAGAAACAAGTTAATGAATTGTGATCGCGTACAATGCTTCGCGTTCGCAAAGAATGAAATTTCTGTTGCATTGATCCTACTTCGGAAGCTCATATTATTTTATCTACAAGGAATTTTGAGGTGATTCAAAAATAAATGTTGTAGCCCTTCGTGTCTAGTTTCCAGAAAGATAAGGTAATCATAATTTGAACATATACATCCAATGTTATAGACGTTATACTATAGGCTGTCTGAGAAGGATCTCTAATACACATAAATAAATTTGGAAGCTTATATCTCGTAACATATAAGGATTAAGGAAATGAGAAACAAATGAAAGTTATATCCTTATGTGTCTAGTTTCCATAAAATCAAACCATTTGTCATTCGGAGTTGTTTGTAAAAGGTTATGACCAGTATACTGAATACTATCCAGAGGAGTAGGAATTGTTCATCGCGATCGCGAAGGGTTGACCGCGATCGCGAAGAGTAAAATTTGGGCTGGAAAATTGTTCTCCACAATCGCGAAGCATTTTCCGCGATTGCGAATAGTGAAATACTTGGGCAGAATGTTTTAAAACACATCAGTCGCGATTTTGGGCTCAATTTACACCCATAGTTGCTCGTTTTTGGAGATTTTTGAAGGAGATTAACGAGGGATTCATGGGGGAACATTTGGAGGTAAGTTTCTTCGACTCAAAACTCATTTTTATTGTGAAATTCATTTATGAAATCATGGAAATTTAGCTAAAATGGTAAAAACTAGGGCTTGGAAATTTGATATTTCAAATTGGGATTTGATAGGTCATTTAAGCTTGGATTTGGGAGTTCTTGGTATGTACGGACTCGTGGCGAGAGGAGGAATCCGGTAATATAAGTTTTATAATTTTTTGAGAAGCGGGCCCGGGGCTCGGGTTTTGCTAGTTTCGAGGTTCTTGCTATAATTCGATTATTTTTAATTGGGTATTGTCCCATTTGCAAATTGTGATGTATTCGCTCTATTTTTTGCTAGACTCGACGCTCGTGGACGGGAATTACCACCCTGTTATGTTGAAATTGTATGTTTTATGCTTTTATATCGGTGTTAAAGTCTATCGGGTGAGTTAGGAGTGATTTGGATTGGAAATGAGGCATATAGCCTTTTTGAAAGAAACTTGAATAAGGAAAGTCAACCCGGAGTTGACTATTTAGTTAGAGGGCTCGGAATCGGATTCTGATGATTTGGTTAGTTCCGGGAGGTGATTTGTGACTTAGGGGAGCGATCGAAATTGAATTTGGAGGTCCGGTGTATAAATAGGCTTGAATTGGCTAAGGTTGAATTTTGGCGAAATCCGAACGGTATGTGAGATTTTGATCCGAGAGTCGGAATGGAATTCCGACAATTGCAGTAGCTCCGTTAGGTGATTTTGGATGTGCCTGCAAAATTTCAGGTCATTCGGGCATCGTTTAGTCGGGTTTTTGATTGATGGTGTAATTCGGAATGTTTTAAGGAATTTAGGATTGAATTCGATGTGAATTATGGGTTTTGATGTTGTTAGACGTGTTTTGAGGATTGGAGCAAGTTCGAATAAGGTATTAGGATGTGTTGGTGTGTTTGGATGGGGTCCCGGGGGCCTCGGGGTGTTTTCGGATGGCTAAACGGGAGAAAATGTGGAAAATTGCAGGTTTGGGATTCTGGTTCTGTTGTTTTCGCTCCTGCGGAAATGGGGGCGCAGGAGCGAGTCCGCAGGAGCGGACAAGAGGGCGCAGGGGCGAGTGACTTCGCAGAAGCGGAATCGTCTCCGCTGAAGCGGCGTCGCAGGAGCGAAGATGAGACCGTAGAAGCGGTCAAGAGAGAAATGGGGGAAAACCGCAGAAGCGGATTTATTGACCGCATAGGCGAGTCCGCAGGAGCGGACTCTTGATCGCAGAGGCGGAAAGGACCGCAGGGGAGGAATGTTATCCGCAGAAGCGGACCCGCGGGAGCGGTCCGTGTATCGCAGGAGCGGAAATGGCCAAATAGGCCTGGGTTCGCAGAAGCGACCAATTGGTCGCAGAAGCGGTTCCGCAGGGGCGGAAAATGGTCCGCAGAAGCGAAAATCGCAGTGAGTTAAGTGTATCAGAAGTTAGAAAATTTCAGAAACATTTCACACATTTGGGTCTCGGCTTTAGAGGCGATTTGGGCGATTTTGAAGAGAAACTCAAGGGAAATCATCGGGTAATCAACTATGGACTTAAATTATGATTAGTATTGATAATATTATGCAATTATATCATGAAAATGGAGGAATTTGGGGTGATTCATGGAAGATTTAACCCTAGGCTTGAACTTTAGAAAATCAAGGTTTTGAATGGGCAAATGGAGTCCGAATTTGGTAAAATTGATATGCTTAGACTCGTATCGAGATGAGGATTCCGAATATGTGACTTTTGTAATTTTTCGAGAAGCGTACCGAAAGTCGGGTTTTGACAACTTTGGGAATTTTGATGTAAATTGAGTTGTATTGATTGGGTGTCGTTCCATTGGCCTAATTTGTTGTGTTTCTACTGTATTTGATCAGATTCTACGCGTGCGGAGCTTGATTCTCGTGGCAAGGGCATTGCGGAGTAGTCGTCGCGCCGTATTGAGGTGAGTAATAGATGTGGGTGATGACCAGCGGGTTCGAAACCCCGGTATACCACTTTGTGACGCTGTATAGCAGCGAGACACATACTCTCATGTGAGTGCGGGGTCGATTGTGATTGGGGACTATGGCTTAGTCCGACTTGCTGATACTTTGTTATGATATTAGGCTATTCATGAGCCGTCGAACCTCCTTCTCGGATGGTTGCATATTATACTGTGATATTGGCTACTCTTGAGCCGTTGAACCCCCTTCTTGGGTGGTTGAGTATACTTGTGGGCCGTGAGCCAGTTATTGGATCCCGCGAGGATCGTTATCATTGTCTTATCATATTGACATGTTAGTTACTACCGATCCGTAGCTATTTCTGTTATCATGCTATTTCCAATCTCTGGAACTTGGTATTACTGTTTTCCAACTGAAAAATGATAAAAAGGGTTTTCAAACTACTTTTGAGCCTGCGAGGCTGTATTTGCATATTAGGTGACTGGTAGTGGATCGGGCTGCGCACCGCAGCAGTATATATGTTGGATCGGACTGCACGCCGTAGTGATATTGTGCTTGGGCTATAGGAGCCCCTCCGGAGTCTGAACCCCCACGGTGAGCACGGGTACCCAAATTGGATCGGGCTACGCGCCGTAGCGGTCATATCATGCATTGCATTGCATTTAGCTACATACGCTAGTTGTTATACTGTGTTGCTGGTACTTGTTGGTACAGGTACAGTCGATATTGATTCTGTGACAGGGTATTTGATTACATCTTTACATAGTGCTTTATTGCGGATTTCTTATCTGCGCTGTCTTACCCTTGTTTATTACCACTGAGTCTGGCAGTACTCATTTTACTCCCTGCACCTTGTGTGCAGACCCAGGTACCTCTCAGCAGTGATCCAATGGCTGTGCGAGGCGACATTTGTAGGATATTCGAGGTAGCTGCAGAGTCCGCAGGACCCGATGTTCCTTCTTACTGTCTTTTGATTCTGTATTGATATTTCTTTCCGCACTTGGTATCTTGTAAACCTTTATATACTTATGTTCATTAGAGGCTCATGACTCTTGACCCTTCGGTCTATGGGAGTTGGTATGTGTTGGGACTAGTTCCCCGTTTTCGATATATATGTCACTGTTATTTTATGATTTGATATGTTAAAATGGGATAAAACGAGCTACTAGCTCCGTTGTTGTTTTTGATTGGTCAGGCTGGCCTAGCAGTGTGTTGGGCGCCATCACGACCGGATTTGGGGTCGTGACAAGTTGGTATCAGAGCCTAGGTTTACTAGGCCTCGTGAGTCTTGAGCCGGTTAGTAGAGTCTTGTGGATCGGTACGGGGACGCCTGTACTTACCCTCGGGAGGCTGCGAACCTTTAGGAAAACTTCACTTTTCTTGAACTCTGTCGTGCGATCTTGTTGTTCTGAGAACTGAACTTCTATATTATATTCTCTCGCAGATGGCGAGAACGCGAGCATCGGGACGAGGTGGACGACCTCCGTTGCCACCTGTTAGAGGCCGTGGGTGCGGTCGTGCTAGAGGTAGAGGTAGGGCAACCGAGGTAGTGCCAGCTAACCCGCCTGTTATACCTGTTCAGGAGCAGCCCCCAGTGGTTGATGGTCTAGTAGCCCCAGTTCAGGCCCGGACTGTATCTGTTGCTATTCCTGGTCTTCAGGAGACTCTTGTCGATGTGTTCCGGTTTGGATCAAGTAGTATCAGCTACCGCTACTGCAGCGACATCTCAGACAGGGGGTGGTCAGCAGACCCCTGCAGCTCGCACACCTGAGCAGGTTGTTCAGGGACTTCAGACGCCAGAGGCGGTCCCCGCTCAGGTGGTTGCACCGGTAATTCCTCCAGCTGCACCAGCTCCAGCTCCAGAGCATATGGTTCAGGTTATGCCCGACGATGAGCAACGTCGTCTTGAGAGATTTGGTAGACTTCAGCCACCCCATTTTAGTGGCTTTGAGGGCGAGGATGCCCAGGGTTTCTTGGACAAGTGTCAGAGGATGTTGCGGATGGCTGGTATTCTTGAGTCCAGCGGAGTTTCATTTACTACCTTTCAGTTCACTGGTCCCGCATTTGATTGGTGGGAAGAGTTTGAGAGGCGTAGGCATGCAGGAGCAGCACCTCTCACATGGCAGCAGTTCTCTACTCTCTTTCTAGAGAAATATGTACCTCGGTCTCGTCGCGAGGAGCTACGTCGCCAGTTTGAGTGGTTGGTTCAGGGCGACATGTCTGTGACTCAGTATGAGCTTAGATTCACACAGTTGGCTAGGCATTCCACATGGATGATCCCTAATGATAGGGAGAGGATCGGGAGGTTCATTGATGGCCTCAACTACTCTATCCGCATTCTTATGACCGAGAGAGAGTTTTGTCATCATCATTTGAGCAAGGTTGTTGATATGGCACGCTCCGTTGAGGCGGATCGTCGCCGAGAGAGAGAGAGCGGGAGGACAAGAGGCCTCGTGGTTCGCGGTTTCGGTGGCGCTCCATCTAGAGGGCATTCCCGGCAAAGGGAGAGGTCGCTCATCTAGACCTTCTTGTTCAGGCCGCCCGGAGCGGAGCGGAGGTTCGCATGGTTGTGGTCGACGGGGGTTTCGGCGGGGTCGGTCATCGGCTAGTGCCGCTTCCGGCCCGGGGTGCGGCACCTACTTCGTCGGCCCGGGGTTCTTCTGCGGCGAGGGGTTCCCTCCGTACCCTTCTCCGGCACCGGGTGCATGTTATGAGTGTGGTGAGTTTGGCCACACGAGGAGACAGTGCCCTCGACTCCGTAGGGACAGGACTCAGCAGAGGGATCAGCCCTCATCTTCAGCACCATCTCAGTCTAATAGAGGTGGAGGTCAGTCTTCTCGTGGTCGCCCCGGGGCGAGGAGAGATCTAGTGGAGGCCAGGCATGTTTCTATGCACTTCCTGACAGGCGTGATGCAGTTGCCTCCGATGCAGTGATTACAGGTATCATTTCCGTCTGTCACGGAGATGCCTCTGTTCTATTTGATCCAGGGTCCACATATTCTTACGTGTCCTCTTATTTTGCACATCATTTGGGTGCGACTCGTGGTAGTTTTGATTTACCTGTTCATGTATCCACCCCCGTGGGTGATACGATTGTTGTGGATCATGTCTATAGATCCTGTGTTATATCTATTGGGGGTCTGGAGACCCAAGCAGATTTGTTATTGTTGGGGATGGTGGACTTTGATGTTATATTGGGTATGGACCGGTTGTCTCCGTACCATGCTATATTGGACTGTCATGCTAAGACAGTTACGTTGGCCATTCCTGGTATTTCTCAGATTGAGTGGCGGGGTTCGACTGATTTCGTCCCTAGCCGTGTTATTTCGTTCTTAAAAGCTCGGAAGATGGTTGAAAAAGGGTGCTTATCGTACTTAGCTTTTGTGAGAGATGTGGGAGCCGAGTCTCCTAACATTGATTCTGTACCTGTTGTGAGGGACTTCCCAGATGTATTCCCCTCAGACCTGCCGGGCATGCCGCTGGACAGGGATATTGATTTTGGCATTGACTTGGTGCCGGGCACTCAGCCCATATCCGTTCCTCCTTATCGGATTGCACCAGCTGAGTTGAAAGAACTGAAAGAGCAGCTTCAAGAGCTTCTGGATAAGGGTTTCATCCGCCCTAGTGTGTCCCAGTGGGGTGCGCCGGTATTATTTGTTAAAAAGAAAGATGGTTCCATGCGAATGTGTATTGATTATAGGCAATTGAATAAAGTGACAGTGAAGAACAAGTACCCTCTACCGCGCATAGATGATTTGTTTGATCAGTTACAGGGTGCGAGGGTGTTTTCTAAGATCGATCTTCGTTCAGGCTATCACCAGCTGAAGATCAGGGACTCGGATATTATGAAGACTGCATTCAGGACCGGATATGGTCATTATGAGTTTCTTGTGATGTCTTTTGGGCTGACCAACGCCCCAGCAGCATTTATGCATCTGATGAACAGTGTGTTCAGGCCTTATTTGGATTTATTTGTGATTGTGTTCATTGATGACATTCTAGTCTACTCCCGTAGTCAGGAGGAGCATGCTCAGCATTTGAGTATTGTGTTGCAGAGATTGAGAGAGGAGAAGCTATATGCTAAATTCTCCAAGTGCGAGTTTTGGCTCGAGTCCATAGCATTTATGGGACATGTGGTGTCTCGTGATGGTATTCAGGTTGATCCGAAGAAGATAGAGGCGGTGCAGAGTTGGCCTAGACCGTCCTCAGCTATAGAGATTAGGAGTTTTCTTGGCTTGGCGGGATATTATCACCGGTTCGTTCATGGATTTTCATCCATTGCTTCTTCATTGACTAAATTGACCCAGAAGGGTGCACCATTCGTGTGGTTGGATGAGTGTGAGGAGAACTTTTAGAAGCTCAAGACAGCTTTGACCACAGCTCCAGTGTTAGTATTGCCATCAGCTTCAGGTTCATATACTTTTTATTGTGATGCCTCGAGAGTGGGGATAGGTTGTGTGTTGATGCAGGAAGGTAAGGTGATTGCTTATGCTTCTCGGCAGTTGAAGCCACGTGAGAAGAACTATCCTGTTCATGATTTGGAGCTAGCCGCCATTGTTCATGCATTGAAGATTTGGAGGCACTATTTGTACGGTGTGTCTTGTGAGGTGTATACCGACCCATCGTAGTCTCCAGCACTTGTTCAAACAAAAAGACCTTAATTTGAGACAGGGGAGATGGCTTGAGTTGCTGAAGGATTATGACATTACTATATTATATCATCCGGGGAAGGCCAATGTGGTGGCCGATGCTTTGAGCCGGAAGGCGGTCGGTATGGGGAGCTTGGCATATATTCCAGCTGAGGAGAGGCCATTTGCTTATGATGTTCAGGTGCTAGCCAATCGGCTAGTGAGGTTAGATATTTCGGAGCCCGGCAGGGTATTGGCTTGTGTTGTATCTCGGTCATCTCTATATGATCGTATTCGTGAGCGCCAGTATGATGATCCACATTTGGCTGTCCTGAGGGACAGAGTTCGGCATGATGATGCTAGAGATGTCACCATTGATAGTGACGGCGTATTGAGGATGCAGGGCCGGATATGTGTGCCCAATGTTGATAGCCTTCGTGAGTTGATTCTGGAGGAGGCCCATAGCTCGCGGTATTCTATCCATCCAGGAGCCGCGAAGATGTATCAAGATTTGAAACAACACTATTGGTGGAGGAAGATGAAGATGAACATTGTCAGACATGTAGCACGGTGCCTCAATTGTCAGCAGGTTAAGTATGAGCATCAGAGGCCCGGTGGTGTATTTCGGCGCATTGATATTCCTAAGTGGAAATGGGAGAGGATCACCATGGATTTTGTTACTGGAATACCTCAAACTTCGAGGAAGTTTGATTCTGTATGGGTGATTGTGGATAGACTGACCAAGTCAGCTCACTTCATTCCAGTTAGTACTACCTACTCATCGGAGCGGTTGGCGGCGATCTTTATTCGAGAGATTGTTTGGTTGCATGGAGTTCCAGTGTCTATCATATCCGACAGGGGTACTCAGTTCACTTCTCAGTTTTGGAGAGCATTTCAGCGAGAGATGGGTACGCGGGTTGAGTTGAGTACTACATTTCACCCCCAGACAGATGGGCAGTCTGAGCGTACTATTCAGATTCCGGAGGATATGTTGCGAGCGTGTGTGATTGACTTTGGTGGTTCGTGGGATGAGTTCCTACCACTTGCTGAGTTTGCCTACAACAACAGTTATCAGTCGAGTATTCAGATGGCCCCGTATGAGGCATTGTATGGCGGGCGGTGTAGATCCCCCGTGGGATGGTTTGAGCCTGGTGAGGTTAGATTGATAGGGACTGAGTTAGTCCAGGATGCTCTGGATAGAGCAAAGTTGATCCAGGAGAGGCTTCGTACGGCACAGTCTCGTCAGAAGAGTTATACGGACCGTAGAGTTCGAGAGTTGTCTTTCATGGTTGGTGACAGAGTATTGTTGAAGGTTTCACCTATGAAGGGTGTCATGAGGTTTGGGAAGAAAGGAAAGTTGAGTCCTAGGTATATTGGTCCTTTTGAGATACTCAGGAGGGTTGGAGAGGTGGCATATGAGTTAGCCTTGCCGCCCAGCTTATCCAGCGTCCATCCAGTATTCCATGTGTCTATGCTCCGGAAGTACCTTGGAGATCCGTCTCATGTATTAGATTTCAGCACCATTCGGCTTGATGGTGATCTATCCTATGATGTGGAGCCTATTGCTATTTTGGGTCGGCGAGTGAGAAAATTGAGGTCTAAGAAGATTGCATCAGTTAAGGTTCAGTGGAGAGGTCGACCCGTGGAGGAGGCCACTTGGGAGATCGAGCGGGAGATGCGGAGCAGATATCCTCACTTGTTTGAGACTTCGGGTATGTTTCTTGACCCGCTCGAGGACGAGCGTTTGCTTAAGAGGGGGAGAATGTGACGACCCGGCCCGTCGTCACGGGAATTACCACCCTGTTATGTTGAAATTGTATGTTTTATGCTTTTATATCGGTGTTAAAGTCTATCGGGTGAGTTAGGAGTGATTTGGATTGGAAATGAGGCATATAGCCTTTTTGAAAGAAACTTGAATAAGGAAAGTCAACCCGGAGTTGACTATTTAGCTAGAGGGCTCGGAATCGGATTCTGATGATTCGGTTAGTTCCGGGAGGTGATTTGTGACTTAGGGGAGCGATCGGAATTGAATTTGGAGGTCCGGTGTAGAAATAGGCTTGAATTGGCTAAGGTTGAATTTTGGCGAAATCCGAACGGTAGGTGAGATTTTGATCCGGGGGTCGGAATGGAATTCCGATAATTGCAGTAGCTTCGTTAGGTGATTTTGGATGTGCCTGCAAAATTTCAGGTCATTCGGACGTCGTTTAGTCAGGTTTTTGATTGATGGTGTAATTCGGAATGTTTTAAGGAATTTAGGATTGAATTCGATGTGAATTATGGGTTTTGATGTTGTTAGACGTGTTTTGAGGATTGGAGCAAGTTCGAATAAGGTATTAGGATGTGTTGGTGTGTTTGGATGGGGTCCCGGGGGCCTCGGGGTGTTTTCGGATGGCTAAACGGGAGAAAATGTGGAAAATTGTAGGTTTGGGATTCTGGTTCTGTTGTTTTCGCTCCTGCGGAAATGGGGGCGCAGGAGCGAGTCCGCAGAAGCGGACAAGAGGGCGCAGGGGCGAGTGACTTCGCAGAAGCGGAATCGTCTCCACTGAAGCGGCGTCGCAGGAGCGAAGATGAGACCGCAGAAGCGGTCAAGAGAGAAATGGGGGAAAATCGCAGAAGCGGATTTATTGACCGCATAGGCGAGTCCGCAGGAGCGGACTCTTGATTCGAGAGGCGGAAAGGACCGCAGGGGCGGAATGTTATCCGCAGAAGCGGACCCGCAGGAGCAGTCCGTGTATCGGAAGAGCGAAAATGGCCAAATAGGCCTGGGTTCGCAGAAGCGACCAATTGGTCGCAGAAGCGGTTCCGCAGGGGCGGAAAATGGTTCGCAGAAGCGAAATCGCAGTGAGTTAAGTGTATCAGAAGTTAGAAAATTTCAGAAATATTTCACACATTTGGGTCTCGGCTTTAGAGGCGATTTGGGCGATTTTGAAGAGAAACTCAAGGGAAATCATCGGGTAATCAACTATGGACTTAAACTATGATTAGTATTGATAATATTATGCAATTATATCATGAAAATGGAGGAATTTGGGGTGATTCATGGAAGATTTAACCCTAGGCTTGAACTTTAGAAAATCAAGGTTTTGAATGGGCAAATAGAGTCCGAATTTGGTAAAATTGATATGCTTAGACTCGTATCGAGATGAGGATTCCGAATATGTGACTTTTGTAATTTTTCGAGAAGCGTACCGAAAGTCGGGTTTTGACAACTTTGGGAATTTTGATGTAAATTGAGTTGTATTGATTGGGTGTCGTTCCATTGGCCTAATTTGTTGTGTTTCTACGGTATTTGATCAGATTCTACGCGTGCGGAGCTTGATTCTCGTGGCAAGGGCATTGCGGAGTAGTCGTCGCGCCGTATTGAGGTGAATAATAGATGTGGGTGATGACCAGCGGGTTCGAAACCCCGGTATACCACTTTGTGACGCTGTATAGCGGCGAGACACGTACTCTCTTGTGAGTGCGGGGTCGATTATGATTGGGGACTATGGCTTAGTCCGACTTGCTGATACTGTGTTATGATATTAGGCTATTCATGAGCCGTCGAACCTCCTTCTCGGATGGTTGCATATTATATTGTGATATTGGCTACTCTTGAGCCGTTGAACCCCCTTCTTGGGTGGTTGAGTATACTTGTGGGCCGTGAGCCAGTTATTGGATCCCGCGAGGATCGTTATCATTGTCTTATCATATTGACATGTTAGTTACTACCAATCTGTAGCTATTTCTGTTATCATGCTATTTCCAATCTCTGGAACTTGGTATTATTGTTTTCCAACTGAAAAATGATAAAAAGGGTTTTCAAACTACTTTTGAGCCTGCGAGGCTGTATTTGCATATTAGCTGACTGGTAGTGGATCGGGCTGCGCGCCGCAGCAGTATATATGTTGGATCGGACTGCACGCCGCAGTGATATTGTGCTTGGGCTGTAGGAGCCCCTCCGGAGTCCGAACCCCCACAGTGAGCACGGGTACCCAAATTGGATCGGGCTACGCGCCGTAGCGGTCATATCATGCATTGCATTGCATTTAGCTACATCTGATAGCTGTTATACTGTTTTGCTGGTACTTGTTGGTACAGGTACAATTGATATTGATTATGTGACAGGGTATTTGATGACAGCTTTACATAGTGCTTTATTGCGGCTTTCTTATCTGCGTTGTCTTACCCTTGTTTATTACCACTGAGTCTGGCAGTACTCATTTTACTCCCCGCACCTTGTGTGCAGATCCAGGTACCTCTCAGCAGTGATCCAGTAGCTGTGCGAGGCGACATTTGTGGATATTCGAGGTAGCTGCAGAGTCCGCAGGACCCGATATTCCTTCTCACTATCTTTTGATTCTGTATTGATATTTCTTTCCGCACTTGGTATCTTGTAAACCATTATTTCACTTATGTTCATTAGAGGCTCATGACTTTTGACCCTTCGGTCTATGGGAGTTGGTATGTGTTGGGACTAGTTCCCCGTTTTCGATATATATGTCACTGTTGTTTTATGATTTGATATGTTAAAATGGGATAAAACGAGCTCCTAGCTCCGTTGTTATTATTGATTGGTCAGGCTGGCCTTGCAGTGTGCTGGGCGCCATCACGACCGGATTTGGGGTCGTGACAAGTAGCTCGTGACGCCGATTAGAGGGGCAAAGGCATCACGGGCTTGAGATTTCGCCGGTTCGAGGTGAGTAATACTTGGGAATGATATCCTGAGAGTTTGAAACCCCATATTTGCACATCATAGTGTTGTATCAAGGTGACTTGCATGCTGGACCTGAGCATGGGGTAGAGCACCATTGGGGATCATGACTTGGTCCGTCCCGGTTGTTGGTTTTTACCACGTATTTGCAAAAACTTGCTAGATGCAATCTTGAATTGGGCAAATTGCCATGTTTTGGGCTTCGTGCCAGTTATTTAAACCATGTAGGGGTTATTATCACTGTTTTCATGACACTTAGCATATCAAATGATTTCGGTCATGAGTTAAACACTATTTTGAAATGTGCAGTCATATTGCTAAAGTTTAAAGACTTAAATAACATTTTTTGATGTTTTGAGTTAAAAGCTATTACTTGACATTGCCCGAGTGGCTCATTTGCATGTTCTGGACTAAGATGTAGATCGGGCTGCACGCCGTAGTAGTATATGATATGGATGGGACTTCATGTCGCTGTGATTTATTATGTTGATCGGACTGCATGCCGTAGTATTATAGCGCTTGGGCTATAGGAGCCGTTCTAGAGTATGTACACACCCAGTGAGTGCGGGTACCTAAATGGATCGGGCTGCGCGCAGTGGTCATGTGCATTGCATTGCATTCATGCATTCGTTCCTGTTTGTACTATGTGGCATGACATTTAGAACTTACATATCATTTGCATATATGTTATTACTTGCCTTGTTGACCAGATACCCTGGTGTTATAAGTTTAGGGGTGTTGTGCCCAAAGGGCTGACTTATGTGCCGACTTGCACTATCTGATATAGCATTCATATGCTTGACTGTTGGAAAAAGGATATTTGTAAAAGTGATTTTTAATTGAGCTTGACATTTTCTAAAGGATTTTCACAGTGTTACGATTTTTCTCAAAGTGTTGTGCTATCTTTTATAGCATTTTGGAGTGCTCATACATGTTTTCTTATCGCTCAGATATTATTCACTCTTATTACCATTGAGTTAAAAGTAGTCACTTTACTCCCTGCACCTTGCATGCAGTTGCAGGTATTGTTCACCCGATAGCGGGTTAATAGCCGATTGAAGGTATTACTATCGTAGCTAAGCAAGATAACCGCCGGCGTTTGCGGCATCGAGTTTCTTATTCTTGATTTATAGATTTTACTCTATGTATTATAGACTTTGAAATTGTAATCAAGATACTCCTAGATGCTCGTGACTTGTGACACCCCGGTCAGGCTAAGATAGGCTATAATGTTGTTAATTAATATTCGCTAAGTTGTATTTTCTATTTATTTATGTTTAATAAGTGATAAAGAAATGAATTGGGTTAGTTGGTTGGCCTTGTCTTCAAGAGAGGCGCTATCACGATCGGGTATAGAAATTGGGTCGTGACACATAGATATGATAGAAAAATAACAAATCATACAAAGAAACATAAAAATTACTAAGTTTGGTGGAAGAAAGATAATACCCGGCCTCCACGGCGGCTCCTTGCTCTATCTAGGTTGAATTCGCTTTAAAAGTATGTTAGATCTCCTAAAAGTGGCATTTTTGGCTTATATACTGTGTACAAAAGTCACGGGCCAAAGTTCTCCTAATCCTAGTCCAAATCAGCTTCAGTGATTGATGCTAGGTGGATGCTTCACACCCATATCTTCCTCTGCTTCTCAGTTTTGCATTCTATCTGGATGTTTCGCATCCACCCCTTGTTCCTCTATCTCAGCTTTGCCCAGGTGCAGATGCTATGGGGATGCTATGGGCCGACTTCACTGCTAAGGGGTGCACCAAGTACCCTTCCTTCCAAGGTTGGATGCGACGCATCCACCCTCTTCCCCTCTAGTTGGAGCACATTTTCTTCATATTTTTTCACTCCAAACACCCTTAATGTTCTAAGCGTAAATACCACACAAGAGGGGGGGAGGTAATTTGTGTGGTACCCAATTTTTGTTCTAGAAGAACCTGGTTCTTCTAGGTGTACTTACTACTACTGTTTGCGAAATTAAGAGTACATAAAATAAAGAACTCGGAGATTTTTACGTGGAAAACACCTGTTTCAAAAGGTGAAAAAACCATGACCTACTACTCAGTACGACTTGACTGAGCTGATGCTTCAGTCATGTCCTTTACCAATCCAATGGCTTCCTCTTCATGTTCCTGTCTCTCATAAAGAATGTTAGTTTCATCAAATACTATATGAAAACTTTCTTCTACACACAATGTTCTTTTGTTAAACACTTTATATGCTTTGCTATGTGAAGAATGTCCCAATAATACTCTCTTATCACTTATGGGATCAAACTTACCTAGGGAATCCCTACGTGTCTTATTTCCAACACTGTAAACCATTTATCAGTACGATATCGGAGTAGAGAGATACAAGTGTCCGAGATGGAACTAATCAAGCTACCAAGCAGGCAGCTTACACACCTGCTTGGAGAATTGAGGCAATGGGCTTATAAGTTTTCTTTATCCGTTATATTTCTGCTATATCTAGAGATAAATTACTTCAAAACACTTTCAAACGCTCCAAGAACTTGTTCAAGGTTCTAAGAACTAAACTCAAGAAAAATCAATACAAATCCTCATAAAAGGTGTTAAAGACTACAAGAGAATACTTCTATGATGTTCTGGTGTGATTGAGGGCTATTGTAAGCTAAGTTGAGAAGGGGTTTCTAGTATTAGCTATTGTCCAAGGAATGTATAACATATTCTTTATTGTGTCTAAGGTTAATCTTGTGTTGGTTGTGTTGGTTGAGTGAAAATCCATAATGCCATCGTACTGTATATGCATATATAACGCCATCAGAATTTTTGGGCCCTTTACCAACCTTATGGTGTATATAAATATCAATGTCATAAATCAAAATGCATTGCGAACTTATAGGAGTTACGTAAGGTTGTTACACCTTCGGTTATCATTATGGAACTAACATCATCATATGTGTTTTCAATAATAGTCATGATCAATACCATAAGTCAAAAATACATCATGAAAGACAATGAACATAAGCTTTCTACATTTATTAGGCATATACTCATTAATAAGTACGATTCAGTCATTTATGTTTCGATCGTTCGAAATCATGAAGATGACTAAACCTACCTTATAACGACCCCCTTTCGTGAACGCAAACATTTAATTCCTTCACACTTAACCTACAACCATAAATAAGTGCGCTTATATTACCTCAACTCACTCAACGACGATTATCAAAAGTTAAATGTATCCTATATGAATTTGGACAACATTTCCCCTATAAAATTCTATTTCCATCCAACTCAAACCAATACCAAGAAAATAAAAACGACATTAAAAATGAAGTATCCAATATAATTACAAAATCAAATCAACCCCTCTAAGACCTGAGCTATGCCATGAGACCCACCAAGAGCGTCCTGAAGATCTGGGGTAGCAATAAACCCTCTGGGACCTAAGCTGGGCCCACCGGAACTGCTCGGGATGGGGTCGGAACCTCCTCGTCAAATTTAACCTGAGGCTTCATCACTGGTGTTGTTGTTCGAGGTTGAGCTCTGCCCCTACCTCGGCCTCTAGCACAGCCTCGTCCTTTGCCCCTAACGGGGGCTCCCTAGGGCTCGGACCGCTGATCGGATGATGAGGAAGCGCGTCTTCTCGCCATCTGTGAGGGAATAGAGTATAAATTCAATTAGCATTGAGAAACGAAACTGCACGACAAGAAAGAACAAATGTGAAACTTTTCATAACTCGGTAGCCTCTGGGATGAATACATACATCTCCATACCGATCCCTCAGACTCTACTAAGCTTGTCCATGAGTTTTGAGACCTATATAACCTAGAGCTTTGATACCAACTATCATACCTCCTTTTTCGCTACTACACCCCATGAAAGGTGTAATAAAAGGAGTTTTCCCAATTAAAGGACAATCAAAACGGGATTCATTTATTAAAAGATTCAGAGTCGCCAATTAGGATACTTATGGTATCCCAAGTCACCGGTTTGAATCCCGAATCGAGAAAAAGGTTTCACTCTGTTTAACAGTCGCAAATCAGAAATCTGAGTAAGGAATTTTTTTAACCTGGGAGAACGGGTTAGGCACTCCCGAGTTCTGTGGTTCTAGCACGATCGCTCAACTATTGCATTTGGCTAGAATATGACTTTAATACATGTTAATCTATAGTGCAATTTTAGAATGATTTACCGCTTGTAGTCAATTATTAAGAAAGTGAACGTCGTTTAAGAACATATTTTTGGATCACGTCACATGAAATGCACCTGGATCCTCGATACATTCCTATTCAACATTTTAAGATTTGGATTTGGGTCGCATGAAATGCACACCCGTATTTAAGAAGGTAAAATTATTAAAATTGCACCTAAAGTGGCTAGCGTGTGATTATCTTTGGATAGGGTATTAACCTATTCTATAGGTGGTTTCCAAGAAAAATAAATAAATAAAGGGATTTTACATGTGTATACCATATAGCAAACCTTATTACCAACCATATTTAAGGTTTGTGTTTATTACATTTAAGCATACCAACTTTCAATTTATGTACCATAATTCAAATTAAGGCTTTAATTAAGTTATCATTAAATGTAGGAGTGTATTTAGGGACAAAATCTCCCAATTTATTAATCACTTAATCTTACCCCACTAAAAAGTCAATCTCATCAATTTATCCGCCACTTTTTTACTATTCGGATGAGATTATTTCTTCAACTTTTCAAATTAAAGTAAACTTTTCCCTAATTTCCTCCTCTAACTACACCCCACCCCATACCATCTCTCCTTCTCCAACTACACCAATGTAAGTATACCATCTATCAATATCCAACTACATCCACACTCCATTTTTCTTATTCTCACAAATTCGGGAAAAATTATGGCAAATTTGTCGTTGTAAAGAATGAACAACAATAAATCACCTCAAAACCCTCAAGAAATTAGTAAAGTACCGGACATTCCCTCTTTTGATTTGGGGGTTTCAACACAAAAATCCCCAACAAAAATACAACCAAAATCGCATGCAATGGAACGTACCCCTAACCGAGCATCTCCGCGACAAATCCGTGCTGAGGTGAGATCAAACAAGTTGCACGAGGTGACATTTTTTATGTAGTTAAATTGTAATTATACTCATATTTTTTATTGTAGTTGTTCTCAGTTATTATGTAGTTAAATGTATTTTAATTGTAGTTAAATGTAGTTTATTGTACTCAATTCATTATATAGTAATTACCCGCCTTGTAGTTTAATGTAGTATAAATGTAGTAATTTTGTAGATACCCTTAAAAATAATACAACTTTATCCAATATTAAAACTGATTTGTAGTTTATTTGTAGTTTATTTGTATGAATTTTATAGATGAATAGAAAATTTTGTAGTCTACATTTTTTTTCAACATAGATCGTAGTTTAATTGTAGCATAAATGCAGTAATTTTTTAGATACCCTTAAAAATAATATTGCTTTATACATACTTAAATTAATTAATAGTTTATTTGTAGATAAATGTAGAAATTTTGTATATATTAACATAAAATCGGACTTCCTCTTCTACATTCCTTCTTCTTCTCAAAAAACACAGAGATGAGACCCATTTTTTATAATCAAAATTTTTTCCATTCAATTGTAGCATGATTGGGATTTTTGGACATGATTGAAATATTATCAGAACGTCATAGTTACTATTCTTATTATTTTTTGATTTGTGGATTGAGAAAAAAAAGACGAAGAACAGATTTGATTTCAATTTGCTGAAGTTTTTTTTTTTGAATTACGAAAAAAATTCGGGAGAGATTAGATAAAGGATTTGCGTTTAAATTTGAACTTAAGGTCACTAAATCAATTAGGATATTCTTTTCCTGATTTTTAGCGCGCCATATTAGGAAGATTTAGCTACTATTAATTACTAATTAATGAATGGTATAAAAATTATAGAAAAACAGTGCACAAGGTGGGTAATTTACCAAATATGCACATTTTTTTTAATAAGGTTCTAAATGGCACGTCCTAAATTCTAAATATTTTTATTCGACCATTTATTGTGGGCCCCACAATTTATGGATTTCGTTTGGAAAGGCTCATCTCATTTTATTATTTAAAGGCCGACCTAAAGTAAACTAAGATTTTCTATTTATTTGTCTCTAAAGGGTTAATTAATTTACATCTATAGATTCAAACCTCAAATTCAAGTCCGAATTCGAACAAAAGGGAGGACCCTTTTAATTTGAACTCGTCACCTAATTTAAAGCCCAAATTTATACTTGCAAATCAATTCCCCATGTTCCTAATACACTTTTAAAAGGGTTTTAATTGATCATGAACATGTCGTGATGGCACCCAGTCCCCACGACTAGGTAAGCCTAACACGTTGCGGAATACACAAGCTATGAACACTTAAATAAGAAACATCGGAAAAATAGCATAAAAAGGTATGTAATCTGTGCCGCTTGGCACATACATCCGTCAACACACTGAATAAAACATTACCAAGATCCGGAACCCCACGGTAACACAGACTAAAAGAGAATATATAACTGTGGCTCTATGTGTAAAGAGTATCTAACAACGAAATGAAGAACAATGTCAACTAGTACTATTAGAATAGAAGGAAGCCTCCGGATTTGCGGACGTAGCAGATCATACCTCGAGGTCTCCAGAAAGCTGCGGAAATCACCTAGCTCGAGCCCGCTCTGATGTACCTGGATCTGCACAACAAAACAAAAGTGTGCAGAAGAGTAGCATGAGTACACCACGGCGGTACTCGGTAAGTGCCAAGCCTAACCTCGATGGAGTAGTGACGAGGAAGGTCAGGGCCCTACTGAGAGAACAATAATATAATGATGATAACAATGACAAACAGTTTAAATAATAGTGAATCTGAAATAACAACAATAAGATGATTACTGCAACTGTCTACAATTAAGCTAACAACAAATAACCAACTCAATAAAACAAATCCAGGACTCGTGGGAATTGAACCCACAGTCCCATTCTCAGTACCTCTGGGTCTCCGGGAATCGAACCCGCAGCCCATGTCTCAATAATATCTCAATAACTCGGGATCTCCGGGAATCGAACCCGCAGTCCCTACCAATAACTCAGGATCTCGGGAATCGAACCCGTAGTCCACATTTCAATAACTCAGGATCTCGGGAATCGAACCCGTAGTCCTTACCAATAACTCAGGATCTCGAGAATCAAACCCGTAGTCCCTACCAATAACTCAGGATCTCAGGAATCAAACCCGTAGTCCTTACCAATAAATCTCAAGTAAGACAATTAGGCAACTAGGCAATTAAATACTACCTAATCATGCTTTTCTAACTGCTACCGGGTAGGAATATCGAATTTTACAGCTAAAAACAGGAATATCACTCATTGAACATTTTAAGTAAAGTATGTGTTCAACAACCGGCGCATGTACACGCCCGTCACCTCGCGTACAAGGCATTTAAAGTATCACATAATATCCTAGGGGTGAAAGTCCCCCACACGAGGTTAGACAAGCCACTTACCTCAATTCCGGTACAAAACCGCTAAGAAATAACCCTCTTGCCGCGAATGTCGGCCTCCACAAGTGTAGTATCCGATAAAAATCAATAGAATCACATCAAAATAGGCCAATTGGGCATTACCCAATCAAAATAACTCAAAATGTACCAAAACCCACAAGTTGCCAAAACCCGACTTTCGGTACGCTTATCGAAAAATCACGAAAATTATATTTTCGGGTTCCTTATCTCAATACGAGTCTAGGCATATAAAATTTACCAAAATCGGACTCCATTTGCCCACTCAAATCAGAGATTTTCTAACATTTAGGCCTAGGGCTCAAACCCACCTTTAATCTTCCAATTTCGGTGAAATAATCACGGATTTCATGATAAACCAACGAATTAAGGTCAAGAAACTTACCCCCGATGATTTCCCGATGATATCCCGGCGTTTCCCCTTCAAAATCCTCTCTTGGAGCTCAACAATGGCGGTTTTGGTGTGTTAGGCCGCGACTGAAATGTTCTGGACTTAAAGTCACTGCCAGGCCATTTTACTCTACGCGATCGCAGCACTGGGCTTGCGATCGTGATGCACAAAATATGGGCGGCCTTATTTTCCTCTACGCGATCGCGTGATCCTGGACGCGATCGCAGTGAACAACTCAGCGACCCTACGCGATCGCAAACGACACGAACGCGATCGCGAAGAACAAACTCGTCCGGCTCCCCAAACTACCCTACGCGATCGCATACTCCCTCACGCGATCGCGATGCTTACTCTCCCAAACTTACGCGATCGCACCCTCCACCTTGCGATCGCAGAACTCCGGGCTTTTCCCTTACGCGATCGCATCCTAGGCATCGCGATCACGATGCATTACCACCACACCTTACGCGATCGCGTGGCCATCTCCGCGATCGCGGAGAGCAAAATTGCTCTGCAATTATTGCAGCAGAAACAACAGTGCCTTTTGGCACAAATTGGTCCGTTTGGACCCCCGAATTCATCCCGAGGCTCCCGGGACCCCAACGAAAACCACCAACATACTCCAAAACACGATACGAACTCATTCAAATCATAAAAACACATCTAACAACATCAAAACCCATAATTCACATCGAATTCAAGCCTAAATTTCTTAAAACTTTCCGAATTGCACATTCGATCTAAAACCCGACCAAACGACGTCCGAATGACCTGAAACTTTGCGGACATATCCAAATTCACATAACGAAGCTACAGAAATTGTCGGAATTCCATTCCGACACCCGGATCAAAATCTCACCTATCGTTCGGATTCGCCAAAATTTCAACCTTCGGCATTTCAAGCCTAATTGAGCTAAGGACCTCCGAAATACATTCCGAACGCGCTCCCAACCCCGAAATCACCCAACGGAGCTAATGGAACCATCGGATTTCCGTTCCGAGATCGTCTTAATACTGTTCCGATTACGGACCATTTTCTATCTTTAAAGCTCTCATTTAGGGACTAAGTGTCCCAAAATACTTCAGATTTCAGGGCCGACTCTCTCGGCAAACCACAATAGCAGAAATGTACTTAGGGAAACAGTTAAATTAGGGATTGGGGTGAAATTTTCTAGAACGACCGGCCGGGTCGTTACATCTTCCCACCCTTAAAAGATTCGTTCGTCCTCGAACGAGCATAGAAAATATACCTAGAGTAGTGAAAAGATGAGGGTACTGGCTGCGCATATCCTGCTCGGTCTCCCAAGTCGCCTCCTCGACCGGCTGGCCCCGCCACTGAACCTTTACCGAAGCGATGTTCTTTGACCTTAGCTTTCTGACCTGCCTGTCTAGAATGGCTACTGGCTCCTCAACATAAGACAGATCCTTGTCTAGCTGAACCGAAGTGAAATCCAACACATGCGACGGGTCGCCATGGTACCTCCGGAGCATGGAGACATGAAATTCGGGGTGAACTCCAGCTAGACTAGGAGGTAAGGCTAACTCATAGGAAACCTCCCCAATACGCCTCAAAATCTCAAAAGGGCCAATAAATCTGGGACTCAGCTTCCCTTTCTTCCCAAACCTCATAACGCCCTTCATGGGCGAGACTCGAAGCAGAACCCGCTCACCAACCATAAAAGCCACATCGCGAACTTTCTTGTCCGCATAACTCTTCTGTCTAGACTAGGCTGCACGAAGTCTGTCCTGAATCACCTTGACCTTGTCCATAGCCTCCTGAACCATATCAGTACCTAGCAACCTCGCCTCGCCCGGCTCAAACCAACCCACGGGAGACCTGCACCTCCTACCATATAGGGCCTCGTACGGTGCCATCTGAATACTAGACTGGTAGCTGTTGTTATAAGCAAACTCCGCCAGTGGCAAGAAGTGATCCCATGAACTCCAAACTCAATCACGCACGCACGGAGCATATCCTCCAAAATCTGAATAGTGCGCTCGGACTGCCCATCAGTCTGGGGGTGAAAGGCTGTGCTCGGCTCCACCCGAGTACCTAACTCCTGCTGTACAGCTCTCCAGAACCGTGAAGTGAACTGAGTGCCTCTATCCGAAATGATGGAAACTGGAATACCATGCAGCCGAACTACCTCCCTGATATAGATCTCCGCCAGTCGCTCCGATGAATATGTAGTGCTCACCGGTATAAAATGGGCGGACTTGGTCAGCCGATCCACAATGACCCAAATGGAATCAAACTTCCTAACCATCCGTGGAAGTCCAGATACAAAGTCCATGGTAATGCGCTCCCATTTCCACTCGGGAATCTCGATCTGTTGCATCAATCCACCCGGACGCTGATGCTCATACTTCACCTGCTGGCAGTTGAGGCATCTAGAAACATAATCAACTATATCCCTCTTCATCCGCCTCCACCAGTAATGTTGTTTCAAGTCCCGATACATCTTTGCGGCTCCCGGATGGATGGAATACCGCGAGCTATGGGCCTCTGCTAGAATCAGCTCTCGAAGATCATCCATATTAGGCACACAGATACGCCCCTACATCCTCATAACTCTATCATCCCCGATGGTAACATCTCGAGCATCACCACGCCGAACTCTATCCCGAAGGACAAGTAAATGAGGGTCGTCGAACTGACGCTCCCTGATGCAGTCAAATAGAGAAGACCGAGAAACCACACATGCCAGAATTCGGCTGGGCTCCGAAAGATCCAATCTAACAAACTGCCTGGCTAGAGCCTGAACATCCATCGCCATAGGCCTCTCTGAAACTAGTAGATATGCTAAACTCCCCAAACTCTCTGCTCGACGACTCAAGGCATCGGCAACCACATTAGCCTTGCCCGGATGATAGAGAATAGTAATATCATAGTCCTTTAGTAGCTCCAACCATCTCCTCTGACGCATATTCAGGTCCTTCTACTTAAGCAAGTGCTGCAAGCTCCGGTGATCAGTGTAGATCTCACAAGGGACCCCATATAAGTAATGACGCCAAATCTTCAAGGCGTGAACAATGGCAGCCAGCTCCAAATCATGAACAGGGTAATTCTTCTCATGCACCTTCAGCTGTCTCGACGCGTAGGCAATCACCCTACCGCCCTGCATCAATACCGCGCCGAGTCCAACTCGTGAGGCATCACAATATACGGTATAGGACCCCGTACCTGTAGGCAACATCAATATAGGGGCCGAAGTCAAAGCTGTCTTGAGCTTCTGAAAGCTCGCCTCACACTCGTCTGTCCACTGAAAAAGGGCACCCTTTTGGGTCAATCTGGTCATAGGTGCTGCAATCGAAGAGAACCCCTCTACGAAACGACGGTAATAGCCCGCCAAACCAAGGAAACTGCGAATCTCAGTAGCGGAGGAGGGTCTGGGCCAACTCTGCACGGCCTCCACCTTCCTCGGATCTACTCGAATACCATCACTCGACACCACGTGGCCCAAAAATGCCACCGAACTCAACCAGAATTCACATTTAGAGAACTTGGCATAAAGCTGCTTCTCCCTCAGAATCTGAAGCACTATCCTCAAATGCTACTCGTGCTCTTCCCGGCTCCGGGAATATACTAGAATATCATCAATGAAGACAATCACGAACGAGTCCGGATAAGGCCTGAACACACTGTGCATCAAATGCATAAATGCTGCTGGGGCATTAGTCGACCCAAAAGACATCACGAGGAACTCATAGTGACCATACCGGGTCCCGAAGGCAGTCTTCGGGATATCCTGGCTCCCGAATCTTCAGCTGGTGATACCCACAGCGCAAATCAATCTTAGAAAACACATGTGCACCCTGTAGCCGGTCAAATAAATCATCAATGCGAGGAAAATGATACCGGTTCTTCACTGTAACCTTGTTCAGTCGACGATAGTCAATACACATACGCATACCATCCTTTTTTTCACAAACAATACAAGGAGCACCCAAGGCGAAACACTCGGGTCGAATAAAACCCTTTCCCAATAACTCATGTAATCGATCCTTCAACTCCTTCAACTCGGGAGGAGCCATACGGTACGATGGAATAGAAATGGGCCGAGTGCCCGGCAACAAGTCAATAGCAAAGTCAATATCTCTATCGGGCGGCATGCCCGGGAGATCAGCTGGAAATACATCAACAAAGTCACGTACCACATGAACAAAATCAATAGAGGGAGTGTCAATACCGACGTCCCGCACATAGGCTAGATAAGCAGCACACCCCTTCTCAACCATACGCCGAGCTCTGAGAAAAGAAATAACACGGCTAGGGGTGTGATCTAGAGTACCACTCCACTCAATACGTGGAATGCCTGGCATAGCCGGCGTCACGGTCTTGGCGTGACAATCAAGAATAGCATAATGGGGCGACAACCAGTCCATGCCCAAAATAATATCAAAATCGACCATCCCGAGCAACAATAGATCCGCTCTGGTCTCAAAATCACAAATGGTAACCAAACACGACCGATATACGCGGTCCATAGCCAAAGAATCACCCACCGGAGTGGAAACATAAATGGGGGCACTCAAAGAATCCCGAGGCACACCCGATGAGAAGCAAAGTAAGAAGACACATATGAAAAAGTGGAACCAGGGTCGAATAGAACCGATGCCTCCCCGTGACTAACCAGAATAATACCCGTGATAATAGAGTCAGATGCAACAGCCGTAGCGCGATCGGGAATAGCATAGAATCCGGCCCGTCCCCCTCTCGAGGGCGGCCTTGGAACCCCGACCCCCGCCCCCGGCTTGGCCGGGCAGGTGGAGTGGCGCTAGGGGTCGGAATGATAGCCTGCCGGCCCCGAGAACCACGCGGATGCTATGATGACCGATGAGGGCTCCTCTCCTGCGCCTAGGGCACTCCCTAACCGGGTGGCGAGTATCCCCGCACTCAAAACAAGCTCGTGGGAGGACATGGTGACTGCGACTGACCGACCTCACCACTGATAGTCTGACCCCTGGAAGGACCCCGCGCAGGAGGTGCACTGTTAACTGGGGGAGCATAATAAGGCTCCTGAGGTGCTGGAAGAGCTGGAGTACCACCGGCTGCGGGCAATGCTGAGTGAACTGGTCGGCCGGAATAACCCCTGCCAAAACGACCGGCTACTGAAGTGCGGGCACCAAAGAAATGGCCCGACTCACGAGACCTCTTGGCCTCTCTATCTCCCCGCTCTCTAGGGAGCATACTCTCGATCCTCCTAGCAATGCTAACTGCCTGCTAATAAGATATATTTGTCTCCAACTCTCTGGCCATGCTGGACCGGATCGGCGGAATCAGGCCCTGAATAAATCTTCGCACTCTCTCCCGAACCGTGGCTACCAAAGCCGGTGCATGCCCGGCTAGACGGGTGAAACTGATAGCATACTCCGATACTGACATGGAGCCCTGTCGCAACCGCTCAAACTCCGAGCGCCAAGAATCCCTAAGGCTCTGGGGGAACAAACTCCCTCAAAAATAGATCTGAAAACTGCGTCCAGGTCAATGAAGCAGACTCCCCCGGACTATCCAACTCATACGTGCGCCACCAATCATAAGCGGCCCCACGAAACTGAAAAGCAGTGAAGGAAACCCCGCCGGTCTCCACAATCCCCATAGTACGAAGAATACGATGACACTCCTCTAGAAAACCCAATGCATCATCCTGAAGCCAAACCACTAAACACTGGAGGGTCATATTTCTCGAACCTCTCCAATCTACGCTGCTCGTCCTCGGAGGCAGCTGGTCCACCTTCGGGTTGTCGCCGGGGTGGCAGGAGGCATAACCAAAACATCCGGAACCCGTCCCACCGGCACACGCTACTCCGGTGTAACGCGCCGCGGGAGTCCGGGCCCCTCCCCCGGCCTCGATATAGCCGCGACGAGAGGAAGTATCCCGCTCGAGCTAAAGTGGTATACATACTCATGAACTCGGCCAGGGGTCTCCTGTAGTGCCGGAGTAGTAGCAGGCTGCAGCTAGTGTACCGGGTGCTCGCGCTCCAACCTCGGTCTACACGTGGCACCTCGGCGGCCGGCGCGCGGCGGGTCCGTGGCCGCACCTCGGGCGCGTCCTCGTCCTCTACCTCGGCCCCGGCCTCGAACGGCGGCAACAGAGGGCGCGGGTACCTAATCATCGTGAGTAGATCATGTCCTCACCATCTGTGAGAGAATAGAAAGCAGTAGTTTAGATATTTGATGTCAAAAATGTCGCACGACAAGGAATCCAAAATAAATGAAGAGTTTCCTAAACGGTTACATAGCTCCTCGTAGATAAATACAGACGTCTCCGTATCGATCAGCGAGACTCTAAGTAACCGGTCCGTGTCCCGTGACTCCTATGAACCTAGAGCTTTGATACCAACTTGTCATGACCCTAGTTCACCAATCGTGAACATGTCGTGATGGCACCCAGTCCCTACAACTAGGTAAGCCTAACACGTTGCGGAATACACAAGCTATGAACACTTAAATAAGAAACAGCGGAAAAATAGCATAAAAGGTATGTAATCCGTGCCGCTTGGCACATACATCCGTCAACACACTGAATAAAACGTTACCAAGATCCGGAATCCCACGGTAACACAGACTAAAAGAGAATATACAACTGTGGCTCTATGTGTAAAGAGTATCTAACAACGAAAAAGGAAAATGTCAACTAATACTATCATAATAGAAGGAAAGCCTCCGGATCCGCGGACGTAGCGGATCATACCTCGAGGTCTCCCTGAAAGCTGCGAAATCACCTAGTATGAGCCTGTCCTGATGTACCTGGATCTGCACAACAAAAGTGTGCAGAAGAGTAGCATGAGTACACCACGGCGGTACTCGGTAAGTGCCAAGCCTAACCTCGATGGAGTAGTGACGAGGAAGGTCAGGGCCCTACTGAGAAACAATAATATAATGATGATAACAAAAATAAACAGTTTAAATGATAATAATTTCCAAAATAACAACAATAAGATGATTACTGCAACTGCCTACAATTAAGCTAACAACAAATGACCAACTCAATAAAACAAGTCCAGGACCTGTGGGTTATTGAACCCACAGTCCCATTCTCAATACCTCTGGGTCTCCGGGAATCGAACCCACAGCCCATGTCTCAAAAATATCTCAATAACTCGGGATCTCCGGGAATCGAACCCGCAGTCCCTACCAATAACTCGGGATCTCGGGAATCGAACCCGTAGTCCCTACCAATAACTCAGGATCTCGGGAATCGAACCCGTAGTCCCTACCAATAACTCGGGATCTCGAGAATCGAACCCGTAGTCCCTACCAATATCATGCCGGGTCTTTGGGAATCGAACCCACAGCCCTGGGTCTCCGGGAATCGAACCCGCAGTCCACAAGCAGTTAAATACTACCTAATCATGCTTTTCTAACTACTACCGGGTAGGAATATCGAATTTAACAACTAAAAACAGGAATATCACTCATTGAACATTTTAAGTAAAGTATGTGTTCAACAACCATCGCATGTACACGCCCGTCACCTCGCGTACAAGGCATTTAAAGTATCACATAATATCCTAGGGGTGAAAGTCCCCCACACGAGGTTAGACAAGCCACTTACCTCAAATCCGGTACAAAACCGCTAAGAAATAACCCTCTTGCCGCGAATGTCGGCCTCCACAAGTGTAGTATCTGATAAAAATCAATAGAATCACATCAAAATAGGCCAATTGGGCATTACCCAATCAAAATAACTCAAAATGCACCAAAACCCACAAGTTGCCAAAACCCGACTTTCGGTACACTTATCGAAAAATCACGAAAATTATATTTTCGGGTTCCTTATCTCAATACGAGTCCGTGCATATAAAATTTATCGAAATCGGACTCCGTTTGCCCATTCAAATCAAGGATTTTCTAACATTTAGGCCTAGGGCTCAAACCCACCTTTAATCTTCCAATTTCAGTGAAATAATCACGGATTTCATGATAAACCAACGAATTAAGGTCAAGAAACTTACCCCCGATGATTTCCCGATGATATCCCAGCGTTTCCCCTTCAAAATCCTCTCTTGGAGCTCAACAATGGCGGTTTTGGTGTGTTAGGCCGCGACCGAAATGTTCTGGACTTAAAGTCACTGCCAGGCCATTTTACTCTACGCGATCGCAAACGTACTAACGCGATCGCGAAGAACAAACTCGTCCGGCTCCCCAAACTACCCTACGCGATCGCGTGATCCTGGACGCGATCGCAGTTAACAACTCAGCGACCCTACGTGATAGCAAAACGACACGAACGCGATCGCGAAGAAAAAACTCGTCCGGCTCCCCAAACTACCCTACGCGATCGCATACTCCCTCACGCGATCGCGATGCTTACTCTCCCAGACTTACGCGATCGCATCCTAGGCATCGCGATCGCGATGCATTACCACCACACCTTACGCGATCGCGTGGCCATCTCCGCGATCGCGGAGAGCAAAATTGCTCTGCAATTATTGCAGCAGAAAGAGCAGTGCCTTTTGGCACAAATTGGTCCGTTTGGACCCCCGAATTCATCCCGAGGCTCCCGGACCCCAACAAAAACCACCAACATACTCCAAAACACGATATGAACTCATTCAAATCATAAAAACACGTCTAACAACATCAAAACCCATAATTCACATCGAATTCAAGCCTAAATTTCTTAAAACTTTCCGAATTGCACATTCGATCTAAAACTCGACCAAACGACGTCCGAATGACTTGAAACTTTGCGGACATATCCAAATTCACATAACGAAGCTACAAAAATTGTCGGAATTCCATTCCGACCCCCGGATCAAAATCTCACCTATCGTTCGGGTTCGCCAAAATTTCAACCTTCGGCATTTCAAGCCTAATTGAGCTACGGACCTCCAAAATACATTCCGAACGCGCTCCCAACCCCGAAATCACCTAACGGAGCTAATGGAACCATCGGATTTCCGTTCCGAGATCGTCTTAACACTGTTCCGGTTACGGACCATTTTCTATCTTTAAAGCTCTCATTTAGGGACTAACTGTCCCAAAATACTTCAAATTTCAGGGCCGACTCTCCCGGCAAACCACAATAGTAGAAATGTACTTAGGGAAACGGTTAAATTAGGGATTGGGGCGTAATTTTTCTAAAACGACCGGCCGGGTCGTTACACTTTTAAAAGGGTTTTAATTGATAATAACCTTTTGGACCTTGAAAGTTTGGCCCAAAGAATGACCATAGCACAGGCATGCATAAAAGAAAATTGGTCCGGCCCATGTTCAGGAAATAACTAAGCTGTGGGCTCAAAATAAGCCCAAGCCCAAAGCAAGGAGAAAAATGCATAGGCCTAATGCCTGTTGACATAGCCACAAACAGACCCGACATTTTTCAAAACAGGAAGAAAAGCTTCACTATTATTTAAACTTAACAGGATATTGATTATTTGCACGTCAACTTCCAGAATCGATTACATTTATTTACTGATTTTCTATTCAGTTTTAAAGTACCAATAAGGTAAAGCCCGGATTAGACAACATCGATTTTATTGTGTTCAACATGCTGATCGTTTTTGAGCTAATTTTAACTAGCAATTAAGTCAATATTCAAATGACTTATGAACTTGAAGGTAAGCTACTGCAAATTACAATTCAACTCCAACTAATGTTCCTACTTGCCGCAACTAAACTTCATGAGAACAAACTACCTAATTAAAACATTTTGGTTGTTCTGCATTGTTGAGTTTTGGTGCTGTTCTGATGTGCTTCGCGTTCGCATTCAGTGTATTGCATTCGCGTAGAGTGTTGCAAGAATTTTGGTTGCATTCAATAGAACTCTTAGGTCATGTGGTATCTAGTTGTAACAATCATATAAGTCATTTTGAGATTTAGAATTTTGTTTGGAGGTTTGAGACCTTGATTCATTTCATATTATGCATTATGACTTGCGTGTATACTTTCGAGAGGTTCAAAGGTGATTTGGAAGAGTAATTCTCAATTCTGAAGCTTTAAGTTGGAAGAGCTAACCAATGTTTGATTTTTGAGTAAATACCTCGAAATCAGGATTTGATGGTTTCAATAGGTTGGACTTGGGCATATGTTCGAATTTGAATTTGGATGTTCCTAGAAGGTTTTGGCTCTATTTGTGAAAGTTGGCAATTGAAATTTGAGAGTTCAAAAGATTGAACGTGACTTGCTATCAGGGTTGGATTGTTGTTTTGGGAATCGAAATAGGTCTATTTTGCTATTTGGCATTTATGTGCAATGTTTGGGTTCATTTCATATTGATTAGACTTGAGTCGGATGTTTGGCTCGAATTTGGAAGTACAAGAACTTGAGAGTTTGATCTTGATAGATAATGTGACGACCCGGCCCGTCGTCACGGGAATTACCACCCCGTTGTGTTGTAATTACATAATTCATGCTTTTATATAAGTGTTAGAGTCTATCGGGGGAGTTAGGAGTGAATTAGATTGGGAATGAGGCATATAGCCTTTGTGAAGGAAACTTGAATAAGAAAAGTCAACCCGGAGTTGACTATTTAGCTAGAGGGCTCGGAATCGGATTCGGATGATTCGGTTAGTTCCGGAAGGTGATTTGTGACTTAGGGGAGCGATCGGAATTGAATTTGGAGGCCCGGTGTAGAAATAGGCTTGAATTGGCTAAGGTTGAATTTTGGCGAAATCCGGACGATAGGTGAGATTTAGATCCGGGGTCCGGAATGGAGTTCCGACAGTTGCAGTAGCTTCGTTAGGTGATTTTGGATGTGCCTGCAAAATTTCAGGTCATTCGGACGTCGTTTGGTCGGGTTTTTGATCGAATGTGTAATTTGGAATGTTTTAAGGAATTTAGGCTTGAATTCGATGCGAATTATGAGTTTTGATGTTGTTAGACGTGTTTTGAGGATTGGAGCAAGTTCGAATAAGGTATTAAGATGTGTTGGTATGTTTGGATGAGGTCCCGGGGCCTCGGGGTGTTTTCGAATGGTTAAACGGAAGAAAATCATGGAAATTTCAGGTTGAGAGTTCTGGTTCTGTCATTTTCGCTCCTGCGGAAATGTGGTCGCAGGAGCGAGTCCGCAGAAGCGGATATTGGAGCGCTGAAGCGCATGTGATCGCGGAAGCGGAAAGGAGCCCGCAGGTGCGGCACCGCTGAAGCGGGTGTTGAGCCGCAGAAGCGGCCAAGGGCTATGGGGGAAATATCGCAGAAGCGGAAGGCCAGCCGCTTAGGCGAGTCCGCAGAAGCGGACGCCTAGCCGCAGAAGCGGAAATTTCCGCAGGAGCGGTCGAGTCTTCGCAGAAGCGGACGCGCAGAGGCGGTCCGTATATCGCAGAAGCGGAAATGGCCGGCTAGGCCTGGAACCGCAGAAGCGACCCTTTGGTCGCGGATACGGGAGCGTAGAAGCGGAAAATGTTCCGCAGAAGCGAAAATCGCTGTAAGTAAGTGTATCAGAAGTTAGAAAATTTCAGAAACATTTTAACATTCGGGGGTCTCGGCTTAAGGACGATTTTGGGCGATTTTGAGGAGGAAATCAAGGGAAATCATCAGGTAATCAACTATGAACTCATATTATGATTAGTATTGATAATATCATGCAATTATATCATGAAAATGGAGGAATTTGGGGTAATTATGGAGGATTTAGCCCTAGTCTTGGATTTTGGAAAATCAAGGTTTTGAATGGGCAAATGGAGTCCGAATTTGGTAAATTTTATATGCCTAGACTCGTATCGAGATGAGGATTCCGAATATGTAAATTTTGTAATTTTTCGACAAGTGTACCAAAAGTCGGGATTTGACAACTTGTGGGTTTTGATATAAATTGGGTTATTTCGAATGAATTTCGTGAAATTAGCGTATATTGATGCATTCTCTATGACTTTGAGCAGATTTGGCATCCGAGGAGATTGATTTGCGAGGCAAGCGCAAGGCGGATTGAAGCTTCTACCGGTTCGAGGTGAGTGGTAGTAGTAAACAATACACTGAGGGTTTGAAACCCCGTACTAGCACTTTACAGTGCTATATTGAGATGAGACACGCGTTCTATGACGGGCGTGGTAACATTGTGATAAGGGGTTCGGACTTAGTCCTTCCCGGCTAATAGAATACTGTGTTGTACAACTGTTAATGAGGTTATAACTGTACCGTTGGGCTAATAGCCATGTTTGGGGCCTTGTGCCGATCTGTAGAACATTAGGGAACCTATAGAGCTAGGTGACCTTTACATCGTGTTGAAAATATACACTCAGCCATAGCTCTAGCTGCATAGCATAATATGAGCCTGTACTAGATGTGTACATTGAGAGAGATTATCTAGGGTGGAATTCCCTGTTCTAGCTGAGTGGGCCTGAATGGCCAAGTTTATACCGATTGAGATGAGATAGGGTCGAGGACCCACTATGAGATGTTATATTGGGCATGAAAGGCCAAGTCTATATTAACTGAGACAGGGTCAAGGACCCATTGTGATATATTATATTGGGCCTGAGAGGCCAAGTACATACTGACTGGGATAGGGTCGAGGACCCATTATGAGGTATTATGTATATAGATACCTATATTGGATCGGACCGCACGCCGCAGTAATGTACATGTAATATACATGTAATATACATGTGAGACGGACTGCACGCCGCAGTATTATTGCGCTTGGGCTGTAGGAGCCCCTTCGGAGTCCGAGTCTGCACACATTCTCAGTGAGCACTGGTGTATATTATGGGATCGGGCTGCACGCCGCAGCAGTATATATGTTGGATCGGACTGCACGCCGCAGTGATATATGGTGGACCTGGCTGCACGCCATAGCACCATAGCGCTTGGGCCTAGGGAGCCCCTCCGAAGTCCGTATACACCCCCAGTGAGCGCCGTCGACGTTAAATGGAGCGGGCTGCGCGCCGCAGCGTATATGTATTGGAGCGGGCTGCACGCCGCAACATTATACTTAATCATATCCTACTATTTACTTAGATACTTATACATTATAGACATAAGTATGTGCCTTTATATGTTGAGATGGCCGTACACCGTAGGGGTACGAGCGAGGGTTTGTTCGGTGTGGAGATCTTGTAGAGATAAACGTAGATTGGAGGTTAAAGTACTACTATAGTGATGACGTACTTGTGAAGATTGCCTTAGAACTGCTAAGTGATAGCACAGGAGTTCTTACTTTCAGTTATTATTTATTATTGTTACTCACTGAGTTGAAATATACTCACCCCACTCCCCTGCACTTTTTGGTGCAGATCCACAGGTGCCCGAGAGCAGTTGAGACATTTTAGCTGCTGATCTATATCTACTTTGGCGGAGATTACGAGGTAGCTGCCAGCGTCCGCAGAGCTTGTTTTCTCCTTCTTTATCATCTTGTTGATTTCCTATTTGTCTAGACTTGGTTGTATTAGGATGCTATTCTGTAGAGGCTCAGTCTCGTGACACCACGATATGTTTGGGACCGTATTTTGTATGTTTTGACGTTTCGGTTATCACCTGTTATGACTAATTACTGTTTAAGTTTAATTTATTTAATAATTGGCTGGTTAAAAGGATAATATGGTCGGGCTTGCCTAGCATTGTGTTGGGCGCCATCACGACCGGGATTGGGGTCGTGACAAGTTGGTATCAGAGCCTAGGTTAATAGGTCTCGCGAGTCATGAGCCGGTTGGTAGAGTCTCGTGGATCGGTGCGGGGACGCCTGTACTTATCCTCGGGAGGCCGCAAACCTTTTTAGGAAAAGTTTCAATTCTTGGAATTCTTGTCGTGCGATTACTTTTGACTTGAGCTGAACTTTGACATTCTATTCTCTCGCGAGATGGCGAGAACTCGATCATCCGGACGTGGAGGACGACCACCGCTACCACCTACTAGAGGCCGTGGACGCGGTCGCGGTCGTGGCGGAGTTAGGGCGGTGAGGCGGTGCCGGCTGACCCACGGCCCCCGGTTGCGAGAGGTGCCGGCGGCACCGGATCGGGCACCAGCTGTGCCCGTTGCTATTCCGGGTCTACGAGAGACCACGGCTCGGATACTAGCGATGCACCGGCCGGCACAGCGCGGCGGTTTCGATTACTACTGCAGACGAGCTGCATCGGGGATCGGGGTGGTCATCGGACCCCCGTCGCTACGCACTCCGGAGCCGGCAGTGCAGGGGCTTACAGACACCGGAGGCTCCTCCAGGTTCGGCTCGTGGTTCCGGTTCGACCGGCGAGATCGGATTCGAGGGGACGAGGGTCCCGGCTATGACGGACGATGAGCGAGCGTCGTCTCGAGAGGTTCACCGAGGTTATCTCCTCCGGTGTTCACGGGGTGCTCCGGCGAGGACGCCCGAGGTTTTCTGGATAAGTGGCGTCGGATGCTTCGTACGGCAAGGGATATCGGAGTCCAGTGGGGTATCTTTCACTACCTTTCGGTTTCGGGGACCGGCCTTTGCTTGGTGGGAGGCTTATGAGCGCCGCGGGCCAGCCGGAGCAGCACCACTATCATGGCGGAGTTCTCCACTATGTTCTTGGAGAAATGGGTGCCTCGATCTCGGAGAGAGGAGATGCGTAGGCAGTTTGAGGGTCTCCGTCAGGGGGACATGTCAGTGTCAGAGTATGAGATCAGATTTACAGAGTTGTCCAGATATGCACCGTGGTTGGTTCATTCCGACAGAGAGAGGATTGGGCGCTTCGTGGACGGCCTCATTTATCCCATTCGTATTCTGATGACTCGGGAGAGGGTTTTGAGTCGTACATTTGAGGATGCCGTGGATATTGCTCGCGACATTGAGACAGATCGTCGCAGGGAGCGGGATGAGAGGGAGGCCAAGAGGCCTCGAGGAGCAGCTAGTTCCAGTGGCACTCTGACCAGAGGCCAGAGTCAGTAGAGCCGAGGTCGATCTTTCAGGTCTTCGCAGTCGGGCCGCTCAGACCGTCGCAGATGGTCACCTAGACAGGGTTATCAAGGTTCGCACCAGAGCCAGCCATCTCTCAGTGCCATGCCAGCTCAGAGTTCTTCACAGGCCCCATCCACTCAGGGTTCATCTCGGCCTAGTTCATCAGCTGGTCACTCCAGCACCAGAGGTCCTTATCAGTCTCAGTACCCAGCACCGGGGAGTTGCTACGAGTGCGGAGAGTTTGGGCACCACCGTAGGGAGTGTCCCCGTCTTGTTTCCAGATCTTATCAGCAGAGGGGGCAGCCCTCGTCATCTGGTCCTTCTACTTCAGCACCCGCCCCGCCAGCTAGGGGTGAGGGTCAGACAGCTAGGGGTCGCCCTCGAGGGGGAGGCCGATCAAGCGGTCAGGCTAGATGTTATGCTTTTCAGGGCCGATCTGAGGCCGTTGCTTCTGATGCTGTCATTACAGGTATTATTTCAGTCTGCCACAGAGATGCCTCAGTATTGTTTGATCCCGGTTCTACTTATTCTTATGTGTCTACATATTTTGCTCCTCATTTGGGCACGACCCGAGGGAGTCTTGAGCTGCCAGTGCATGTATCTACCCCGATAGGGGATACTATTGTTGTGGACCACGTATACTGGTCCTGTTTGGTCACTATTGGAGGTCTGGAGACCCGAGTAGACCTGTTGCTTCTCAGCATGATTGATTTTGATGTTATATTGGGCATGGACTGGCTATCTCCATGTCATGCTATTCTGGACTGTCATGCTAAGACAGTCACTTTGGCTATGCCGGGCATTCAGAGGATCGAGTGGCGAGGCACGACTGAGTATGTACCTAGCAGGGTAATATCTTTCCTCGAGGCCCAACGAATGGTTGGGAAGGGATGTCTCTCTTATTTAGCATTTGTGCGGGAGGTCGAGGCCCAGACTCCCAGTATTGATTCTGTTCCCATTGTGCGAGACTTTCCTGATGTGTTTCCCTCAGACCTGCCGGGCATGCCGCCGGACAGGGATATTGATTTTGGTATCGATTTGGTGCCGGGCACTCAACCTATTTCTATTCCTCCGTATCGTATGGCACCAGCTGAGTTGAAGGAATTGAAGGAGCAGCTCCAGGAACTCCTAGATAAGGGGTTCATTCGGCCGAGTGTGTCGCCGTGGGGTGCACCGGTCCCGTTTGTTAAGAAGAAGGACGGATCTATGAGGATGTGTATTGACTATAGGCAGCTAAACAAAGTAACAGTGAAGAATAAGTATCCTCTTCCTCGTATTGATGATTTATTTGATCAGGCTCCAGGGAGCTAGGGTGTTCTCGAAGATTGATCTTCGTTCAGGCTACCATCAGCTGAAGATTAGAGAGACTGACATTATGAAAACTGCATTCCGGACCGGATATGGTCACTATGAGTTCCTTGTGATGTCGTTTGGGCTGACCAACGCCCCAGCAGCATTTATGCATCTGATGAACAGTGTATTCAGGCCGTATCTCGATTCATTTGTGATCGTATTCATTGATGACATACTTGTCTACTCTCGTAGCCAGGAGGAGCATGCTCGGCACTTGAGTGTTGTGTTGCAGAGATTGAGAGAGGAGAAGCTGTACGCCAAGTTCTCCAAATGTGAGTTCTGGCTTGAGTCCGTGGCATTCTTAGGGCACGTGGTGTCCAGTGATGGTATTGAGGTAGATCCGAGGAAGGTCGAGGCAGTGTAGAGTTGGCCCAGACCAACCTCAGTTACTGAGATCCGTAGCTTTCTGGGATTGGTAGGGTATTATTGCCGATTCTTTCAGGGATTCTCTTCTAATGCTTCACCCTTGACTAGATTGACTCGGAAGGGTGTTCCTTTCTTATGGTCCGAGGAGTGCGAGGAGAGCTTTCAGAAGCTCAAGACAGCACTGACCACAGCACCAGTCTTGATTCTACCGACAGCTTCAGGTTCTTATACTGTATATTGTGATGCCTCGGGAGTGGGCATTGGTTGTGTGTTGATGCAGGAGGGTAGGGTCATTGCTTATGCCTCTCGTCAGTTGAAGCCCCACGAGAAGAACTACCCTGTTCATGATTTAGAGCTAGCAGCCATAGTTCATGCCTTGAAGATTTGGAGGCATTACCGTATGGTGTCTCATGTGAGGTGTTCACGGATCATCGCAGCCTTCAGCACTTATTCAGACAGAAGGACCTTAATTTGAGACGGCGGAGGTGGTTGGAGTTGCTTAAGGACTATGATATCACTATTTTGTATCATCCGGGAAAGGCCAATGTGGTGGCCGATGCCTTGAGTCGGAAGGCGGTTAGCATGGGCAGCTTAGCTTTCATCCCAGTTGGGGAGAGGCCTTTTGCTTATGATGTTCATGCCCTAGCCAATCGGCTAGTGAGATTAGATATTTCGGAGCCGAGTCGAGTGTTGGCTTGTATTGTTTCTCGATCTTCCTTATATGATCGCATCAGAGAGCGACAGTATGATGACCCACATTTGCTTGTCCTTAAGGACAGAGTGCAGCATAATGATGTCAGAGATGTGACTATCGACAGTGATGGTGTTTTGAGGATGCAGGGCCGTATATGTGTGCCCAATGTTGATGGTTTGCGGGAGTTGATACTTGAGGAGGCACACGGTTCGCGGTACTCTATTCACCCAGGTGCCGCAAAGATGTACCAAGACTTGAGACAGCACTACTGGTGGAGGAGAATGAAGATGGATATTGTTAGGCATGTAGCTAAGTGCCTCAATTGCCAGCAGGTCAAATATGAGCATCAGAGACCGGGCGGTGTTCTTCAGCGTATGGTTATTCCCGAGTGGAAATGGGAGAGGATCACCATGGATTTTGTTACTGGGCTACCTCGGACAGCGAGGAAGTTTGATTCTGTATGGGTGATTGTTGATCGGCCGACTAAGTCCGCACATTTCATCCCAGTTAGTACTACTTACTCATCGGAGCGGTTGGCATGGATCTTTATTCGGGAGATTGTCAGGTTGCATGGGGTCCCAGTGTCTATTATATCCGACGAAGGCACTCAGTTCACTTCTCAGTTTTGGAGAGCATTTCAGCGAGAGATGGGTATGAGGGTTGAGTTGAGTACAACATTTCACCCCCAGACAGACGGGCAGTCTGAGCGTACTATTCAGATCCCGGAGGATATGTTGCGGGCATGTGTGATTGATTTTGGTGGTTCGTGGGATGAATTCTTACCACTTGCTGAGTTTGCCTACAACAACAGCTACCAGTCGAGTATTCAGATGGCCCCGT
>JASVEL010009291.1:0-165735 GCA_032618575.1 Nicotiana noctiflora | reverse complement strand
ATGATTAGGTGAAGAAATAATGAAGAAATGATGTTAGGAAGACTTACCCAAAGAGTTACGGAGGAATGAGAGCTTGGAACTTGACAATGGAGGGTGGAAGAGAAGAACCCGTATGAAATTTTGTGAGAAATCCCTCGTAAGTGTTCTGTTTCGAAGAAAAATTCACTAGGCAAAAATGCCATATGCGATCGCATACAAGGCAGTGCGATCACATAGGGCAAGGGGTAAAGCAATGCGATCGCGGAAGGCAAGTCGCGAACGCATAGAATAAATGCGACTGGGCCAGAGAAATGCCCAATGCGATCATGAGGGGGACAATACGATCGCATATGTATGAGAGGCTGGGCAATGCGATCGCACAAGGAATGTTGCGATCACATAGAACACATTTTAGGCTCTTGAAATTTACACTATGCGATCGCGGAACGAGTTATGCGATCGCATAGAACAACGTACCAGAACACCAGCAACAGCAAAATACCAGATTTTCAAGTGCAAAAACATCCCGAATAACCCCCAAAATCACTCCCGAGCCTTCGGGGCTCCTAACCAAATGCACACACTAACTCAACAACCTCATACGAACTTGCTCGAGCGATCAAATCGCTAAAATAACATCAAAAAAAGAATCAAACCCCAAAACTCAAGATTTCATTTCAAAGTTCATCAACCTCTAACTTTAGCTATTTAGGTCCGAAACACGTCGAACGACGTCCGATTTCGACCAAATTTCACAGGAAGCGCTTAACCAATATTTAAGACCAGTACCGGGCGTCGGAAGCAAAATACGAGCCCGATACGTATTTTTTCTAACTCATTTTCATTTCTATTTTTCCTTATTAATTTCAGAAAATAATTTAACGGAACAATTCTTTTACCGGGGTTCTGGACCTCGGATTTCGACTCCGGGCGCATGCCCGAGTCCCATATTTTTCTACGGACCTCCCGGGACCGTCACATCACCGGTCCGGGCCCGTTTACCAAAAATGTTGACCAAAGTCAACTATATCAATATTAATATCAAAATTCTTCAAATTTTCCATAGAAGTCATATATCTTAACACAAAAACTTTTCGGCTTCGCGCCCGGACTGTGCACGTATATCGAGGCAACTGAGAGTGAGGTTTCCAAGACCTCGGAAGAGCGGAAAAAGAGAGAAATACGGTGATGACCCCTTTGGATCGTCACAGGCTATCAACGGTGAGAGTCAAAGTGGAGAGTCAAACACCTTTAAAATATATTGATTGACAATTTCAATTCGAACATCAATTGTGCAACTTGAAAAGAATTTGCTAAGTTAAAACTTTATAGTAAAACAATTGATATCCATTGATGAATTCCATTAAAACGATATACAACATGAAAGGATAAAAAGCAGAGAACATCAAAGGAAAAAAAATTGGATAAAGAACATAGAAGGAGAGAGCGAGAGAGAGGGAAGAAGGAATGAGGAAATAACTGATATTCCTTAATCAT
Organism: Nicotiana noctiflora; assembly: GCA_032618575.1. Taxonomy (NCBI): domain Eukaryota; kingdom Viridiplantae; phylum Streptophyta; class Magnoliopsida; order Solanales; family Solanaceae; genus Nicotiana; species Nicotiana noctiflora. The sequence continues at coordinate 164,259 of JASVEL010009291.1, read as the reverse complement.
TTTCTAATACAAAGAGATACTCATTAATACTAATTTGTATATGATTGATAAATTGTATATGACTATGTAATTAAGTTAAAACTTGATTAAGAAAGGTAAATAAGTTTCCTATGTAGGATAGAATGATAAAAGTTCCTTTAGAAAACATTTACTTTTACACCTTGATTTAATGTTTTAAGCTTTTTATGAATATGAATTTTCTAGTGAATTAATATTGAATTAGGACTAAAAGTTGTAAAACTTTTAAAGATTCTATTAGTATTGTGCAGCCTCTTGTGACTAATCTTCAACTATATCTTCTTAAAAAATAATTAATTAAAATATTTATATCCACCAATTTAATTTTTCAAAATTTTGCTGAAAGATATACTGAATGTTGATCTGTTGGGTGATTTAAATCAATTTTATTACATATTTTCATAATCTAATACAAACGTGACAATTCTTTTAGTGCCAATGTTGTTTAATTAAAAAAAAATCCAATACTCGTGAACCAATATTGTGCATGTGCAATGTAGGTACATTAAAACTAGTTTATATTAAAAAACGCTTATTATCTAATTAGCCATTTATTAATGCTTGTACTTGGCAAATTATTTCAATTAGTCTTTCTCCAATGAAAAATTAATCCAAATAGCCGTTCACTCAACTGTTTAAATTAAAAATAGCCAGTAAAAATACAATGTAAGTATAATTTATGTACTATATATGTAATAATGTATAAACTACGTAGATGGCTAGAAAAGTAAATAATGAATATGATCGACTATTTCTATAAGATCCCTTTTCCAATACCTATAGTCGATTCTAACCCTCGTACCCATTTCCACGAAGAGAGCATCTCTGCAACTAGGGGTGTTCATGGTTCGGTTTGGATCGGTTTTTTCCTAAAAAGAAACCAAACCAAGTAAGTCATTTTTCAAATATTAGAACCAAACCGAACCAATTAAGTCAGTTTTTCTTGATTCGATTTATGTCGGTTTTTCGGTCTTTTGGTTTTTTCGGTTATTTGTCGGTTTTTTCTTAAATATAAGATATACATACCAAACACATATTCTGACGACCACATTTTCAATGTAACACTATCAAATCAATTGCCCCTTGAGAAATCTATTATTTACCAAATTATATTAATTATAATTAAATCAAATAGTGATGAATAATTTAAGGACTCAATTAAAAATATGTTATTTTCAACACGAAATGGATTCTTACTCTAAACAAAAGAAAACTACCAATCAAACTAGAATGTAAATCTAAAGAACTATATTAAAAGTGCAAGCTATTAATATTTACCATACACTTTTTAAACTTTGTATAACAATACACATATATAGGCGTAATAATAAATTTGAAATAACTATGTGGGTTTGGTTCGGTTTTTTCCTGATTAAAACCAAAATCAAATCAAATTTGATCGGTTTTTAAAATTCAAAACCAAAACCAAACCAAACCAAAAAGTATCGGTTTTTTTGGTCAATTTGATTTGATTTTCGGTTTGGTTCGATTTTTCGAATTTTTGTGAATACCCCTATCTGTAACTTCCTTCTTGTGCCTCGAGACAATGTGTAGATGCAGTTTCAAATCGGGATTCTTTCGTGTGTACAAAATTAGGATAATATTTATCTGGTTCAGTAAGTTTTCCTATTTATAAAAGTTAACTGAAATTGTTTAAAATATATATAAATTCGGCCAAAAGTAACAACTTGTATGCAATAATTTTTTGTACAGAATCCAATCAAAAAGCTAAAATTAACATACAACTGGTCTAAAGAATCCGATCAAAAGGCTATAATTCACATACAATTTGTACACAATATCTTTGTACAAAATTCGATCAAAAACTACGACTATATGCAACTTGTGTACAATTATATTAGTTGTACATATTTTTTATGTTATTTGTACACCCGACATATAAATATATACAATTTATTTATATTTTTTTCTTCAAGTTTCAATCTGAAATACCAACCAAAACCAACTCGAATCTTCACCAAATTCCCTAAAAAAGGAGATATAAAATCCATAAGGTATTCCTAATCGAATTCAAATTAATTGCCAATGGAGTTTTTAATGAATTTTAATTAGGTTTATTATATTGGATGTTGCCTCTCTACCAGAGGCGTACGCAGCAATTTTTATAAGCGGTGTCAAAATTTATAGAAGAACCGAAATAAAATTTTAATTATCATACTTTTGGATAAGAAATAGCCTAAGTCTATTGGCTTTGTTGAATCTTAAGTTAGAAAAGATCTTGGGTTCAATTCTACTTCATCACAATTTTTAACCACAAAGGCTTTCTTAAATAATTGCAAAAGAAAAATGTGTTAGTTGAGGTTTGGACCTTTCACCTCTTAGAGCAAAATCAAATACATAACCAACACACCAAAACACAATTTATGTTAAGTGGTGTCTTCTTTTTTCTAATTATCCGTTTCTGTATAGTATTAACACATATATTTAGTAAAATTTTCCGACAAAGCGGTGTCGCGTGACACCGCTACGGTAAGCGTGCATCCGTCCATGCTCTCTACCTCTCCAAGTAGGGGTAAGATATGCATATACATTAACTTCCCCAGACCTCACATGTGAGATTATACTTGGACGTTATACAAGCTGCATCACCCTCCGAGCATTTAGATGAATTTTCAGTAGTTCTTTCATTGTATCCTTCACATTGCTCTGACATTGTCTCAACATGCTGCCTTGCTTCCTTTTATCACTAATTTGCAAATAATTGATGTATTGTATACGAGAATATAATTAAGTGACAACCTCTCTACTAGGGGTAAATAAGTTTATAATTTAGTATAGCTAGGTAAAAATTTGCCAAAATTTCATGGTGTAGCCAGTTTTCGGACTGGTTAAAAAATAGTTAGCATTTACCAAATCAACAAAAAAATAGCCATCATTTTGCTGCAATAGAGACCGGTCCAGCATGATATACTGGAATTCGGTGCACTTGTGTATGAACTCCAGCATATTATACTGGACCGGTTTGCTCAGATTTATCTTTACATAAAAAGTGACTATATTTCGATTACTTTTGAAATTGGGCTATTTTTGAACGACCAGTAGTAAATCTGGCTATTTTTAATATCCCTAAAAATTTGGATATGCAGGCCCACTTGAGATCCAAATATACAGCCCAATTTAGCCCAACCTTTTTTTCTAGTTACATAGGTTACTGGCAAGGAGGAACTGTTTGCTCTAGTCCTGTATCAGGATGGTTTACAAAAGCCACAAGAGCAAGTTCAAAGCACTATTTCCAATTTCATCCAATGAATTACAGAAAATTATAGCAAAATAATTCAAAGCAGAGAAAATTGCAATAACTGAATAGGCATGCATTTCTGACAAAAAAAAGAAAGATCAGAAGGATAGTAAAGTTGAGCATTTACAAAACATATACATCCATCCATCTACAGCTCGATAAAGGCGAGAGTAAGAAATACGAATGACTCACAAGTGCATCAAGGTGCGAAGGTCATCTAAGCTAATGTCCCTTTGATCTTTCGAGCCCTTCTTCCCGAAAGCCTTCCTTGCCAGCAGTTTCTTCTTTTCTTGCAGCTCGAGTATCCTCTCTTCAATGGTGCTTCTTGCAATCATCCTCACAATCTTCACATCTTCCTTTTGTCCAATTCTATGGACTCTGTCCATAGCTTGCTCCTCAACTGCTGGATTCCACCAAGGTTCCAGTAGATAGACTCTAGATGCAGCTGTAAGATTTATTCCAGCACCTGAAGCTTTTAGACTTGCAAGCAAGATGGTAGGCCCCTCCGGAGCTGGGATTTCAAACTCCTTAATTACTTGGCCTCTCTTTCTCGCATTCATTGACCCGTCTAAGCGCAATATCTTAAAACCAGCTGCTTTAAGCGGCTCTTCAAGTAGGAGCAACATCTTCCTGAACTGAGAGAAGACAATTGATTTTCTGTTAGAGCTTTCATCTCTTGATGCACAGAGAAGTTTTAGGAGTGCTTTCACTTTGGATGAGGCAGTGGAAGAACTTCCACTATTTGCTGTATTAGATGCCTCAGGTGGGCAGAAAAATAGGTCAGACTCTGACAGCGGATGACGGCAAAGTGGGCAGCAAGGCTTGGCACGTTTTATGGTCTTCAAAATGCAAGACTTGCAAAATATATGCCCACAACAAGTAATGACACTATCCGTAGGTGGAAAAATGCAGATTGGACAATCAATTCCTTCGTCATCTTGCAATGCTGAGAGCATTTTGTCCAACAACTGTGGGTTGCTGTGCACATCTGTTTCAATTCAATACTAAATTGCATTATCTAATGACTAGCTGAACAACATGATAAGCAGGATAGACAAAAGGCCTTTTAATTGGCTAATTAAACATCTTCTTTCGGAAATGATTAAATTCCCACTTATCAAACCTAATGAAAAGGCAATAAAAAATACAAACATGCAATATTTTGTCAACCACTGCAAAAGAAACAGAACCAATTATACAGTAGGACCTTTGTTCTTTATAAAACATGCAACTGCAAACCTCAAGGAAGCACTGCCAACAACTTAAACCGTAACAACATATGACAGAAATCAGCTTCTAACTCAATAATGACAAAAGAACTGTCTATATTATCCCTTGAAACAAAGGTATACACTTAAGTTGCTTGGACAAGGGTGCCGATCTAGAGGTCGGACCTTCGAGATGTAAATTCTAAGATTCGGTGACACGGATCCTAGTACGGATACCGGTGCGGGAATCCGGCTAAAAATAATTCAAAAAAACAAAATGTATCTAAATTATGAGACATTTTATGGAATACTTGTATATAGCTTGTAAAGTGTGGATTTCTTTTTTATTCTCAACTTGTAGAAATAAAGGATTGATTTCCTAGATAGATATGCTATTTTCTTCAAATTTACCCTAGTTTTGGTAATCAAATTGTATCTCATCTCGAATTTTTCCGTCCGTCGCGGTCAAAGTACCCAAAATTGTTTGACAAAATCCCGTACGGATCCCAAAACCGCACCCATACTAGTGTCGTGTCAACACGGGTACGGCACCTAAACTGCCGTGTCGGAGCAGCTTAGGTATATACTACTCGGAAACAGGAAGTTGACATGTTATAGCACGTGTTTCTCGCTTATTTAAGGAAAGACGGCAATGGCACAGGTAATTTCCAGCTAATCAGATTATTTTCACATTTTTGTGGGGAGGTTGTCGGTCGGCAAAACCCAAACTTATCTCTTATGATGATAATCAATGGAAAGGAAACTAAAATAATTCAAAATGAATCCACTATACAAAGTAGCTTAGGTTTGAAAGTAATTTAACAGGTAACAACCACATCTGGATATCTTATCTATTCAAAGGAAGAACAAATAAATTTGAGAAACTGATATTACACCTCAAATGTTATTTGATCGCAGTATAGAAGATTTTCGCCTGTCTATTTACTTTGTACTCATAAGAACAAATAAATGTGAGAGATATCAAGTCTAACCTCCAATTTTGTTTGATGGCAGTAACAATCTCAGATCTGAAGGACACAAGGCTAAATCAATACAGATTTGTCGAAGTCGTACAATTACACTCAGCACAGTCCAATAATTTTTCATTGAGCTATCAGAAGACATGTATTGCTTGACAATCCTCTTAGCTTCTGATTCCATTTGATCATAAATTTCCCTTTCTTCTCCAGAAAGTTCCACAAAGAAAGTCTCGATAGATTTTGATGGCAAACCAATTAGAGCCTTTTCTTTGGTCCTTCTCAAAGACATGGTTGACATTAGGACCTGAAATGACAACGACGATCAGAATCTCAAAGTAAACTAGTAGGGCACATAAAGAATGTACAACTAATTAATTAAGAAAGGGTAAAGGGCAGCCAGGTGCACGCGCTCCCGGGAAGGGCCGGACCACAAGGGTCTATCGTACGCAGTCTTACCCTGCATTTCTGCAAGAGGCTATTTTCACGGCTCGAACCCGTGACCTCCTGAACATATGGAAGCAACTTTACCAATTACGCCAAGGATACCTTAATTATGAAAGGGTAAGAGAACCGAAAACAGCCACTTGCCATGATTTAGCAATAAATCTTTCATACTAACAAAATCGAAATAATAAACAAATAAATTGCTACTTCTTTTCACGAACCACATTCTTTCTCAGAGGTATATGTAAATCAGAGTGAAAATAAGTTCAGAGGAATTTCCAGGTGTGATCAGCTAAATCTCAGATTCCAGAGTTGTGCTTCAACAATGCAAATGATGAAATAGTGCTCTAAAGCTTGCATTTGTATTTGTCGGAGAAGTCCTTCTCTAACAAAATTTTATTAACTATAGCAAAATATTGCGTGCGCTAAACGCCTCAAGAATACAGTGTATGCCAAAGAACAAACACAACAGACTTGCATTGCTTCAAAGTATTGTTGACCAGTGAAGACTCATGCATCAGAAATTCAACAGAAGTGTACCTTAAAAATAAATAACCTTTTACCGATATAAATGTAAACCAGTGACACTAACCAAAACTCTTGAAGATAGAGTAAGCCATATCCAAAATTTAAACAGTTAAGACGTACCCTCTCAAAACAAACTAGATCATTGAAACTAACTAGCAACAGAGCCTAGGTACACTTACCACAGAAATGGCGCTCTAACCATCAACAAAGAACACATCAGATACTAAGAAATGGTTGTCAGAAACAGCTGTAGTGCTGACTTTTACTGCTTGAAACTGGATCGGCCCTTACCTTCCCCTTATTCTTGGTCACACAAACTATTTGAGTCTCCAACCTCATAACACTATAAGGCTTGGTAGATTTTGCCAAAGCCTGAGACTAAGCCACCCAGCTTCCCACCCCTCCTTCCGGAAAAATCCCTTCTACCCCCCTCCATACATAACCAACTGCTCAACCATTTGTGCAGTGCTCACAAACTTCCTCTCATGTTTTGGGAGTACAGAGGAAGGGAGCAAAATTTAATACAGTATGGTACAGAAAGGACCCAGAGCATCTAAACATTACTCACATTTCAAAGTTCATCTACAAAAACGTTGTGGAAATAGCATAATTTTCTAAGTACAGTCATGACGGGAAAGGATGAAAAGCATTATAAATATGGAAAGGTGCAATTACAGAGACAATAGCACGAAAGGGAAAATACTGAGGCTTTCAATCCAACACAAACTTATTTTAAAAAAAAAAAGGCAAATAAGAAGAGCTTACCTGCAGCCTTGACACCCCCTTCTCATCTCCCTGGGCAAGTGGACGTTGTATCAAACTGTTCCAATAGGCTTTAATAGACAGAGGCTCAAATCTCAAAAATGCCATCAAAGAATACAAATCGAATGAGTTATTTTGTATTGGTGTTCCTGTTACCACCCACTTTCGTTTGGCTTTCAAATTGTTAACTGCTCGACTTTGTTGAGCGTTCACATTCTTAATGACATGTGCCTCATCCAAGATAACTCGCCACCATTCTATCTTTTTGATGGGAGAATCTATCCATGTGTCTTCACTGGCCAGAATACTATAAGTAGTTAAAACAATGTCATACTTTGCCAGCTCATTGGCATCTCCAGTCCGCTCTCCATAATAAATATATGACTTCAGTGAACCCGGTTTAGTGTGCTCCTCAATCTGTGAGATCCACGCTGACAGTACAGCTGGTGGACAAACAACCAATGTCGTCCCTGAACTTGAGTTTCCAGAATGTCTGTCAGGACTGCAAGCTGATTTTTCCTTCACTTGTAGTTTGTTTATTCGTTCAGTCTTTTGCTTCTTTCGTGAATTGTCAGTCTTTCTACTAACTCTTCCCCTCTTATTCCTCTTACTAATAGAAGCAGTATTTTTGTCTTCCTCGTCATCTAATCCATCATCTCTCTCGGCATTTTGATGACCACTTTTGATTGAAGATGAAATAAAACCACCACGTTTATCCAAAGCAATTAAAGAAAGGAGAGTAAGTGTCTTACCCAACCCCATGTCATCTGCAAATATTCCACCTCTTATAGGTTCAGGTCTTTTATCGGTAGAGTAGTTTGTCAAAACATTCACATAACTACCCTCTTTCTCTTCCCAAAATGGAGGCAATTCTTCAGAGTTCTCTCTCTGAACCAACCACTGCAATCCTTCCTTCTGGTGCAGAAGAAGCTCCGACTTTATTATATTTTTGGGTGGCTCTAACGCTTTCAGTTCTTCCTTTTTACTGATTTTTTCATTCAAAAGCTTGAATATCTCATCGACGTCCCTCCCTTCTGGTGTACTTCTTTTCTCCTTAACTACCTCCGCCTCTGAAAGTGTAAACGATGGATCGCTCTCGCCAATCAAATACAACCCACCATTTGTAATTGCTGATTTTACGATTCCAAATGCCTCCAATCTCGCAAAGATGTGAACTTGACAGGGGAGTTTGTATCTGTTTCCTGGACGAGCCACCTTTGGAACAATTCCTATGCAGAAATGATAAACAAACTTATTTACAAACAGACCGGTAACAATCAAGCATCATTCTCATAACATTTGAAGAGTCGCATACTATAAGTCTATAACTAAAGAATAAACCGGCTTCTCCCATAGAAAAACTTAGGTAATAGTGGAAAGAGAAAGAAACAGAAATTTACACTCGACTATATTTTGATTCCTACATCCAAGATGATAAGGTGATGCAAGCAACCCATGAGTACTGAATTCAAAAAGTTATCCAACTACTGAAGCAAAAATTCGAAAAGTAAAATGAAGGGGAATTACCGCATGTTTGAAACAATTTCAGATTCTTTTAACCATTGAATGACATTAGAGGGAAGAACAAAAGAAAAAGAATTACCGTCAATGGTGATGACGTGGGCGTCCAAAAGCGGTGCTAAAACCCTGGCGGCGGAGCGTTCGATGTGTCCAACTTGAACGGAACGAGTGTTGAGAACTTTAATCGCGTTTGGGTCATACTGATTGAGGGGTTCACGTTGAAGCCCAACGATTTCACGGCCGCTGATTCTACCACTGTAGTACTGAAGACCCACAACGTTGGCGATCACAAAACCCACCATGTACATCTCCCCTGATGACTGTGACTCGTTCTCCTCCTCCGCCTCCACTTCAAGCGGTGATAGAGGCCACCGTTCTAGCCTCATGAATATCTCTACTGGGTCTTGTCCTTCCACCATTTTCTTCGATTCAACTAATTGGGTTTACTTCTTTCCTATTGGGAACTTTAAAAGTTAAATGTTTTTGGTGGAGGAGGACTTTCGGACTTTTCAAAAGAGGAGAATTGAAGACCGTTTATGGGAGAAAGGTAGGAGTTTTTAAAGTGTGTTAGGGTAGTTGTTACCCCAAGTTTTATTTATCCTATTGAAATTTGGCCCTTTCGAGAGTGATTAGTACACCTGTCCATACCAATATTTGTTTCACTATACTCTCTCTCTTCCGACTCTCTCTCTTGTCCCCCCACCCCCCACCCCTTTCCCCTTTTTTGTGTGTGATTTGCAGGTACTAGAGGCGGCGGACGAGGCGAGCTTTGGCATTTGGAAGCGAGGAGCAAAGCTACATCGGCCAAAACGAGTAGGTTTGGCGGCAGTTGACCCGGGCGCATCAAAGCTTACTTTCAGGTTTTTCCACCGGGAGTTGGTACCTCCCGATCTCTTGTTTATTCTGTACGTCCTTTTACGTATTTTAACTAGCACCTTGTGTGTGGTTCACTCTATCGTTATCTAGCAAGCATCCTTTTGCGTAATTCTATTAAAGTTCGTCTCTTTTTCCGTAGTCTGTTGGAGGGATAGTGGCCGCGGCGGAGGATGGTACTGTAAGGTCATGTCCTCGGGGGGTGGGGGAGGAGGTGAGCAGGGGGGCATGGAGTGGTCCTGTGGGTAGGGCGGGAGGTTTGGGTGGGGAGAGGTTAAAGGACGCTCGGAGATTGAGGATCGGGTCGTGGAACGTAGGCACACTAACGGGTAAGTCCATTGAGTTGGCAAAGATTCTCCAGAAGAGGAGGGTCAACATAGCATGTGTGCAGGAAACTAGGTGGAAAGGGACGAAGGCGAGGGATGCAGATGAGTTTAAGTTGTGGTACTCTGGGGTTGAGAGGGGTAAGAATGGAGTAGGTATCTTGGTAGATAGGAATCTTAGGGAGTCCGTGGTTGGGGTTAGGCGAGTGGATGATAGGTTAATGACTATTAAACTGGTTATTGGCGGTAGTGTTCTCAATGTCATTAGCGCTTACGCGCCGCATGCAGGCCTAGCTGAGGAGGTTAAAAGGCGTTTTTGGGAGGGCTTGGATGAGTTGGTGAGTAGTATTCCCCAATCTGAGAAGTTAGTTATTGGAGGGGACTTTAATGGTCATATTGGGGCGGAGGATGGTGGTTACGGTGAGGTGCGTGGCGGCTTTGGCTTTGGGGTTAGGAACGGAGGGGGCACTTCGCTTGCTTGATTTCGCTAGGGCTTCGGAGCTTTTGATCGCGAACTCGTCATTTCAGAAGAGGGAGGAGCACTTGGTTACTTTCAAAAGTTCCACGGCGAGGACTCAGATTGATTACCTCCTCCTCAGAAGGAGCGATAGAGGGTTGTGCAAGGATTGCAAGGTTATTCCGGGAGAGTCCCTTTCAACTCTTCATAGACTCCTAGTGATGGATGTAGGTCTCTGGGTGAAGAGGAAGAGGAGGGGTTCTCGGGGCCGACCGCGGATTAGATGGGGAACTTTGACTAAGGAGAAAGCCCGGGAGCTGGAGAGGAAGCTAGTTGATGGGGGAGCTTGGAGTAGCTCTGGGGAAGCGGACGCAATGTGGTCAGTGACGGCGAACTTGGTTAGGGAGGCTGCGCGAGATGTGCTTGGGGCAGCCAAGGGCTATTCAGGCAGGCACCAAGGTGACTGGTGGTGGAATGAGGTAGTCCAAGGAAAAGTGGAGGCGAAGAAGGCGGCGTTTGCTAAGTTGTCAGGGAGCACAAGCGAAGAAGAAAGGAGAGCGAACAAGGAGAACTACAAGGTGGCGAGGAAGGAAGCGAAACTAGCGGTCACGGAAGCTAAAAATGCAGCATTTGGGCGCATGTACGAGGAATTGGGGGAGAAAGGCGGGGACAGAAAGTTATTCCGGTTGGCTAAGGTGAGGGAGAGGAAGGCGCGGGATCTAGACCAAGTTAGGTGCATCAAGGACGAGGATGGTAGGGTTCTGACGGGGGAGTCGCAAGTCAAGCGGAGATGGCGGGAATACTTTCGAGACCTGCTTAACGAAGAGGGGGATCGAGTCTTAGAGCTAGGGGAGCTGGGGCATTCGGAGTGTCCTAGAGACCTCGGGCACTGCAGGCGCATTAAGGAGGAGGAGGTCTTGAGGGCGTTGCGTAGGATGAGTAGGGGCCGAGCGACTGGGCCAGACGAAATTCCGGTGGAGTTTTGGAAATGCATGGGTAGGTCAGGAGTGGAGTGGTTGTCCAGGTTGTTCAACGTGATCTTTAGGACCAAGAGGATGCCGGAGGAGTGGAGATGGAGTACAGTGGTTCCCTTGTACAAAAACAAAGGGGATATCCAGTGTTGCAACAACTATAGGGGTATCAAATTAATAAGTCACACCATGAAGGTCTGGGAGAGGGTGATCGAGGCGAGGGTGAGGGAGATGTCATCTATATCCGTGAACCAGTTTGGTTTCATGCCGGGTCGCTCTACTACAGAAGCTATCCACCTTGTGAGGAGGATGGTGGAACTGTTCAGGGATAAGAGGAAGGACCTGCATATGGTGTTTATCGACTTGGAGAAGGCGTACGATAAGGTCCCTAGAGAGGTTCTGTGGAGATGCTTGGAGGCGAAGAGCGTGCCAGAAGCCTACATCGGAGTGATCAAAGACATGTATGATGGAGCCAAGACTAGGGTTAGGACGGTGGGTGGCGACTCGGACCATTTTCCGGTGGTTGTGGGGCTACATCAAGGATCTGCGCTAAGCCCTCTCTTATTTGCCTTGGTAATGGATGCTCTAACTCGCCATATTCGAGGGGATGTGCCATGGTGTATGCTCTTTGCTGACGACATAGTCTTGATAGACGAGACGAGGGCTGGTGTTAATGCGAGGTTGGAGGTCTTCAAAATTCATCTAAGGGTTTTAAACTAAGCAGGTCTAAGACAGAATATCTAGAGTGCAAGTTTAGCGCCGAGTCGAGCGAAGTAGGGTGGGACGTGAAGCTGGGATCTCAGGTCATAGCCAAGAGGGACAGTTTCAGATATCTTGGATCAGTGATTCAAAGGGACGGAGAGATTGACGGGGATGTCACTCACCGTATAGGAGCGGGGTGGTTGAAGTGGAGGCTCGCATCAGGGAGTCTTGTGTGACAAGAAAGTTCCACAGAAACTCAAGGGGAAGTTTTATAGAGCGGTGGTTAGACCCGCCATGTTGTATGGGGTGGAGTGCTGGCCTGTGAAGAACTCTCATGTCCAGAGAATGAGAGTTGCGGAGATGAGGATGCTCAGGTGGATGTGCGGGCTCACCAAATTAGATAAGATTAAGAATGAAGTTATTCGGGAGAAGGTGGGGGTGGCCCCGGTGGATGAGAAGATGCGAGAAGCGAGACTCAGGTGGTTTGGGCATGTGCGGAGGAGAAGCCCTGATGCACCGGTGAGGAGTTGTGAGCGACTGGCGGTGGTTGGCGCGAGTCGAGGCAGAGGGAGGCCTAAGAGGTATTGGGGTGAGGTGATTAGGGAGGATATGGCTAGAATGGGGATTTCCGAGGACATGACCCTTGATAGGAAAGTTTGGAGGTCTAGTATTAGGGTTGTAGGGTAAGGCCTTCTAGAATTCTTAGTACTTCTGTTAGGGGCTGAGTGGGGTTTGGTAGCGATCTCTATAGTTAATTAATGTATTGTATTGTGCCTCTTATGGTAGTAACCGATTGGTATTATTGCATGTCATTCTACTTTCGGTTTTATGTTTAGATAATTATTTATTTGATTTATCCCGGATTTACTAACATTGTTTTGTTTTGTTTTGTTTTGTTTTGTTTGTTGATTTTCTCTCTCTTTTTCTGAGCCGAGGGTCGGCCGGAAACAGCCTCTCTACCCTTTCGGGTAGGGGTAAGGCCTGTGTACGTATTACCCTCCCCAGGACCCCACTTTGTGGGAACATACTGGGTAGTTGTTGTTGTTGTTGTTGTTGTATACTAACCCCTAAACCGTGGTTAAACTTACAGGACAACTGGCTGCCTTTTCTTTAATTATATGTTTCGATTCAAACTTTGAGTATTGTTCCACTCAAAATATTTGCGAGCATTTATGAATTCAAAACAATCAATAAAAATAGAAATACTTATATGGACAACATAAGATATTGATGATCTTTATTCATGGTAATAGACTAATTTGTCTCTCCATGGAAAGGTTCATATCTTTACAATCATGTTTCAATAGATCTACCGTTATTCTATTTTTTGGTCTTGGGTTCTCACTTTGTGTTATACTCTATATTTCTTAGAGCCCCATGGGGAGAGCGTGGAACCCCTTTTCTAATGTCTTCCCTTGTATTATAGACATTTGTTGTACCCGTTGACTTTCTTGGAGATCGGGCCCACATTAGGGAATTATTTCGGGCGTACCCGGAAAGTATCGACCCCGGACAAGGCTCCAGGCGAATGCGGATAGTATTCTTGGTTGAGGCGGTCTCGCCGCCTGTCACGTTTATGTTAGTCGAGAGGAATGGTTAATCTAATTGATTACCGTAGGATCAAATTACGGCCCATATAGTTAGTCCCTCCGCTTATCATGGTCGCCTCTAGGTAAGCGGATATGATAGATCGAAGAGCGACCCTTTCAGGGCGAGGGGAAGGGACGATAATTGCTTATGACGCCTTATCACTATCTTCCTTCACATGATGGGGGTACGATCTCGTGTGCGAATATTCTTGGCGAAGGGTAATGATCGGTACGCCGTAATCACAGGTTAGGATACGTTTCGTCCGTGTGGAATTTGGGACGCGGGGTCTTGTCGCCTCGACCGATGAGGCGTCTGTGTGTTCGAGGTATTTGAGGTAGTAGCCGCGATTTCAACGTTTACTCATAGGTTTCAATCGTAGTGGCGACGGTTTTGGTGAAACTGAACCATTTTTTTATGGTTGGGATGCGCATTTAATAGTGTCTGTCAGTTTCCCGAGGTCTGATTCAGTTGCCTATAAGAAGGTTTGAGATGCCTGATGTTCAACACTCTTTGGTTTACTTGTAGCTCTCATTTCTAGTGAATTTCAAAGAGTTCTATTTTTTCTGCGAAACGTTATCGTTTCTTCTTAGTTGAATTCATCACTCTTCTCTTATCTTTCAAGTAACTTGAATCAATGGATAGCTCTTCTTCTCGCGACGGTCTTCAGACATTGGTGCCGGATAGTCCTCCGGTGGTCGAAGGATTGTCTTCGGTAGTTGCGGATGGCGGTCGAAATGAGACTGAGAGAATACCCACAATAGATGAAATACTCCCGGCAGCGGGAAATTTGGCAGTGGACTTCACCGCAGATGGAGGAGATGATCCAGCGGATGAGGCCCCGTTAATGGGGGAAGTCGGTATGACCCAGTTACGTGAACAATGGCTCATCCCTTCTCATGCCGATATTGTGCTGGCCCGACCGGAGGAACGGGTCCACACCGATCACATCGGGTACTGTGTATTCTATTCTTATCCCCTCAGGCTAGGGTTCAGGGTCCCCCTCTACAAACTGGTAGTTGATTTTTGCCGATATTATAATGTGTGTCCGGGGCAACTTACCCCATCTTTGTACAAGTTTTTGGCAATGTTGCTGAAATTCTCGGAGTTAGATGGTCGGACTGTTACGTTGCAGGACGTATTCGCTCTGTACGCCTCTCAGCGAGTTCGGGGGAGTATGATCTGGATGATCCCGCATGGGTCGCAGAGCTTGGTGGCTGCTCTAGATGACGAGGTCGAGCCTCGTCAATTTGAACAATTTTTCTACATGAGTACCGGTCATTTGGTGGCGCCCTCTCCAAGGTTTCCAGAGGCTTGGAATCATAGTCGTAAGTCCCAATTTACTTCTTTGGTAGGGTCGACTTTGTTCCCCTTCTTTATTTTTGAATGGTCACTGTTTTGTTGTTATTTCTGTAGCCGACAGGTCACCCCCGTCTTTATTCACTGGTCTGCGCGGATGGCTCGAGGTTATCCTTCCGCACACTAAGGGGATCCATTCGTGGTCGTCTTTCTGGAGGAGATACGGCCAAGGGCCGGCCGTAGGTAAGAGGTTTGCTTTGATTCGATCGTATTTAATTTTGGTCGTTGCCGCAACTTGGGACTGACCCAATTTCGTATTTGCAGGGAGGGTGTACCACGGCAGGGCTCCCCAGTTGGTATTCAGGCGGCCTGGCACGGTTGCCAGGTTCTTTGCTGCGCCGGTGGCGGACCAGGTGCCTAGGGCCGCCTCGGTCGAATCTTCCGCAGCTCCGTCTCCCGTGCACCCTTTACTTGGTAGCGGGGGTCTGTCAGGAGCAGTTTGCCCGCGGGAGGCGTCGCCTTCTTGTGATGAGGAGGAGAGGCCTTTAATTAGGCGCAGGGTCTTTCCCTCTTCGGCCCCTTCTGCGGCTCGGCCCGCTGCTATTGATGTGGTAAATGTGGATTCCTCACCCCTTTTGGGGCGAGGGAGGATGTTGATGCGGCGCACATCCCAGGTGGCAGACCAGGTGAAGCTCAGGCTCGAGAGGAGCGAAAGGGGAGTGCCTCCCCTACCGCTAAATCCTCTACTCAAAGATTTGAGGTGGGAGAACCCTCTCGGGTGATTGTGGATATTAGCGGCTTGAGTACTCCTTCGACGGAGGTGGCGGCGGCGGGAGAGGGGTCCACGTCCGATTCTGATTTGGACTCTGAGGACGTCCGCATATTTCGTGATGGGGTCACAAATGCGACAGTCTACCCGGATGGGAGGTAGCGTGTAATTGAGATTCATGTGAATGAGAATCTGTTGCTAAGGGATTCTGCTATGTTGCCACTGCTTGGTCAGTTGTGTTCTTCAGTTGAAAATAAGTCGTTAGGGGGTTGGCGGATGTGGGTTTGATGAACGAGGTGGCGACGTTCGCAACGAGGGTATGTGCTCTAGGCTGATTATTCACTTACGAGCACCTTGTTTCCCATCTTCTCATGAACTTCTGTATCTGACTTCTTCACTTCTTTCGCTTTGTTTTGCAGGTGTTTTTGTTGTAGATGGAGAGCCCTCGTCCGGCCAATGTTCGGTCCTGGGTACTTCTACGGGTTCTCGAGAGGTGTCGTCAGTATTGGAACCAGTGCAGGGAGCTTAATAAACGCATATGGGTTGATCCTCGTAACCAGGCACTGGTTGGAGAGCTGGCGCGGAAGAAGTTACAGAAGAGCCAGCCGCTTGGTCGTGCGGAAGCTTTCGTGGATCGGTTGCGTCAGATGAGTGACGAACTTGAGGCTAGGCAGAGGGCGTCGTTAGAGAGCGAACGCTTATTTCTGACCAAGGTGACGGAGGTTACTTCGAAGTGGAGTGGGAAGGTCGCCGCGCTAGAGGGTGAAGAAGCTGCCCTGAAGCGTAAGATGGCCGAAGCTTCCGCCCAGGCGGACGAACTCCAAGGGGTTATCCATGCCAACAACTCCCAATTGTCGTTGGTGAGGGCCGCCGCTACTTTCAGGGAGAGCGGCCTTGAGGAGCGGATCAGGGTTCTGGAGCAGAACGCTCAGGATCCCGCGGGGCAAATTGCACTCCTAGAGGAGGAGAACTGGCACATTCAGGAACAATCTGCATTTATGGGTAGCTCTCGTGAAGCTTGGGTTTATATCGAGGCCCATCGGGATATATATAAGCATCTGTTCGAGGCTGGTATCATCTCCGAAGCAATCTTCGAAGGGGTGCGCAAGAGGGCACGTGAAGCTTGCGAGGAATGCGACTTTGATGCTACGACGCCCGGTATCGATGATGTCCCCGGTGGGAGTTTGGATGGAGCTGGAAATGACTTGGTTGCCGTGGGTGCCGGCGAAGGCAGAACAGGCGGTGGAGTGGCGACTGCAGGCGACGGTGCGACTAGCGCGGACGGTGGTACCAATAATCCCCAGTGACAAATGATTAGTTGATGATTTTCTTGTCGGTTCTTTCCGTGTGTGGCTATTTTTCTTTTCTTTATTTTTCGTATTATTGTGGTTTGTCTTCGGACAATATTTGAACTGGGACGGACGGGCATGGCATGCGTCCGTCTCTTTGAATTGAGGGGGCATCCCCTTTTTCCGTTATTTCTTTATTGCTCGCCCCACTTATGTTTTCCCTTAGTACGGTCATTGATTGTTTCGGTCGAGGGCTCACAACCCGAGTATTACTTCAACTGATGTTGAATTAAGTTGACGAAGGCTCGTGGCCTGAGTTCCAGTTCAACCGTAGTTGAACTTTGTTGATTCTTTTGAGTCGAGGGCTCATAGCCCGAGTACTACTTCAACTGATGTTGAATCAAGTTGGCTAAGGTTCGTGGTCTGAGTCCCAGTTCAATCATAGTTGAAATTTGTTGATTCTTTTGAGTCGAGGGCTCATAGCCCGAATACTACTTTAACCGATGTTGAATTAAGTTGGCGAAGGCTCGTGGCCTGAGTCCCAGTTCAACCATAGTTGAACTTTGTTGATTCTTTTGAGTCGAGGGCTCATAGCTTGAGTACTACTTCAACTGATGTTGAATTAAGTTGGAGAAGGCTCGTAGCCTGAGTCCCAGTTCAACCATAGTTGAACTTTGTTGATTCTTTTGAGTCGAGGGCTCATAGCCCGAGTACTACTTTAACTGATGTTGAATTAAACTGGCGAAGGCTCGTGGCCTGAGTCCCAGTTCAACCATTGTTGAACTTTGTTGATTCTTTTTAGTCTAGGACTCATAGCCCGAGTACTACCTCAACTGATATTTAATTAAGTTGGAGAAGGTTCGTGGCCTGAGTCCCAGTTCAACCATAGTTGAACTTTGTTGATTCTTTTGAGTCGAGGGCTCATAGCCCGAGTAATACCTCAACTGATGTTGAATTAAGTGTGCGAAGGCTCGTGGCCTGAGTCCCAGTTCAACCATAGTTGAACTTTGTTGATTCTTTTGAGTCGAGGGCTCATAGCCGGAGTACTACTTCAACTGATGTTGAATTAAGTTGGCGAAGGCTCGTGGCCCGAGTCCTACTTCAACCATAGTTGGACTTTGTTGATTCTTTTGAGTCGAGGGCTCATAGACCGAGTACTACCTCAACTGATGTTGAATTAAGTTGGCGAATGCCCGTGGCCTGAGTCCCAATTCAACCATAGTTGAACTTTGTTGATTCTTTTGAGTCGAGGGCTCATAGCGCGAGTACTACTTCAACTAATGTTGAAGTAAGTTGGTGAAGGCTTGTGGCTTGAGTCCCAGTTCAATCATAGTTGAACTTTGTTGATTCTTTTGAGTCGAGGGCTCATAGCCGGAGTACTACCTCAACTGATGTTGAATTAAGTTGGCGAAGGCTCGTGGCCTGAGTCCTAGTTCAACCATAGTTGAACTTTGTTGATTCTTTTGAGTCGAGGGCTCATAGCCCGAGTACTACCTCAACTGATGTTGAATTAAGTTGGCGAAGGCTCGTGGCCTGAGTCCCAGTTCAACCATAGTTGAACTTTGTTGATTCTTTTGAGTCGAGGGCTCATACCCCGAATATAGACGAGATGAATTAGGCTTGCTCTGATTGGGTTTCTAACCCTTTGTTTGTTTTTTCCCTTTGCTTCTGACTTCAGGAAAGGCTACGCGATCTTGCTATGAAATCCCCACAGACGACGCCAAATTGTTCGACTCAAAATATTTGCAAGCATTTATGAATTCAAAACAATCATTAAAAATGAAGGGCCAATCATAGCAAGTCGTAACATATCTGAGATTTAATAAGGGAAAAGATAATGGGAATACTTATATGGACAACATAAGATATTGGTGATCTTTATTCATGATAATGGACTAATCTGCCTCTCCATGGAAATGTTCAGATCTTTACAATCATGTTTCAATAGATCTACCGTTATTCCTTTTTTGGTCTTGGGTTCTCACTCTGTGTTTTACTCTATATTTCTTAGAGCTCCCATGGAAGAGCGTGGAACCCCTTTTCTAATGTTTGCCCTTGTATTTATAGATATTTGCTGTACCAGTTGACTTTCTTGGAGATCAGGCCCACATTAGGGAATTATTTCGGGCGTACCCGGAAAGTATCGACCCCGGCCAAGGCTCCAGGCGGATGCGGATAGTATTCTTGGTTGAGGCGGTCTCGCCGCTTGGCACGTTTATGTTAGTCGAGAGAAATGGTTAATCTAATTGATTACCGTAGGATCAAATTACGGCCCATACAAGTATAAATTATTTTTGTTAGGAAACACTTTCCCGAATAGGTCTTATATGGTACAAATTCCTATATAATTGGACTCCAATACTAATATCGAATATTGGGTAGGAAATAAAAAAAAATAAACTTAAAACAATCCTACTACTATGTTTCCTTTCCTTATGAGTAGCAGCATGTGGATAGGCGAGAAGTTATTATTTTGTCCAGTGCAACTTTATTCTGAGTTCTGGCATTATTTAGAAATTTTTTTATTTTCTCTGCAAGAAATCTTAGTTTTAAGCTAACATAAATTAATACAACTTTTAGAAGTTTAGTTAAGATGATAAATAAGGAAATTTCACATAAGAACCACCCTACTTCTCAAAATTTTAGGATATATTTAAATTTACAACTAACTAACCTAAAAACTCAACATTCAATTCCAATAGATTCTTAAAATTACTATTTAATTTTTTAAAAAGATTGCTCAAGCTTTTAAGTTAATTTTTGAATCATTAAATGTGACTCAAATATTAGTTCAACAAACCAAATTCATTTGGGTGGTAAAAATTAGATTTTTAACAGGCTTAAATCTATGGGTTTAAATATTGAATTTGATTTTGTGAGAATTTTAGAGTGGGTATTATTTAGACTTATTAGAAATAGTATAAGAAGGTAGTATATAAAATTTGAAGTCGTTTAATGGAGATTTGAACTGATTTGAAACAAGAATTGTAACTGAAAATTGTGAAAGAAATTCGTATAGAGACGCCTGTATAAAGGTGTATAAAAGTGTACAATATATAAGATGTTCTTATACACTATTATACAAGATTATACATGATTATACAAAAAACTGATTTCGTCTTCTACCTTACGTCTTTTCTGAAATTTAACTCAAATCTTGCTCAAATTACTTCAAATTTAAATTTTGATCTCCTTTTGATATTTTCAATCAACTGGAACAACATCCAATCCAAACAACTAACAAACTCAAAAAATCCTATTTTCGAAAGCAAGGCTTTGAATGGTCTTCAACGGTGGACTTCTACTCTTTAATTTTCTGACATTGCAAACTGGGGGAGAAACAAAAAATATACAGCCCCCTTAAAACATATGTAGAAGATGTGAGAAGACGAGAGAGTGAAAGCAATGGTTGTGAGATCATAGATTTAACTCCATAACTTTTAGAAAGCAATGAATGTAAGAACACTGCTTTTGAATTTGCTAATGCTTTCAAAATATGTACAATAGGTAGGGTAAAACTTAAAAGCATGAGCCATTTTTTGTTATAATAAGAAGTCATGTGTATTTTCTTGTAATTCTTTCTAATAAATATGTTAACAGTCATAAATCTTCTAAAACAACCTATAAAAATAATATTTCATATGAAGGAGCGTTACAAAATCCTACTACTATGTTTCCGTTCCTTATAAGTAGCAGCATATTGATAGGCGAGAAGTTATTTATTTTGTATGTGCCCTTTTATTCTGAGTTCTGCCATTATTTATCTTAATTATTTCTTCAAGAAAGTATCCATCAAGTTTTTTCATTTTAGATTATTATGTGAATTGTTATGAAATAATAAAAGAACAAGAGCAATATTGGAGAGAAAGAGAGAGGAAATTCTTATTGAATTTTGGGATGATTTACAATGGGGTAAGACCCCTCTATTTATAGGAGAAATTATGACTTAGTCACAAAGTAAAACTCTCCACAAGATAGACATTCACTCCAAATAGAATTATAGACATTCACTCCAAATAGAATTCTATTCTTAACACTCCCCCTTGAATGTCTATTCAATAAGTAATGTGCCTCGTTAAAACCTTAACTAAAATAAAACCCAATGGGAAAAAAATCTAGAAAAGGAAAAAGAGTACACATATCTAATAATACGTCTTTTGGTTGCCTCGTTAAAAACCTTGCAAGGAAAACCCAATGGGACAAAACCTTGTAAGGGAAAAAGAGTGCAACATGCATTAACTCCCCTTGATGAGAGCATCAATTCACACCCTTAAGCCTTTGCATCCCAATCTTGTACATTTGTTTCTTGAAGGTTGACGTCGGTAGAGATTTGGTGAGCAAATCGGCCATATTATCACTTGAACGAATCCGTTGCACATTAATATCACCATTCTTTTGAAGATCATGTGTGAAAAATAACTTTGGTGAAATGTGCTTTGTTCTATCTCCTTTTATGAATTCTCCCTTCAGTTGAGCTATGCATGTTGCATTGTCTTCATACAAAATAGTGGGTAACTTGTCACATTTCACACCACATTTATATCGAATAAGATGTATTATAGACCTCAACCACACGCACTCTCGACTTGCTTCATGAAAAGCAATTATCTCAGCATGATTAGATGAAGTAGCCACAATTGATTGTTTAGTCGATCGCCAAGATATGGCAGTGCCTCCACAGGTAAACACATAACCTGTTTGAGATCGAGCCTTGTGTGGGTCGGATAAATACCCAGCATCAGCATAACCAACAAGATCGGGACTGCAATTGTTGCCATAAAATAAGCCCATTCGGTAGTCCCTTTTAGATACCTCAATATGTGTTTGATCCCATTCCAATGTCTCCTTGTGGGAGCAGAGCTATATCTTGCTAAGACATTAACTAGAAAAGTTATGTCGGGCCTTGTAGTATTGGCAAGATACATTAGTGCACCAATTGCACTAAGATATGGTACTTCAGGACCAAGTAGCTCTTCATTCTCTTCTTGAGGTCGGAATGGATCTTTGTTCACATCAAGTGATCGAACAACCATCGGAGTACTTAATGGATGTGCTCCATCCATGTAAAACCGTTTAAGTACCTTTTCTATGTAGGTAGATTGATGAACAAAAATTCTGTTTGCCAAATGTTCAATTTGCAAACCACGACATAATTTTGTCTTTCCGAGATCTTTCATCTCGAACTCCTTCTTTAAATAATCAATTGCCTTTTGGAGTTCTATAGAAGTTCCAATAAGGTTTATGTCATCAACATATACTGCAAGTACAACAAATTCCGATGTTGTTTTCTTTATGAAAACACATGGGCAAATGGCATCATTTATATAGCCTTCCTTTAATAAATACTCACTAAGACGATTATACCACATTCGTCCTGATTGCTTTAGACCATACAAAGATCTTTGCAATTTGATTGAAAATATTTCCCGGGATTTTGAATTATTAGGCATTTTGAAGCCCTCGGGAATTTTCATGTATATCTCATTATCAAGTGAGCCGTAAAGGTAGGCGGTAACCACATCCATTAAATGCATGTCAAGTTTTTCATGGACAACAAAACTAATGAGATAACGGAATGTTATAGCATCCATAACGGGTGAATATGTCTCTTCATAATCAACACCAGGCCTTTGTGAAAATCCTTGTGCAACAAGGCGTGCCTTATATCTTTGTACCTCGTTTTTCTCATTTCTCTTGCGTACAAAGACCCATTTATAGCCAACGGGCTTAACACCATTAGGTGTTTGGACTACAGGCCCAAAAACTTCACGTTTTGCAAGTGAATTCAACTCTGATTGGATTGCTTCTTGCCATTTTGGCCAATCAAGTCTTTGTCGACATTCTCCAACAGATTGAGGTTCAAGATCCTCATTTTCTTGCATAATGTTGGATGCAACATTATATGCAAAGACATAATCCACCACTATATCCAATCGATTCAAATTTGTCTCAATATCGATTGGATTTATTGATAGTTCCTTATTTTCTTGAGTCTCGGGTTCAGTGGATTCCTCACGAATCTCAGAATTTATTAAGTCGTGGATTTCTTCATGAGATTCTTTCATAGTGTCATTTTGATCATTTATTTTCCTTTTTCTAGGATTTCGATCTTTGGAACCTAATGGTCTACCACGTTTCAGTCGTGCTTTTGACTCATTAGCTATGACACTAGAAGATTGTCCAATAGGGACATCAATACGGATTGGAACATTCTCCGCGAGGATATGTGATTTTGTTATCCTTTTCATATCCGTAAATGCATCTGGCATTTGATTTGCTATTCTCTGCAAATGAATAATCTTTTGTACCTCTTTTTCACAAATAGAGGCACGTGGATCAAGATGAGATAATGATGGATTTTTCCACAAAATTTCCCGTTTGGTTTCACCAACTTCTCCCCTAATTTTGGGAAAAGTGTCTCATCGAATCGACAGTCTGCAAATCGTGTAGTAAATAAATCTCCCGTTAATGGCTCGAGGTAGCGAATAATGGAGGGCGATTCAAACCCAACATATATTCCTAACCTTCTTTGCGGACCCATTTTGGTGCGATATGGCGGTGCTACAGGCACATATACTGCGCATCCAAAAATTCTTAAATGGGATATATTAGGTTCATGACCCAAAACTAATTGCAACGGGGAATATGTATGATAATTTGTCGGTCTGAGACGAACTAGCATTGCTGCATGCAAAATGGCGTGACCCCAAACAGAAGTGGGCAACCTCGTTTTCATGAGTAATGGTCTTGCTATCAATTGCAGACGTTTAATTAAAGACTCCGCAAGACCATTTTGAGTGTGAACATGAGCTACAGGATGTTCCACTTTTATCCCAATTGATAAGCAATAATCATTAAATGCTTGGGATGAAAACTCAGCAGCATTATCAAGTCTAATAGACTTAATTGGATTATCGGGAAATTGTGTCCGTAATCGAATTATTTGTGCCATTATTTTGCAAACGCGAGGTTGCGAGATGACAATAGGCACACATGGGACCATCTAGAGGATGCGTCTATCAAGACCATAAAATATCGGAACGACTCACTAGGTGGGTGAATAGGTCCACAAATGTCCCTTTGTATACGTTCCAAAAATGCAGGGGACTCAATTCCAACCTTTGTTGGTGATGGTCTAATAATTAACTTGCCTTGATAACAAGAAGTGCAAGAAAATTCATCATTTAAAAGAATCTTTAAATTCTTTAATGGATGTCCATTTGAGTTTTCTATGATTCATCTCATCATAATTGATCCAGGATGTCCCAATCGATCATGCCAAAGTACAAAAGTATTGGAATCGGTAACCTTTTGGTTTACAATAGAATGTGCCTCAATTGCACTAATTCATGTCCAATACAAGTCACAAGACAAAGATGGGAACTTCTCAATAGCCCTTTTCTGGCCACATGTATTTTTGGTAATGATGAGATATTCAAGATTATTCTCATCTATTGTCTCAATATGATATCCATTTCTGCGGATATCTTTAAAACTCAACAAGTTCCTCTTGGACTTGGAGGAGAACATTGCATTCTCTATGATAAGTATTGTTCCCTTAGGCGGAGTTATAGTAGCTCTTCCAGAGCCTTCACACCTCCTTTTTCCGCACCCACGAGGGCACGAGGGAGTTTTTCCAATTAAAGGACAATCGAAACGAGATTTATTTAATTAATTTAGAGTCGCCACTTGGGAAAATAATGGTGTCCCAAGTCACCGGTTTAATCCCGAACCGAGGAAATTTATGACTCTGTAATACAGTATGCGAAACTAGAAACCTGAATAAGGAATTCTGTTAATGCGGGAGAAGGTGTTAGGCATTCCCGAGTTCCGTGGTTCTAGCACGGTCGCTCAACTGTCATATTCGGCTTATTTATCTGATTTTACCATATTTTAACTTATGTGCAAATTTTAACTTTTAACCGCTTTTAATATTTATTATAGGAATTGCAACGTCATGAAAATGTATCTCGAACCATGTTGCACCAGTGCACCCGTGGTTGTAAACATATTTTGACTCTGTTGGGATTTGGATTTGGGTCACATAAATGTGCACCCGAATTTAAGAAGGTAATATTATTAACTAGAGTGCCTAAAGCAGTTTTGTGTTTGCAATTTGCGAGGGCCATGGAAATTCGCTAGTGGCACATTTCGAATTCTAAAGGATAAACAAGATTAATTAAATTGAGAGTCATACAATTGTGATTTTTGTTTGGCATTGCACACCTCTAGTCATTAACTTAACCAACATGAAAGTAACGCATTTAACCAAAAAAAACTAATGAAGCCTAACACTTAACAGTGATATCATTTCAATCTTCACAAAGGTTAATAAGAAAATATTATTGAACAGTTAACATAGATATCGTATCCATGGTGCAAACATGTTATTGAACATGTCCCCAAGAAATCGATGCTAGTACTACTGTATATCATTTCTATGTATTAAGTATAATTTATACACATTAATGAGTAGACATATTTAAATTGAGAATTACATATAAAGCAGATAGCATAAAGCTGAAGCAAAATACTAACAATAAAGTATTTTATTTCTAAAAAAAATAATTCTACGCCATAGACAATTAGAAGAACACCAGTAGCAAGGTAATACCTGAAATCAAAGCAGATCCATTAGATCTATAATAACAGCAACAGGACAGGATTCAGCAAGCAATTTCAGCGGTAAACAATCAACAACAGCAGTCCATGTATTTCAACAGTAGCACTTGAAATCAACAGCTAACCCAGGAAGATTTTTTAGAAAGAAAACCAGAATGTTCCAATTCAGACAGCTCAAAATAACTTTCAACAATGAAACACCGGAAATCCACAAAATTAACGGACAGAAGCTGAACTAAAGATGTCACTTGATGATTTAAAAATGAAGTTCTACTCTTCGAGGTTCAATGGAACAGTAGGTTCTATAGTTCAACACACTGGTATCTCTCAAGTGTTTTTCAGAATTATCTCTCAGTGTATGTTTTTTTCGTCCCCCTTTCTGCCTCTAAGCTTGTCCTACTTATGCCAAATCAGATCCCCTCTGTTTTACAGCTCATAAGAGCATTAAGACTCATTTAATTAACCATTTTTCCCCATCATCTCCTCTACCATATGTTTTGTTTCCCATTACCATTTGTCCCACTCTATTAATTAATTCCTAGCATGGGTAACATATTTAATTACTTCTTTTAACATCTTCCAAAACCACTATGTCTTGTTCCTCACTAAGTATTAAACAATACCCTATTTTAATATTATTAGTGCTTAGTGGATAAAATACTTTAACATAAATAATTCTTTAAATTTTCAATTTTCATATTACCCCTAAAGCTACTGAAATTACTATTCTTCCCCCAAACTTTCATTTGTAACAACACTAACAACTGACCAAAATTCCTAATTTAAACACCCAATCACTATAGCTATAACCAAGCTCCTAATAAAATTGAACCAATAAATTCCATGAACTCAAATTGAATCATACAGAATCAGATCAAAGTGAATAAGATAACCATATTCGGAACCAATCCTGGTTAACTTAGACACAAATGAATGAGCAGGAATCCCATAGTATGATGAATCAACAAGTTGAAACAGTATGAATCACAATTAACCGAATCGAAATGTAAACCGAATTCATATGAGGAACAACCAAGAAAAGCAAAACAAACAATACCCCAAGTGAAACCATTTGAATCAAAACGACCCAAACCATTACAGGTATACCCAAAACATAATCATTGATTAATATCAACTTTGGAAATCTAGCAATTTAATTATCTAGTTTTCCAATTATCAAATACACACAAATGGATGAACATCCTGCCTATCACCACAAAAATCAAGCAAAGAGTGAAGCAAACTTTAAATGACTTTATACGAAATCAACAACATCGAACCAAAATCTTAGACGAAGACTTTACCTTTGACGTAAACAAAATGTGGTCTAGCGATCGTTTTAAACAAACGACGAGCAGTGAATAGACTGAAGACGACGACGGACGATGATGTTCCGAGTCATCGGAATCAGAATCTTCTTCGACTAGTTTAGCTATAGGTTCAGACAATTGTTGACGGGCTTTTGATATTTTAAAATCAATAGACGTCATGCTACGGCGGCTGTGCTCATCGGCGACGGATTCGGAATAAGAAGAGAAGTCCCATGGAGATTGTGTCTTCTTCTTAGGTTTGTTGTCGGCGTCTTCCTTATCTTCTGCTTCTTCTTGTTCTTCTTCTTCATTGTCATTCTCCTCGTACTCCACTTCCTCGTCACTAGGTTGTTCGAACACAAAATCTGCTTTTGGAATACGGTACTAGGATGACTGCTGGTTCGTGCTATTGTGAGGGTTTTAGAATTTGTTTTGAGTTGCAGGGTTTTACTACAGATGGTCGTTTGGGGTGAGCAGTGGAGTTAGTCAGCGGCGATTTGATATGAGAAGAAGAAAAAGATGTTCCGGCGGCTGTGATGGTCGACGCCGTTGGTTGATGGTGATCGAAATGAAGCTGGAGGCTGAAGTAGCGATGGGGTCGTTCTGTGAAGATGAAGGTTGTACGGGTGATGGTCGGCGGCTGGGTCGACAAGGAGAGGTGGTGGAGAAGGAGAGGCGCGGCTGGTTTAGAGAAGAGAAAGAATGGGGCTAGGGTTTTTCTTCTCTTTGGGTGTTCAAGAAAATGAGGAATGAAATTGAAGGGGGGTTCATTTGGTCATGGGTAAGTTGGGCCGGGTCGGGGCTGGTTTTGGGCCGGTTTGGAGTGGGTTAGGGTGAATTATTTAGGGCAGCCCAAATTGGGTCTTTAACTAAGAAGACACACTCTTTTTTTTCATTTTCTCTTCAAATTTATTTATTTTTACTTATTAATTAAAATTAAAATCTAAATCAAATCTTAATCCCAAATTATCCTACCCAATTAATTAAACTCTAAGTATTTATCATCAAGATTAATTAAATATCAAAATTAAAAGAGAATCACACAATTTGACATTACACTAAAAATGCAAGAAATACATATATATATATTTGTAATTTTCATTTTCATAAAAATGAATTATTTAATTAATCATAACTACAAAAATTAAATCCTAAATGCATATGCAACGTATTTTTGTATTTTTCTTAATTTAAACAAATAAACACGTACACACAGACATAAATAATAAAAGAAAAATAACATAAAATCCACAAATATTGCAAACAACACAACACTCTTTTTATTTTGAATTTTTGGGAGTAATTCTCATATAGGGCAAAAATCACGTGCTCACAGCTGCCCCTCTTTGCGCGGAAACATGAAGAATTTTCGTGCAAAGATAAGTGAGCGGATACGAGCGATTTTTTGCCCGTCTGAGCACTCCATATGAAGCATGTTTTTGGAAAAGTTTGACCGAACCTTTGCTTCAAATGATCTCCTACATATCCCTGGCTAAAAGGGAATCAGGTCAATGTAGTTCGGGAAGTTTTGGTAGCTGGGACTACCATGACTGCTGTGATCTTGTTGTTACTGTTGTTGCTGCTGTTGCCACTGCTTAACCGATCTCCTTATTACACCGTGCTAAACGAAAAATAAGAAGCTAGACTAAGTTACAGTATTGCAAATTCTTATCTATTTTTCAACTTGATCTTGTCATGTTTCCTTGCCGTCCTGCTGGCTCTGATGTTTCTTCACATGCTTCTTCTCTTATGACAATTGTTATTTCGGCCTATTTTGATTGCCGAACTCTGACCATGGGTCCCTTCCTTGCGATCTTCGAATTGTTTTCCTTTGAAGTCTGAATCTATCTTTCTGATCCTTGTTGCCTTCCTTCTGCTTATGAACTTGGATTTATGCCGGGGATTTCTGTTACACTCTGTAACTTTCCGATTCTTCACTATCCTTATCGAATCTTGGAAATTGAGATGCCATTCTGCCTTTCCGGCGGGCTTCTGACTTTATCGACAAACTCTAATAAAAAATCGCCATTCCATTCTTCAGGCGGGCACCTGATTTCAACAACAACTTCAAAAATAATAACTCGCCACTCCGTTCTTCAAGCGGGCTCCCTGACTTCAATCATAACTTCAAAACTAAATCGCCACCCTTTGCTTCTTGTACCATTTTATTATTGCTGCATCGACTCTTGAACCATCATTTCTCCTAAATTTCCCTGTTTCGGAATTGCTTTCTTCCTGGGTCGTGTTGCTTTCCCTCCTGACTGCTGGGGATATCTTTAGAACTGCTTACTTGCCTGCTGAGGACAATGATGCTGGGAAAATTTTCCTTTGACTCATGCGCTTGAATTTGCGCTGGGATCTCTTGTTGTAACCCTCTGCTTTATGGTGGGTTACTGGTTTCAAGGCCTGCAATGTAAAGACTGAAGACTTGTCTTTGGTTATACAGGTAGGCGCCTGCTTTTAGTAGCAACTTTTGAATTAAAAAATGCATTCCGGCAATAATTTATGAAACAAACGTAAAATATCCTATTCGAGGGCGAATACTCCCATTGTATCCTATTCGAGGGTGAATACTCCCATTGTATCCTATTCGAGGGCGAATACTCCCATTGTATTCTATTCGAGGGCGAATACTCCCATTGTATTCTATTCGAGGGCGAATACTCCCATTGTATCCTATTCGAGGGCGAACACTCCCATTGTATTCTATTCGAGGGCGAATACTCCCATTGTATTCTATTCGAGGGCGAATACTCCCATTGTACCCTATTCGAGGGCGAATACTCCCATTGTATCCAATTCGAGGGCGAATACTCTCATTGTATTCTATTCGAGGGCGAATACTCCCAAGATATCAATGTATGAAAGTGAACAAACCTGAGACGTCCTGTTCGAAGGTGGACAAACCTGAAACATCCTATTTGAAGGTGGACAAACCTGACACGTCATCTTGAATTACCTTCTCGTTTCTCCGAGAAAATTTTCAACAACGGCAGAAAATTTTCTGCCCCAGTATTGGTGTTCTTCCTTGTGGCATGACTTTCTGCTATCAATAGCATTTTCTTTCCCTGTTTCAAAT
Source organism: Nicotiana noctiflora (assembly GCA_032618575.1). Lineage (NCBI taxonomy): Eukaryota > Viridiplantae > Streptophyta > Magnoliopsida > Solanales > Solanaceae > Nicotiana > Nicotiana noctiflora. The sequence goes on along the minus strand of JASVEL010009291.1, from coordinate 134,258 downwards.
CAAAGAAAATTTGTTAGTTCAAAACATTGTGAGCGGTTGTGCCGCTCCTGTGGGGTGGTTTTTCCTTTTCTCCTTTCCCTCGCTCGGGGTTCCCAAAACATTGTTGGGGAATGATTTCTTTTGCTGGAGATGATATTCCTGCTGGTGATGGGTTTTTCCATTTATCCCTTCCCCGTTCTCAACTTGTTGGGGGTTATTTTGTTGAAGGTGGGATCTCCTTTCTTCCTTTACCATTCTGTGTTGTCCGACCACCTCGGAACTTGCTGAAGACAACACCGTTGGTGGATTTTCATTTCCTCAAAATTGGTGTTTCACTCTTCTTGAAGGCTGCTGAGGATGACACTGGTTCGAAGACCATTTCCCTTAAGACTTCCCTTCTTCCTTAAGTGGGTATTGACTTCCAGAAAATTTTCAAACTGAGAAGAAAATTTTCTGCCCCAGTTTGATAATCTTCTTTGCACCATACTTCTCTGCCGTCAATGGCATTTCCTTGCCTTGCATAATAATTGGAAAATTGGTGGTAAGTTTTGAAGTCATTTCTCACTATGTTTTGACTAGACAGACTTTGACGGGGGAAGTTTTGACAAAAAAGAGAGAAATAAAAAGAAACAACAAATAGAAGACAAATGAGGACTCACTCTCTAACAAGAAACACTATAAAAAAACTTATCAAACGCGGATACCAACTCTACTGGTCATGACATGCACATATGGCCTATCCTCCGTCGTTAATTGCCTTTCACGATTTCTGTCTCGTGATTTCCATCTGATTATCCCATTTGTTCGACTTGTAGTGCCCGAAGGGTTTTCACTTTCAAACCTCTCTTATTTTGATTTTCTCTCAGCTTTCGTCACCTTATGGTGCCTGTGAAGGTTTTCACCGGTAAGACTCTCTTATTTGTATCACTTTTAGTTGGGGATTGGGGTGTCACTGTTAAGACTCTCTCGTGTTTCCTTTCTGCTGGGAATCATAGTCTTTTCTGCTGAGAATCAGAGTGTTATATTCTGATAGGACTCTCTCACTCGCCTGACGTGGCATCTTTTGAAGACTGATTAGAAGGTCTTTCTAGACCGTAATGTGGGATTTGGATAGGGCTAGAAATAAAGGGTATTGAAGGCTCAAAACAAAATCAATTTTGGGTTCAAAATTTACAACCTTCGGACCTAAATTTATTTATAATCAACACAATTTTTCTTTGCCCCAGTTTTTTACTTGGGGATTTTATTTCTTTATTTACACTATGACCGAGCTGTGAAGCGCCTACGTATCCTCTTTAAGGAATCAGGTCAAACGTAGTTCCCAATTCCTCTTTTTCAAATTTCATCCATTTTTCTTTTCTTTGCTTTTCCTTATCTCTTTTTGTTGTTCTCTTTCTTTTCTTTTTCTTTATCCCTTTCTTCTTTTGTCTTTCAAACTTGTGTTTCTAGTCTTTGCAACTAATTCCGAAGGAGGGGTATGAAAGAATTCAAATTAAGGCTCAAAGGGTTGACGATGGATAAAGTGTTTGGATAGCAGAACAAAATGCCTTCGTCATTCCAATCTTCAAAACATGCCAAGTTCAAACAACATATTCACGACATCTTCTGTTTGTGCCCTGATTGATAACCGTATCGTCCATTCGCCTTTCATCTATCATTTTAAAGTATTGCTGGATGACACTTTCATTTCAATATCACGAGCGAACCCCGTCTTAGCATGGCCAATTTTCCTTTAAGGGTTTCTTCATGTTTTACCTGCCCCAGTCTCTCATGATTCGGGCTCCAAATAATCTCAAATCATTTTTATTTCTTTTTTTTTTAAATGACCTGATTATCTTTGAATTGCTTCATTTTACCCTTAATATTAGGCCAAAATTATGTGTTGTGCCATGTCATTAGAGTTGGCGTTCGAACAAATGCCAAATTTAAAGATAGAAAAACTAAACAAAAGACGAACTGGGTAATAAAAGATCAAAAGTTTCACTAAACGGAGAAGTGGTTGAAATACAATCAAGCAAACCAAAATACAAAACTGAAACGAAACTTGCAACGACTAAGCAAGCTGCAATGACCAAAAATGGAAAGATAAGAGGGTTTCACTTCAAAACAAGATCCGGGTCACAACCCCGAAAACAACTCGGACAAAAGAAGTGACAACAAAACAAACCACCAAAAACTCCTCCTGATTACCAAGCATGACTTCTTATATGTTGGGTCTAAGGGTGAGCTGGCAATGGATTCTGATTAATGTTGGGTGCCTGTGGTGTCTGAACCTCGATTTTATTGGTGTCAATAAGATTTTGCACTGCATGTTTCAGTTTCCAACATTTCTCGGTATCATGTCCGGGAGCCCCCGAACAATACTCACAACTTACTGAGCGATCCACATTTGGGGGTAGGGGATTTGGCAATCTTGTCTCAATAGGACTCAACAAACCTATCTGCTTCAATTTGTGGAACAGAGTAGTATAAGTTTCTCCCAACTCAATGAATGTTCTTTGTGTCTTTTCCTTTCTGAAGGCATGATTCCCTCGGAAACCCGGTCCTGGAGGGTTATTGTAAGCCCTTGGTGGTGGATATGTGTTTCGGGGAGGGTGATTAGGGTGATTTGGGTAGTAGGGTTTGGCTTGGTAGTGAGGTGAAGGACCTTTCGATCTGGACCAAGTACCCTCCTCTACTGTTGCAACTTCTTCTTTTCTCTTCTTCCCGAATGCAACCCCTGTGCCATTCCGAATAGCTTGAGTTGTTGCTTTCAACGCGGCATAACTCAAGATCTTATTGGACTTAAGTCCCTCTTCTATCATTCCGCCCATTTTGACCACCTCATTGAAAGATTTACCGACCGACGTCACCAGGTGACTAAAGTAAGTTGGCTCCAGTGTCTGCAAGAAGTAATCCACCATCTCGTTCTCTCTCATCGGTGGACCTACCCTTGCTGCCTGTTCCCTCCAACGGAACCCAAATTCTCTGAAGCTTTCGGCGGGTTTCTTCTCTAGTTTTAGCAATGATAAGCGATCAGGGATTATTTCAAGATTATATTGAAACTGGCCGATGAATGCTTGGGCCAGGTCATCCCATGTAAACCATCTGTTGGGATCATGCCCGGTGTACCACTCTAGTGCGGACCCTCCCAAGCTCTGACCGAAGTAAGCTATCAGAATTTCATCTCGCCCTCCGACTCCTCGCATTTTGCTACAAAAACCTTGAAGATGGGCTACCGGGTCACCATGCCCCTCGTATAGGTCAAACTTGAGCATTTTGAACCCGGCTGGCAACTGGACATCTGGGAATGGACACAGATCTTTGTAAGCGACACTGACTTGGTTGCCCAAACCATGCATATTCCTGAAGGATTGCTCCGGGCTCTTAACTTTCCGAATAACCTCCTCATGCTCCAAACTTTTGAAGTGCTTTTCCGGTTCTACCGGGTTATCCCAGTGAGGGGTGTGTGAATGCGGTTCAGGAGCCTTAAAGGTAGGCTCGGGATCATAACAATGATTGTCATGTATTTGAAAAAGCGGTTCACCGGACGACTTCTGTAAAGTAGCAGGTGGAGGTGCCACGAAAACAGGGGTGACCGGAGGAGGAGTATTTTGTCTAGCTGGTGGAACCTGGGATGTATAAGGGTTTTCCCCTTGATAATATGGATAGATTGGTGCACTTGTCGAGGGATCAATAGGCGGACGCTCTGGAGCTGGTGTAAGAGTAGGAATGTTTGGTGGTGACTGTCCCCTAGCCCAGGCTAGGTGCATCTCTGTTATTTGCCGTCTTAACCGGTCCACCTCATCTTTCATTAGCTGTATCTCTGTTTTCTCTCCATCGAGACTTTTGCCGGAACTAGACATGCTTGCTAGAATTGGCCCCTTTTGATCTAGTATGGTAATGGTGATTGGCCAGAATATTCTGTCAAGCCAACCGCTAAACTTTCTGAAAATGCAACAAACTGGTAAGTTCACAGAGTTTAACAAATATGTTATCGCACATTGGATGTAATGCACCTAGTCAGTTAACCATATATGTATTCGCTACATGCATCATTCCAACTTTTCCTTTTCCATTATCCTTGAAAACCTCTCTTGTTATTAACTTCCATTTTTTTTTCTTTTTTTTTATATATATATACATTTCATATATATACATATACAGTTGTGGTCGAATCTTATGGAGATTGCCTACGTATCATGACCCCGCATGAATCAGACCGAGCGTAGTTCTTGCAAATTAATGCAAGCAGTAAAGAGATATTTATTTGATTTTGATTTTTTGATTTTTTTTTTTTGAAGGAAAATTATAGAAGCCGACTCCCAACTACAAACTTGTGTAGGAGATTTCTACAAGAAGAAGAATATTTTTTGGTGTCAATTATGACTATTTCTACAAAATTGGCCACATAATGGCTTATTTGACAAAATGACTATTTTTGCAAAATTTATTTAAGAAAGATAAACTTGAAATTTTTTTTTATCTTGTGGCTCATGGGGCATCGTTCGGCATCACCATAAACCAACACAAGACTATTTTTCATAAATTGGCCATGTAATGGCTTATTTAGACAAAGTGGCTCTTTTTGCAAAATTTTATTTAAGAAGATGCAAATTCAAAAAAATTTTTATCCTGGGGCCTATGGGGCATCGTTCAGCACGACACAGGCCAACACAAGACTGAGGAAGTTAAAATGCAAAAATGTGGCTATTTAAGCAAAACTCCGGCCATGTAATGGCTTATTTGATAAAGTGGTTATTTTTGTAAAGTTGAGTGATGACTCAAAACTTGATTTTTGCGGATACATCCTTTCGCATTTTCGCGAGGGAATATTTCCAGGTTGTGTCCAAAATTATTTACAAATGACTCAAAGTGGCTATTCCTGCAAAAACGGCCTTCCGACGTCCTTTTGAGGGACATTCGGCTTATTTTAAGCAAGAATAGCATTCCCGACTTATTTATAACAAAAATAAAAATTTTGACATTTTTCGGTTATTTTTGCAAAAAGGGTGTGAACCCGGACTTGATTTTGCGGCTATGGCCTTGCAACATTTCCACAAGGAATATTTCAAGGTTGTGCCCGCAAATTATTAAAAATGATTCAAAGTGGCTATTTTCGCAAAAAACAGCCTTCCGGTGTCCTTTCGGAACATTCGGCTATTTTCAAAAACGGCATCACTTTGATTTTATTGAAAACTAAAACTTCGACATTTTTTTTTTCTTTTTAATTTTTTGAAGGGGTGATTGAACCCGATGAGGGTTGCCTACGTATCTCACCTAGTGGTGAGAATCAAACCTGCGTAGTTCGGTCAGATAAAGAAAACTACTTTTGAAAACAACGACATTTCCTTTTCTTTTATGTTTTGTTATTTATTTATTTTATTATATATATATATATATATATATATATATATATATATATATTTCAATATTATTAACAAGCAACACGAATTATTTTTGAAAACAAACTATTATTTTTCAATTCATTGGCATATAAAACGAACTATTATAATTTTCATTTTATTGACAAACAAATGACTATGTTTTGTGAATAAAATCACTTTTTTTTTTTGAAAAATAAAGCTTGTTTTTTTTTGTTAATTATTAAAATAAAACGTTTTTTTCTTTTTTTTTCTTTTAAGTAATAACAAACTATTTTAAAAATAACAATTCTCTTTTTTCCTTTTTATTCTCAAAATCCGGTAGAGTTTCGACACTACTTGGGCATTGGTTTATTTTCTAAAAATAAGTAGTTATCTCTCTGCACTGTTACTTTTTTTTCTCTTTTTTTTTCTTCATTTTTCCTCAATATTTACAAATCGGTCGGCATGCAAGTCTGAAACAAATAATTGCGTGAAACAAACAGGATGCGACAGGATGGTCTTTTTTTTATATTTCAGGTTTCCTGTCCTAGACGGACCCAACCCCTGTGTTGAGTCCCCTAAGTCAAATGCGACATGATGCAAATAAGCGTTCCTACTAGGGATCCGGCATGAAGTCACGTTATTCTAAGCTTAGAACCTCGGTATGTGATCTAGACTGTGTACCCAAGCGGACAACTCGGGGTGAGGAAGGAGCTCCTTTCCTGGAACCAAAAGGCCAACCGGCTTAGAAACTTTCCGAGCCTCTTTATTATTTCGGGGTATGACACTAACAGAATAGGGAGTCTCAACCAGTGAGCACATCCCCATAGGTGAGAAGAGAAGGGTTTCGGCACAGTTTATATATACAGTTCAAGATAATATCAAAGCGGTAAACATATAGCAGTTTGTATATACAGTGCAACTAGTATCAAAGCGGTAAACATGTAGCACATTAATCAAAACATATAAGGAAATCAGATATAAGCAAAAACAGCAATTTTAACTGAGCTCGAATTCTTAAACCCCGAACCGAAGTTCGGGTTACTTATCCCCAGCAGAGTCGCCAGAGCTGTCACACATCCCTTTTTTACCACCCCGCGAGGGCACGAGGGAGTTTTTCTAATTAAAGGACAATCGAAACGGGATTTATTTAATTAATTTAGAGTCGCCACTTGGGAAAATAATGGTGTCCCAAGTCACCGGTTTAATCCCGAACCGAGGAAATTTATGCCTCTGTAATACAGTCTGCGAAACTAGAAACCTGGATAAGGAATTCTGTTAATCCGGGAGAAGGTGTTAGGCATTCCCGAGTTCCGTGGTTCTAGCACGGTCGCTCAACTGTCATATTCGGCTTATTTATCTGATTTTACCATATTTTAACTTATGTGCAAATTTTAACTTTTAACCGCTTTTAATATTTATTATAGGAATTGCAATGTCATGAAAATGTGTCTCGAACCACGTTGCACCAGTGCACCCGTGGTTGTAAACATATTTTGACTCAGTTGGGATTTGGATTTGGGTCACATAAATGTGCACCCGAATTTAAGAAGGTAATATTATTAACTAGCGTGCCTAAAGTAGTTTTGTGTTTGCAATTTGCGAGGGCCATGGAAATTCGCTAGTGGCACATTTCGAATTCTAAAGGATAAACAAGATTAATTAAATTGAGAGTCATACAATTGTGATTTTTGTTTGGCATTGCACACCTCTAGTCATTAACTTAACCAACATGAAAGTAACGCATTTAACCAAAAAAAACTAATGAAGCCTAACACTTAACAGTGATATCATTTCAATCTTCACAAAGGTTAATAAGAAAATATTATTGAACAGTTAACATAGATATCGTATCCATGGTGCAAACATGTTATTGAACATGTCCCCAAGAAATCGATGCTAGTACTACTGTATATCATTTCTATGTATTAAGTATAATTTATACACATTAATGAGTAGACATATTTAAATTGAGAATTACATATAAAGCAGATAGCATAAAGCTGAAGCAAAATACTAACAATAAAGTATTTTATTTCTAAAAAAAAATAATTCTACGCCATAGACAATTAGAAGAACACCAGTAGCAAGGTAATACCTGAAATCAAAGCAGATCCATTAGATCTATAATAACAGCAACAGGACAGGATTCAGCAAGCAATTTCAGCGGTAAACAATCAACAACAGCAGTCCATGTATTTCAACAGTAGCACTTGAAATCAACAGCTAACCCAGGAAGATTTTTTAGAAAGAAAACCAGAATGTTCCAATTCAGACAGCTCAAAATAACTTTCAACAATGAAACACCGGAAATCCACAAAATTAACGGACAGAAGCTGAACTAAAGATGTCACTTGATGATTTAAAAATGAAGTTCTACTCTTCGAGGTTCAATGGAACAGTAGGTTCTATAGTTCAACACACTGGTATCTCTCAAGTGTTTTTCAGAATTATCTCTCAGTGTATGTTTTTTTCGTCCCCCTTTCTGCCTCTAAGCTTGTCCTACTTATGCCAAATCAGATCCCCTCTGTTTTACAGCTCATAAGAGCATTAAGACTCATTTAATTAACCATTTTCCCCATCATCTCCACTACCATATGTTTTGTTTCCCATTACCATTTGTCCTACTCTATTAATTAATTCCTAGCATGGGTAACATATTTAATTACTTCTTTTAACATCTTCCAAAACCACTATGTCTTGTTCCTCACTAAGTATTAAACAATACCCTATTTTAATATTATTAGTGCTTAGTGGATAAAATACTTTAACATAAATAATTCTTTAAATTTTCAATTTTCATATTACCCCTAAAGCTACTGAAATTACTATTCTTCCCCCAAACCTTCATTTGTAACAACACTAACAACTGACCAAAATTCCTAATTTAAACACCCAATCACTATAGCTATAACCAAGCTCCTAATAAAATTGAACCAATAAATTCCATGAACTCAAATTGAATCATACAGCATCAGATCAAAGTGAATAAGATAACCATATTCGGAACCAATCCTGGTTAACTTAGACACAAATGAATGAGCAGGAATCCCATAGTATGATGAATCAACAAGTTGAGACAGTATGAATCACAATTAACCGAATCGAAATGTAAACTGAATTCATATGAGGAACAACCAAGAAAAGCAAAACAAACAATACCCCAAGTGAAACCATTTGAATCAAAACGACCCAAACCATTACAGGTATACCCAAAACATAATCATTGATTAATATCAACTCTGGAAATCTAGCAATTTAATTATCTAGTTTTCCAATTATCAAATACACACAAATGGATGAACATCCTGCCTATCACCACAAAAATCAAGCAAAGAGTGAAGCAAACTTTAAATGACTTTATACGAAATCAACAACATCGAACCAAAATCTCAGACGAAGACTTTACCTTTGACGTAAACAAAATGTGGTCTAGCGATCGTTTTAAACAAACGACGAGCAGTGAATAGACTGAAGACGACGACGGACGATGATGTTCCGAGTCATCGGAATCAGAATCTTCTTCGACTGGTTTAGCTATAGGTTCAGACAATTGTTGACGGGCTTTTGATATTTTAAAATCAATAGACGTCATGTTACGGCAGCTGTGCTCATCGGCGACGGATTCGGAATAAGAAGAGAAGTCCCATGGAGATTGTGTCTTCTTCTTAGGTTTGTTGTCGGCGTCTTCGTTATCTTCTGCTTCTTCTTGTTCTTCTTCTTCATTGTCATTCTCCTCGTACTCCACTTCCTCGTCACTAGGTTGTTCGAACACAAAATCTGCCTTTGGAATACGGTACTAGGATGACTGCTGGTTCGTGCTATTGTGAGGGTTTTAGAATTTGTTTTGAGTTGCAGGGTTTTACTACAGATGGTCGTTTGGGGTGAGCAGTGGAGTTAGTCAGCGGCGATTTGATATGAGAAGAAGAAAAAGATGTTCCGGCGGCTGTGATGGTCGACGCCGTTGGTTGATGGTGATCGAAATGAAGCTGGAGGCTGAAGTAGCGATGGGGTCGTTCGGTGAAGACGAAGGTTGTACGGGTGATGGTCGGCGGCTGGGTCGACAAGGAGAGGTGGTGGAGAAGGAGAGGCGCGGCTGGTTTAGAGAAGAGAAAGAATGGGGCTAGGGTTTTTCTTCTCTTTGGGTGTTCAAGAAAATGAGGAATGAAATTGAAGGGGGGTTCATTTGGTCATGGGTAAGTTGGGCCGGGTCGGGGCTGGTTTTGGGCTGGTTTGGAGTGGGTTATGGTGAATTATTTGGGGCAGCCCAAATTGGGTCTTTAACTAAGAAGACACACTCTTTTTTTCATTTTCTCTTCAAATTTATTTATTTTTACTTATTAATTAAAATTAAAATCTAAATCAAATCTTAATCCCAAATTATCCTACCCAATTAATTAAACTCTAAGTATTTATCATCAAGATTAATTAAATATCAAAATTAAAAGAGAATCACACAATTTGACATTACACTAAAAATGCAAGAAATACATATATATATATTTGTAATTTTCATTTTCATAAAAATGAATTATTTAATTAATCATAACTGCAAAAATTAAATCCTAAATGCATATGCAACGTATTTTTGTATTTTTGTTAATTTAAACAAATAAACACGCACACACAGACATAAATAATAAAAGAAAAATAACATAAAATCCACAAATATTGCAAACAACACAACACTCTTTTTATTTTGAATGTTTGGGAGTAATTCTCATATAGGGCAAAAATCACGTGCTCACACCTTCAATTAATTTACTACTACCAGAAATTGTAGTAACATCTGCCTTACACATACTTAAATGAAAGAAATATTTCTTCTCTTTGAATATTGTATGTATTGTACATGAATCAATTAAGCAAATATTTTTACAATTGAACTTTGATCCAAGTTTGCTTTGTGAGGTATCCATATTTGCTTCCCATGATTTGACTTATAAAACAAAATATACGAATAAACATTAGTATTTTTTTTTGAGTGTATACTTATAATACTAATGAATAATTAAAATTGTGATTAAATATCTCTATGTACTGTAGCATGTATCAAGTGCTCTATACTTATGGATATATAAGAAAATAACATCCACATACACAAAATAACATTTGAAGACGTAGTTATGTACAAACATTTCTAAAAAACATGTGTTAACTGCAATTCTTCTTGTTGTAATCACAATGTAATATTAAAATAATAACAAATACTACTATCTTATTATCTCGTTTGGTTTCATGTAAAAAAAACTAACTACCACAATAGTGTAAGATAATAACAAGATAGCAACAGTATATTATATCACATTTATATACTAGTGTGGTCAATTTAAAGACATGGATTCGTACCCTTTTGTTCAAAACCAGTAATTAAATTTTCTTTTTCACATCACAGTATTACTCTAATAAATAATATATTAATTCTTGAATATTAAGCAAACTAAAACATTGTTTAAAACAAAAACTAGAATTATTTTTAATCGAATGAACTGACACTAATTCATAAAATAAATAATATGAATTGATACTAATGCCTACTAGTTTATTCACTAACTAATACAAATAAGCAAAATAAAAATAAAGTCAAACTACTCAATCATCTTTAACCACGGATCCATCACCGATCAAGTGGTCTATTTTTCCATCAAGACGCTCAAAGAAGTCTGCCACATCCAAGTGGATGATGTCAAAATCATTGTCAGAGACAAAATTGGCTTCAGGGCCTTTATTCCTTAGAGATGCTTGATAAAGATCAACCAAATGTCTTGGTACACGGAAAATTTTTGCCCAATGCCCTTTTCCACCACAAAATAAGTGGATCTTTGACTGTGAGATATTCAATTTTCAACCCTTCATCAAGGTGATGGCGCAAGAAAATCAAGGTCTTAGCACAGTCTTGGGTGGATGCTTTATTTCTGTCTTTAATGGCGTCTCCAAGACCCATTGCATCTAAGTGTATTTAAGCATCCAACACCCATGGCATATAGTTCTTGCCCGAAATCTCAAGGGCAACGAACTTTCTTTTCATAATGTCAGTCATAATTAAAAAAAAAGAGGAGAAAAATTACCTTAATCTTCTGAAAGAGCTTCTTGAGATGGTAGAGTCTCGTGCTGATAACGTGTTATGAAATAATAAAAGAACAAGAGCAATATTGCAGAGAAAGAGAGAGGAAATTCTTATTGAATTTTGGGATGATTTACAATGGGGTAAGACCCCTCTATTTATAGGAGAAATTATGACTTAGTCACAAAGTAAAACTCTCCACAAGATAGACATTCACTCCAAATAGAATTATAGACATTCACTCCAAATAGAATTCTATTCTTAACATGAATATCTTTTTTATTTATTTTTTTATTGCTTTTTTGTTAACTAAACTATTGTCTTAATCACCTTTGAAACTGTACAAAATCATAGCTAATCAACACAATTAGCTATCTAAATTCTACCTTATCCTTAACTCTCCACCATGTACAAGTAGTTCTCAACTGAAAATTAAAGCTAGAAACTAAAACACAAAACTCTATAACAAAATATTGACTATAGGGGTCGCTCTTACATGGTAGATATAGCCTATTACACGCACAATTATTTTTCAGCTCCTATAGTTCTTTTCAAAAACTCTATGATTCCCTTCAATCCATATAGCATATATACACTCGGCATATATCATTCTAAAAATTTAAGCTTGTTGTGACCTCCTTCTGGCTCTTTGAATAGCTCAATCTATTTGTTGGTTCCATGTTTCTACTGTTTCTTTCCGTTGTGGCCAGTGTTGCAGCTTCCTCCATAGAGCCTTAGCAAAATCACATTCAACAAACAAGTATTCTTTTGTTTCCAATTAAGTCTGGCATAGTGCACACGTTGTGTTCATTGTTAATCTCCATCTCACTAATCTATCTGCGGTAGCTAGTCTCCCCTTATAGTTGTAGCCACATTATGAATATTGCCTTAGATCTAACATCATTCTTGAACATAAGACATTTCTAAGGTACTCGCCTCGTTGCAGGGAGAAGTTAATGGTAAATATAATTTGTTATGCTCCTTGTAATCTTGGCAGTAGGTATCAAATGTAAGTTTTCCTTAGCTTCCAGTATCTTCCTAGTAATCCAACTTGCTTGTGATGTGATTGTTATATCCATCAATGTATTACCTTTAAGGCTTTAACATAGTAAGTAGGGGTGTACATAGGTCGGGTTGGTTCGGATTTTACAATTACCAAACCAAACCATATGTATCGGGTTATTAAATCTAAAGACCAAACCTGTCACGACCCAAACTGGAGGACCATGACTAGCACCCGACCATACTTGCCGAGCACCAACGTACATTTTATCTAACCTTCTTTATTATCTTTTAGGCTGACGAGACCAATATAAAAGGTAGACATGGATCATGAACAACCAACAATAAAATATGATTGCATGAACCTACATAACATGGGATGACCGGACAATCAAGAAACTATATACATATGGTACAAGCTACCACGCTAAAATGAAAGACTATACAACAAAAACCAGCCGACAAGGCATACCAAACTATACATGAGTCGACACTTGTCTATGAGCCTCTAAAGGAACATAAGTGCTGCAACATAGCCGGAACAAGGCCCCGACATACCCATAATGTCTATAACAAAAATGCATACCAAAACCAAGGCAAGTCCGGAGAAGGGATCTCGCCAATCACCGCCGAACTGGACAACCTACTGTGATGGGGGAGCTGCACCTGCCTGTCTATCAGGACCTGCAGCACGACATGCAGCGTCCACAAATAAAAGGACGCCAGTACGAATAAAGTACTGAGTATGTAAGGCAGAGAACCATAAATACGAACAATGTAAGCAGGGATAAAGAATATACAACCTGTAATATCTGAGTACCTCTGAGGGCTACTGACATGAAATGCATGATACATGTGTATAAATACATAATCTTTTAAAACATATGCCTCTGTGGGCATCATCATCATCATGTCGTACCCGGCCATAATAGGCTCGGTAAAAACGTACCCGCCATTATAAGGCTCGGTAGAATCGTACCCGGCCACGTGGAGCTCGGTAAAACCCAACTGATCAGTGGTTGCACAATAAGTGCCGTACCCGGCCGACTATAGCGCGGCTCGGTAGAGTAAAATAGATGCATATATATAATGCATGCTCGACTCATGGAAACACATTGTAGACCTTTCGGAGTGACGTAAGGTCGGTATCCTATGTATACCTTATTAGGACTAACTCTTCACTATGAACCTTATAGGAATCAGGGAAGTACCAACAAGATTGATAACATAAGAATAAGAGAAGCAACATCAACATCAATCGTTCCATAAGTGGGGAAACAATGTAAGTATTGCTTAGCTTCTAAGAATAGAGTATCTTTGGAAGCTCGTTCATTACATTATGTACAATCGGAGTCGTGCAAAAGAAGGAAAGGGATAGCCACACATACCTTGTATATATGGCCACAACCTCAAGCTATGCAAACGTCACGACTCCTTAGTCTACAATAGGAGAAATGACACTATCGTTAACGTTTAAACGTCGCAATTATTATGTACCAATCACAACCTATTTTGTGATGAAATGGACAGAACCTCCCCTATATATATGACTTCACACCATTCAAAACAATCACCAAACAGCCTAAACAACATCAATAACAAACATATTGAGCCTCCCAAAACAGTCCACACACAACCTAATCACATCATACATATGACGGCCACTATAGTCGTATCAAACGACCCAAAAATATTACGAAGAACTAGCAGACCACAAACCAACATATATATGGTGTTTCTCCACACCCTGCCTCCTCCAAAACACCACAAAACAGTAATAAAAACGCAGCCCAATAGCAACACAAAACAGTCCACAAAACAGTCCGCTACAAGTGAATAACTTGAACTCACGGCTTCCGATCACCGTCCTGTGAGTTCTTACATGTATATAACGAATTACCATGAATTTACAGCAGAATAAATGTATGAAATATAGCAGTAAACTCACCTTTGTTGTTGGATACCTCAGCCTTTAACTTGGTTCTTCAAACTCTAGTGTTTACCCCCAATTTGAACTTGAAAGAGAGGGAAAATCAATTAGGGTTTGTGGATAATTTTTGGGAGGAATTTTGCAGGGTCTTAGGTCTGGTTATTTGTGAAATATAAAGAGGGATATATTGCAGAAGATAAGCCTTTTAATGGGCTGCTTTTCCGACCCGAAATTCCCTCTTTTGGGCCGACATTTAACCAAGTAGGTGACTCACCTACTTGCACCTAGCAGCTTGTGCAGTCTCACGAAAATGTTTATATCTCTCTATTCCAATGTCGTATTGCTAAACCGTTTAATGAGTTGGAAACTAGATTCATAGATCTTCAATTTGGTGGGTAGAATACCCCGTAATTCCAAGTATATTGGGAGAAATACATAATAACATTTGACCTAAAGTTTAGGTAAAACTATGAACCTAAGTTGCAACAACTTTTGTCGACTTTTGTTTCATAACTCGTTTAACTTCAAGAATTATGATACGGATATTATATGATTCAAATACCTTAAATCATGACCTCCTAAGTATACTAAGTATCTATAGGTTTACCCAAAAGTACGAGTTACAGAGCATCCTTGATTCGTTTAACTTCTAATACTTGTTAATCACCCTTATGCACCCTTGTATCACTTAAGATTAATCGGATTAACTTCTTATCATCTCAAGGATAATTCCTTCTTGGATTTGTATTATCTAACTTATGGAATGAACTAACGTGTGTGGATATGGGTTGTAACACCCTCCCCCCCTTAGGAACATTCGTCCTCGAATGTAAGGGTTTATGGGGAATCCAAATTATCGTGGATTCTAGCGGAATTTTTTTTTGGTCAATTTTCCCCTATAAAATGGTCACTAGCAAAATTTGCAAGCAGTGAAGCTCAAAGTATGACCACACAAGGCTACACAAAGCATTATGGACATGGAAATTATTTACATATCACCACTTTGTATTAAGGAAGAGAGTTCTCAAGTTATTGCTTACCTCATAAAGCCATTTCACCTTTATAATGTATCTTGCGTTCCACCAACATCCTTGTTATCATCATTCCGGAATAGGTAAGGGTATTTAGACTTCATCTCTTCTTCCGCTTCCCATGTCATTTCTTTCATATTCTTGTTCCTCCACAATACTTTGACGGAAGCTACATCTTTTGTTCTCAGCTTGCGGACTTGTCGATCTAATATGGCCACTGGCACTTCTTCATATGATAGATCCTCCGTAACTTGAACATCTTTGATAGGGACAACTCGAGAAGGGTCACCAATACATTTCCTCAACATAGATACATGGAATACCGGGTGGACAAATTCTAATTCGGATGGCAATTCTAACTCATAAGCAACTTGTCCAATTCGTTGAAGAATTTTATACGGACCGATATACCTTGGACTCAGCTTACCTTTCTTCCCAAAACGCATAACACCCTTCATTGGTGAAATCCTCAGGAAAACCCAATCACCAACCTCAAATTCTAGATCACGACGTCGGACATCGGAATAAGACTTTTGCCTGCTTTGTGCCGTCCTCAATCGTTCCTGTATCACTTTCACCTTCTCAATGGCTTGGTGAATCAAATCTGGCCCATATAATTCTGTTTCACCGACTTCGAACCATCCAACCGGTGATCTACATCTCCTCCCATATAGTGCCTCATATGGGGCCATTTTAATACTGGAATGGTAGCTATTATTGTAGGCAAATTCTATGAGTGGAAGATGGTCATCCCAATTTCCCTTAAAATCTAGAACACATGCTCGTAGCATATCTTCCAATGTCTGAATGGTACGTTAAGCATGTCCGTCAGTCTGCGGATGAAATGCAGTGCTGAGATTCACCTGTGTGCCTAAACCTTTCTGAAAAGACCTCCAAAAGTTAGCCGTAAATTGAGCTCCTCGATCTAATATAATAGATACCGGCACACCATGAAGCCTAACAATCTCCTTGATATACAACTTCGCATAATCTTCAGGCCGAGTAAGTTGTCTTAACTGGCAGAAAATGAGCACATTTTGTAAGTCGATCAACTATCACCCAGATAGATTCAAACTTATGATAAGATCGAGGTAATCCAATAACGAAGTCCATATTAATCACCTCCCATTTCCAGGTCGGAATTTCTATATTCTGAAGCAATCCACCGGGTTTCTGATGTTCTATCTTTACTTGTTGACAATTGGGACACTGGGCTACAAATTCTGCAATAGACTTTTTCATGTTATCCCACCAATACTGCTCCTTGACATCATGATACATCTTTGTTGAGCCAGGATGGATGGAATATCGGGATTGATGAATTTCATTCATAATCGTTTCTCGCAACCCTGCTACATTCGGCACACATAATCGGCCCTGGTATCTCAGGTGCCCCATCTCCTCCGATCTCAAAAGCCGTAATTTTACACTGCTGAATGTTCTCTCTCAATCGTAGTAAGATAGGATCTTCATATTGCCGTGCTTTTACCTCTCCTACCAAAGATGATTCTGATGTATTTTGTACAGTAACACTTCCGTCATCAGAGTCTAACAATCTGATTCTCATATTGGCTAGCTTATGAAGCTCTTTAGTCAACCCCCATCTACCTGCATCAATATGTACTAAGCTTCCCATTGACTTACGGCTGAGAGCATCCGCCACAACATTGGCTTTACCGGGATGATACAATATCTCGACGTCGTAGTCCTTCAGTAATTCAAGCCACCTACGTTGCCTCAAATTCAACTCTTTCTGCTTGAAGATGTATTGTAGACTCTTGTGATCTGTGTAGATGTCAACATGGACGCCGTATAAGTAGTGCCGCCATATCTTCAAAGCATATATTACTGCAACCAATTCCAAATCATGGGTTGGATAATTCTTTTCATGTTTCTTCAATTGTCTTGATGCATATGAAATCACCTTCCCATATTGCATCAACACGCACCCCAAACCTATACCTGAGGCATCACAATATACCACATATCCTTCTATTCCTTCGGGCAGAGTGAGCACCGGCGCGGATGTCAATCGATCCTTCAGCTCCTGAAAACTACGTTCACAAGTGTTAGACCACTGGAACTTGGTAGCTTTCTGTGTTAACTTAGTCAATGGTGCTGATATAGAGGAAAACCCTTCTACAAATCGCCTATAATATCCTGCTAGCCCTAGGAAGCTACGGACTTCTGATGGTGTTGTAGGTCTCGGCCAATTCTTTACTGCATCAATCTTCTGAGTGTCGACACTAATACCCTCGTCAGGATATCACATGGCCAAGGAATGCTACTGAGTTCAGCCAGAATTCATATTTGGCGAGCTTAGCATATAACTTACGATCCTGAAGCATCCGTAATACTATCCGCAAGTGGCTCGCATGTTCCTCCTCCGAACGAGAATACACCAGAATGTCATCAATGAATACAATCACGAACACATCAAGATAGGGCCTGAATACAGTATTCATGAGATCCATAAAAGCCGCTGGGGCATTTGTTAGCCCGAACGACATCACCAAGAACTCAAAGTGTCCATATCTTGTCCGAAAGGCCGTCTTTGGAATATCCTTCTCCTTAACCCTCACCTGATGATACCCTGAACGTAAGTCAATCTTGGAGAAATACTTGGCACCCTGGAGTTGGTCAAATAGGTCATCAATTCTTGGAAGTGGATACTTGTTCTTTATAGTAAACTTATTCAACTGTCGATAGTCGATACACATCCGTAATGACCCATCTTTCTTCCGCACGAATAGGACCGGCGCACCCCAAGGTGAAGTGCTAGGCCTAATGAAGCCCTTATCCAGTAAGTCCTTTAACTGCGCCTTCAACTCTCGCAACTCTGCCGGGGCCATTCTATATGGAGGGATAGAGATCGGTTGAGTGTCAGGCAACACATCAATGCTAAACTCAATCTCCCTTTCTGGAGGAAGGCCTGGGAGTTCATTTGGGAAAACATCTGGAAATTCATTGACCACGGGGATAGATTGTAGAGTAGGCAACTTCGCCTCTGCATCCCTAACGCGAACAAGATGATAAATGTAACCTTTTGAGATCATTTTCCTTGCCTTAAGATAGGAAATAAACCTACCTTTCGATGTAGCAATGTTCCCCTTCCATTCAATGACGGGTTCACCAGGAAATTGAAACCTAACCATCTTCATGCGACAATCAACATTTGCATAGCATGAGGCCAACCAGTCCATTCCCAGTATCACATCAAAATCAACCATTTCTAACTCAAATAAATCTGCCGAGGTTTGACGACTACAAATCATCATAGTGCAACCTCTATATACCCTTCTAGCAATCACAGAATCTCCTATTGGAGTAGATACCGCAAGGGGTTTACTTATCAATTCAGGTTCAATGCCAAACTTATTAGCCATAAAGGGTGTAACATATGATAATGTAGATCCCGGATCAATCAACGCATATACATCATAAGAAAACACAGATAATATACCTGTAACAACATCTGGAGACGACTCGAGATCTTGTCGACCTACTAGAGCATATGTTCGATTTTGAGCACCACTCGAACTCGGCCCTGCACCTCTACCTCTACCACGACCTGTCGACTGCTGAAAACCCCGTGCTGGAGGTCGAACCGATGAGGAAGAACCAGACACAGATCTAGTCGGTTGAGCCATACCATCACCTCCCCTGTTAGGACAATCCCTCATCATATGGCCAGGCTGTCCGCAAGAATAACACGCATCAGAACCTCGACGGCACAGTCCAAAGTGGGCCTTGCCGCACTGATCACAACGTGGTGTTGGGGGTTTCGTCTGACTAGTATCCCCGTGATGTTGCGATCCAGATGCCTGCGAACTCTGACCTGGACCAGAATAGGATCGATCATATCGAGGCCTCCGAAACTGCGGAGGAGCACTAGCTACAGATGGCGCCGAACTCCTCGAAGACTGGGGCCTGGCGCTGCCTCTGAAGTCACCAGAAGACCTTGCAAATCTCGCCCTCTTATGTTGGCCCCTATCGTGCTCCCTATCTGCCCTATGCTGGCGCTTACGATCCTCTAGGGTCTGAGCATAAGCTTGAATACGGGAAATATCCATGCCTTCTACCAAGGAGGCTGTCATACACTCATTTATCAGATGGGGTCCCAACCCGTTCACGAACAAATGCACCCTATCACTCATCTCGGCCACCATATGGGGAGCATACCTTGCTAAAGAATCAAACCGCATACTATACTCTCGCACACTCATATTACCTTGTCTAAGGTTCAAGAACTTATCAGCTCTAGCTCGTCGTATCTCAACTGGCAAATAGTGACGAAGAAAGGCCTCAGAAAAATCCTTCCACACAACTGGAGGAGCGTTCGGACCCCTGGATCTCTCCCAACTATCATACCAAAGAACCGCTAAATCCCGTAGCCGATAAGAAGCCAACTCTACTGCCTCTGTATCACTAACATGCATAACTCGTAGTGTACGATAAACCTGGTCAATAAAAGTCTGCGGGTCCTCCTTGGGGTCTGATCCGGTAAACACTGGAGGGTCTAAATTAATAAAATCACGAACTCTTGTACTAATTGGTTTATCAGCAGCACTTGTATTCTGCCTCTGAGCCTGAGCAGCTACCAAGCTAGTCAATAACTGCAAAGCACTCCGCATATCCTGGTCCGTAGTGCCAGACGGAGGAGCTGGAGGTGCTGGGTGCCACCTAATATCCTCTGGAGGAGACGGAGTAGATGAGGTATGAGACGGCATCTCACTCTGAGCCTCACTTTGGCCTGCTCTGGCTTGGGGCACCTGACTGGTACCCTCTCCTGTAGCTGTATCAAGCCGTCTACTAATTGTTTGTTTCCTAGTCGAAGGCATTGTCGAAAGAAAACAAGGTGAATATTAGAGACGAACACTTACGACTCAACTCTATGCACGATCTAGATTCGGGAAGAAGGTAACAACCCTAGATGTCATGTAGCCTCCCGATTATAAATGTGGCGCGCTACACATCCATAATCAAGACTCTACTAGACATGGCTCATAGACAATCCCTAGGACAGACTTGCTCTGATACCAAGTTTGTCACGACCCAAACTGGAGGACCATGACCAGCACCCGACCATACTTGCCGAGCACCAATGTACATTTTATCTAACCTTCTTTATTATCTTTTAGGCTGACGAGACCAATATAAATGGTAGACATGGATCAGGAACAACCAACAATAAAATATAATTGCATGAACCTACATAACATGGGATGGCCAGACAATCAAGAAAACTATATACATATGGTACAAGCTACCACGCTAAAATGAAAGACTATACAACAAAAACCGGCCGACAAGGCATACCAAACTATACATGAGTCGACACTTGTCTATGAGCCTCTAAAGGAACATAAGTGCTGCAACATAGCCGGAACAAGGCTCCGACATACCCATAATGTCTATAACAAAAATGCATACCAAAACCAAGGCAAGTCCGGAGAAGGGATCTCGCCAATCACCGCTGAACTGGACAACCTACTGTGATGGGGGAGCTACACCTGCCTGTCTATCAGGACCTGCAGCACGACATGCAGCATCAACAAATAAAAAGACGCTAGTACGAATAAAGTACTGAGTATGTAAGGTAGGGAACCATAAATACGAACAATAATGTAAGTAGGGATAAAGAATATACAACCTATAACATCTGAGTGCCTCAGAGGACTGCTGACAAGAAATTCATAATACATATGTATAAATACATAATCTTTTAAAACATACGCCTCTGTGGGCATCATCATCATCATGTCGTACCCGGCCATAATAGGCTCGGTAAAAACGTACCCGACCATTATAAGGCTCGGTAGAATCGTACCCGGCCACGTGGAGCTCGGTAAAACCCAACTGATCAGTGGTTGCATAATAGGTGCCGTACCCGGCCGACTATAGCGCGGCTCGGTAGAGTAAAATAGATACATATATATAATGCATGCTCGACTCATGGAAACACCTTGTAGACCTTTCGGAGTGACGTAAGGTCGGTATCCTATGTACACCTTATTAGGACTAACTCTTCACTATGAACCTTATAGGAATCAGGAAGTACCAACAAGATTGATAACATACGAATAAGAGAAGCAACATCAACATCAATCGTTCCATAAGTGGGGAAACAATGTAAGTACTGCTTAGCTTCTAAGAATAGAGTATCTTTGGAAGCTCGTTCATTACATTATTTACAATCGGAGTCGTGCAAAAGAAGGAAAGGGATAGCCACACATACCTTGTATATACTGCCACAACCTCAAGCTATGCAAACGTCACGACTCCTTAGTCTACAATAGGAGAAATGACACTATCGTTAACGTTTAAGCGTCGCAACTATTATGTACCAATCACAACCTATTTTGTGATGAAACGGACAGCACCTCCCCTATATATATGACTTCACACCATTCAAAACAATCACCAAACAGCCTAAACAACATCAATAACAAACATATTGAGCCTCCCAAAACAGTCCACACACAACCTAATCACATCATACATATGACGACCACTATAGTCGTATCAAACGACCCAAAAATATTACGAAGAACTAGCAGACCACAAACCAACATATATATGGTGTTTCTCCACACCCTGCCTCCTCCAAAACTCCACAAAACAGTAATAAAAACGCAGCCCAACAGCAACACAAAACAGTCCACAAAACAGTCCGCTACAAGTGAATAACTTGAACTCACGGCTTCCGATCACCGTCCTGTGAGTTCTTACATGTATATAACGAATTACCATGAATTTACAGCAGAATAAATGTATGAAATATAGCAGTAAACTCACCTTTGTTGTTGGATAACTCAGCCTTTAACTTGGTTCTTCAAACTCTAGTGTTTACCCCCAATTTGAACTTGAAAGAGAGGGAAAATCAATTAGGGTTTGTGGATAATTTTTGGGAGGAATTTTGCAAGGTCTTAGGTCTGGTTATTTGTGAAATATAAAGAGGGATATATTGCAGAAGATAAGCCTTTTAATGGGATGCTTTTCTGACCCGAAATTCCCTCTTTTGGGCCGACATTTAACCAAGTAGGTGACTCACCTACTTGCACCTAGCAGCTTGTGCAGTCTCACGAAAATGTCTATATCTCTCTATTCCAATGTCGTATTGCTAAACCGTTTAATGAGTTGGAAACTAGACTCATAGATCTTCAATTTGGTGGGTAGATCACCCCGTAATTCCAAGTATATTGGGAGAAATACGTAATAACATTTGACCTAAAGTTTAGGTAAAACTATGAACCTAAGTTGCAACAACTTTTGTCGACTTTTGTTTCATAACTCGTTTGACTTCAAGAATTATGATACGGATATTATATGATTCAAATACCTTAAATCATGACCTCCTAAGTATACTAAGCATCTATAGGTTTACCCAAAAGTACGAGTTACAGCATCCTTGATTCGTTTAACTTCTAATACTTGTTAATCACCCTTATGCACCCTTGTATCACTTAAGATTAATCGGATTAACTTCTTATCATCTCAAGGATAATTCCTTCTTGGATTTGTGTTATCTAACTTATGGAATGAACTAACGTGTGTGGATATGGGTTGTAACAAAACCAAACCAATAAACTCGGGTTTTTCACTCTCGATTGTTCTTGGGTTTTTTCGGGTTTTCGGGTTTTTCGGTTTTTTCGGGTTTTTTACCGGTAAAATCTCCCTAGAACAATACATATAAATTGTGCTCAAAATATTTCTTTAATCCTAGTAAGATACAACTATACAAAGTATTTTTCAAGAAAATAATACAAAATATGAGAAATATCATGGCCTTATCCTAAAGTTTTCAACGATATAAATAGTGCTAATTAAAAAGCTATAATTGAAATAAATATAATTTAAAAGTAATAACTCATGATAAAATAAGTAGACTAATAAGGGAGTGTCACTCACATGACTAAACGCTAATAAAGAAAAAATAAAAATATGTTATGCATTTTTATCTAAATTATTGTAAAATAAAATATAAATATTCAATACATTCTCGTTCATAGTATTGAATTGAATATCTTTTGTTAGCATTAATATTGATTTGATATAAGTTTAGACTTTTGTTAGCATTATTTAGTTTACTAATGTTAATAGCTATAAAACTTATTGGAACATTCAAAAGTTCTAAATCCAATCTTAAAAGATAAAATTATAAATTTTTATAAGAAATATTTATAAATTACATCACAATAAGTATATTTATATATTAAATATATCTAATATTTCTATATATGTAATGTCGGGTTGGTTTGGTTTCGGTTTGACTTTCTTTAGTCAAAACCAAACCAAACCAATTATGGTCGGGTTTTTTTCTCCACACCAAACCAAATCAAACCAAACCATAGTCAGGTTTTTTTTCGGTTTGATTCGGATTATCGGATTGGT
The DNA here is from genome assembly GCA_032618575.1 of Nicotiana noctiflora. Lineage (NCBI taxonomy): Eukaryota > Viridiplantae > Streptophyta > Magnoliopsida > Solanales > Solanaceae > Nicotiana > Nicotiana noctiflora. The sequence continues at coordinate 110,513 of JASVEL010009291.1, read as the reverse complement.
GCGGTTTATCGGTTTCATTTGTACACCCCTAATAGTAAGCATGAATCCATCGAATCCACATCTTATTCTGTTTATGAGCTACATCCCAACATGTCTTGATTTGAGCACCTTGGTTCCATAGCTTTATGTTGATAATGCTTAGCCCTCCCACTAACTTAGGCTTACATACTTTATCTGATGCCACCAAAGCTTTCCTGGTGATAAGGGTGTACATGTACCGGGTTGGTTCGATTTTTATTAAAATCAAACCAAACCAACTATATCGGGTTAGATTGGTTCGGTTTTGTCGGGTTATTCGGATTTTTTTGTTATGTAAATATTATTTCAATCTTACTTTGTTAAACTTTTTATAAGTAAATATATGTTTAGTAAAAATTAAAAAAACATGACATACATATGATATATTTAAATATTTTTATGGTAGTATTTTGTTAATAACACATGATAGTTATTTTTTTAGTCCTCTGACAATAATTTTTTGTTGATATATACTTATAAGGTTAAACGAATTTAATAATTAAACATAGAAATTAACATGATACCTAATAATGATAAGTTCTATTTAATTTTAGATTATCAGAATACCACTTCAATTTGATAAAGATATAAGAATTTAATAAATCTTGATATATGAACGAGGAATAACAAAGAAATTGACCATCAATAACACTTGATAAGAAAGTGATCATATAACCTATTATTTAAGGTTACTAAAAAATGGAGTACTTCATATTCTATTAAATATTACATTCCATAAGAGAATCCCAAATATTCTAGAATTTTTGTAAAAAAATTATATATAATAATAAGGATCAAAAAAGTTATTTGATGACTATATTAGTTCCTTTAATTTAATATAGATTTTATTCATTAAAATTCAGATATATTATTGAGAATAACAAAATAAAATTTAAAATAAAATAATATTTCACGAGTAATAAAATATATCTTTTATTATATTACAAAAAGAAAGTAGTAAAAAAATATTATACAAAGTTATATGCTAATAAAATTTCTATTAACAATATAATAATACTAAATATTTTATATAATAAAGAAAAATATAGAACAAAAAAGTATTTGTATTAGTCCCTTTAGTTTAGATATTTTAGTCATTAAAATGCAAATAATATTGCTGAGAACAAGAGAATAATATTTTCAATTAAAATATATTTCTAGAATAATAAAATATATATCTTCTATTATATTATAAAAAGATAGTAGCATATAAAAATATTAAACAATGTAATATGCTAATAAAAATATCTATTAACAATATAATAATACTAAATATTGGTAATATAATATCCTCACAAGGTAGGGGTAAAGTATGCGTACACACTACCCTCCCCGAATCCCACGGCAGTGTGGAATAATACTGGGTATATTATGTTGTTGTTGTATATAAGTACATTTAATTTAATAGAAATTTTATTATTAGGTATATCATATTGATAAATATGATGACAATTAAAATTTATAAAACAATACGATCTAATATATTCAAATAATCCCGATCATAATTTAAATTAATTTATATTTTTTAATATCGACTGTGCATCGCACGAATGCGACTACTAATGTGTTATAATAGTAAGGATGAAGATAAATAAGTAAATTGATAAATTTGACCCTTTTATCGATAATTTATCAAGAAGCCAATAAACTTAAATTTTTTTTTTTTAGAAGTTGGCAGTTCGTAAAGTTAATGCTCAAGAAAGGAGCTACTAGGGGGGCAAATGCGGAGCAGGCAATCGTAGGTTTGGTATGGGAAATTTGGTATAGATAGCCACGCCACGCTGAAAAAGAAAAAAGATAAACACGCCACGCCACTATTATTGAATCTTTAATTAATTTTAATGACACGACATTTGACCCAAAATAACATAAAGTCGAAGCGAATTCTCATATAGTTAGATGAAATGGCCAGTGGAAGGATGCTCTTCGCATTCAGAAACCTCTCCATCACTGCACCACGTATAACCCCTTATCGATCTGTAAGCCCTTTTCCTTTTAATCTTCTTACTCTTTCTGGTTTATTTTCTCGAATCAACAACAACTTAATATTGAGCTGAACCCAAATAAGTTCTTCAACTATAATTGTGTCTTTCGTTGTATGGTAGACCGTCCATTTTTTCTGTCACTGTAGCTGTGTCCTTGTTCTACAGCTCAATTGCAGCTTTATCTAATGGATTTTACTAGGCTAAGGGTCAAAGTCAAATGCAAGTGCGTCATGAATTCTTTTTTCTGGTAAATGGGGAAGTTAAAAGGGACTATTTTTATTGCTTATGATTCAACGGTGTAATTATATAGACCTGCTTTGTGGTTCACTAGTTTCTGGATATTCACATGAATTTAGGATAAGTTGTTTTGTAGTTTTCTTGTTTAAGGTGGAGGAAAGAGAATCTCTGAATAACTTTTGATAATCATATATAGCTCAAATCCATGCTTAAAAATTTGAGCTTGAATTATGGTTCTATAAGATTGAGCTTAAATTTACACCTCTGCTGTCTTGAATGTTTAGCTTAGTACATTGGTAATAGCTGAGCATGAAGGAGGATCAATCAAAACCTCATCATTAAGTGCTGTGGAGGCAGCAAAATCTTTAGGTGGGGACAATTCTGTATCGTTGCTACTTGCTGGATCCGGTCAATCCCTTAAGGAAGCTGCGGCACGTGCTGCTTCATCCCACCCTTCAATTTCTCAGGTGACTGCTTTTTGGATGCTCTACTGTTTTTGTTTCAGCCTGTTGCCCAGGGAATACCAACTTTATGCTTATTTAGTTTGTTTGCTTTTCAAATAACATCTTAGCAAGGACATCCCTAGTTCAACGTGAAAGTGGAGTAGTTGTATTCTATTTGACATGCTTTAGTGATTGTATGATACACCTTTAGACATGTTTACTTTGTTGCAGAGAGAGAATATTCTTCCAACTGAGGAGGAAAGAGAGGATAATAGATTTGGACTAAAATCACGAAAGATGTTTGGAAATTCAAGGGCCAGTGAATTTTTCTGGTGCTTGCATAGATAAGCACATTCTTGAGTCTTTACATGTGGTTTCCTTTACTTTGAATGGTTTAAGATACGGTAAACCTAAAATCTGAGGAGCGGTTGGACACTTGTGGGGATAGAGTGATCACAGAATACAGTTTTCTTATGTGTTGGAACTTGGAAAAAAAAAGATTATCTAAATTGCTTGGAAATGATGTATTCAATTGACTTTAACTGAAATTCGGAAAGCATGCCATGGAAAAAAATCCAGGAAGGATGATAGATGATCTTGTCAAGAGTATCCAAATTTAGCATCCAAGAGAGTGGTCTAGGGTCAATGAAGTGGGAGGAGAACTATGAAATTTCAGGTTCAAATCTCAGCGGAGACAAAAGCACTTGGTGATTTCTTCCCATCTGCCTAAGCGTTGGTAGGCAGAGTTATCCCCTGCCTATGTTGATGGGAGGTAGCAGGTACGCGGTGGAATAGTTGAGGTGTGTGCAAGATTGACCATGCTCCTAAATCATAAAAAAAAAGACTATCTAAACGTTACTTGTTATATACAATATCTCTTAGTTTTTTAGAAAGTGGGTACAATTTGTATTGGTTTTCTCCAAATTAAACGCATAGATATCATATGATTGTTATCTATAGGTCATGCTTGCTGCTGCAAAATAATGCTTATCTCTTGTTTAGAATTTCATTTTTAAGCATCCATGTGATTTACATGAGAGTTGCTAATTGTCTTAATCCAAGCATTCTGCACCTTAGACCATTGAGACAAAAATGCCGTAACTAGCATTTAAATTAGTTAAAGCATTCAGGATTTAGCACATAGAAGGAGATAAAAGGCTTCAATGAATCCAATCAATGCAACTCCATTATTTATTTATTTTGATAATGCAACTCCATTATTTTTCTCATGTTGTTTTTGGTTTTTGTTTTCTAGGTCCTTATTGCTGATTCTGACAAATTTACTTATCCTTTGGCTGAACCATGGGCCAAATTAGTCCATCTGGTTCAGCAGAGAGGTAGCTACTCACACATAATCGCCGCATCAGGTTCATTTGGGAAAAATGTATTGCCGCGTGCAGCAGCCCTTCTGGACATTTCTCCAATTACTGATGTCACTAAGATATCTGGATCAAACCTCTTTATTAGGTGACTTCTTTAGTCGTTCCCTTATCAAACTACAATAAATATAGATTTTCTTGTAGATAGTGAGCACTTCAAGTGATATTTTCCAACTCTTTCCTGTTTCGAGTGATGGGTGAAATTGAGAGGTTGGCATTACCAGCTCTCTGGTTGAATGAAAAGCTTTACCTATTATTAGGTTTCGTGATACATCAGATTCCTATTATATCTTGTTGCATGAGTATGATCATTATATTGAATGGTCATTTGATGACAGTGAAGAAATACCCTTGTCTTTTATAATTGAACATTTTGTGTATATTTAGTTTGAGAGCAATCGTTTTCTGGCTCTCTCTTAGATATGATAACTTGCCATAAAATTGCCAACTCATCAGAGTTATTTTGAAAGATATATAGGAACTATAGCACATCCCCCTACAAGATGAGATCTGGTTTTCCAGTCCAGACTACAGCATTGTTTCTGTCTTCTTAGCTAAGCTATAAGCTATGTTGGTTTTAATTGGATTGTCTTTGGTGTTACAGGCCAATATATGCAGGAAATGCTCTTTCCACAGTTCGTTACACAGGTTCCAGCCCATGTATGTTGAGCATTAGAGCTACATCTTTTCCCGTCGCTTCATTACCAGCTGATTCGAAATCTGATGCTGCCTCAATAGATCAAGTTGATCTTTCAACCTTGGATGAAGGTCTGTCAGTTATGATCTGAACCTATATCTTCTGCCATAGCCAAGATATGGCACTTTTTATTCCAGTCTTTTTTATTTTGATATTGTCTTTGAGTCTCTTGTAAAGAAACTTGAGTAGGTTGATTTACCTTACCTTATCAAAAGAAGAAAAAAAAAGAAAGGAAAAAAAAAGAAACTTGAGTATGTTGAAACCTGAAGCGAGATAATTTATATTACAGATGATTCAGTTGGTAAATCAAGATATATAAAGCTTTCCTCCCAAAATGTGGAACGCCCGGATCTTGGAAATGCACGTATTGTAGTTACTGGGGGACGAGGTGTAAAGAGTGCTGAGAACTTCAAAATGATAGATAAGCTCGCGGAGAAAATTGGTGCTGCAGGTTTGCGCACTCCCATTATGTTGCTCTTTTTCGTGCAACTTCTTTGTTCTCAATCGATCTGTCTTTTATGAATTCATATCTAGAATTACTTTTCAATTCAAAGTGGTGATTTGCGTAGGAAGCAGTTTTATTTCTACCTGCTTTTACTTTGTTAATTAAATTGGTTTACTTCTCCCTTGCACAGTTGGTGCCACTCGTGCTGCAGTTGATGCTGGATTTGTTCCCAATGACCTCCAGGTAACACTAGAAATATCGTTGCTTTGAGTGACATCTGTGCCTTTAAAAACATTAAACTGGATTTTCACATATGTTGTAACCTGTTATCTTTGCTTTTGTCTAAGAAAGTTTATGTTTATGGTATAATGAGTCAACCCTAAAATATTGTGCAAGTAAAAGTACTTGGAATAGTTTCATTTGACTTTTCTTGTTGATGCTTTAAGTGATTGAATTATTACAGTTGGTCACTTTCTGCAAATTAGTTAGCTTTTTCAAATACAGTTTTTGTTTTTCCTTTTCGATTTCAGGTTGGCCAGACTGGAAAAATTGTTGCCCCAGAGTTGTATATGGCTTTTGGGGTTTCTGGGGCGATTCAACACATAGCAGGCATGAGAGATTCCAAGGTCATTGTTGCTGTGAATAAAGATGCGGATGCACCCATATTCCAGGTTAGGGTCAATCTGTTTGTTTTTTTTCTCTCCAAAATGAATTCATGCTCAAACAAACTATGCTTTTCTCACACTATGTTATTCCACGAGACAGAGAGAAGGGTAAAGGAGAGATTAACCCATTGTCTTACTACCTCTGATGGAGTATTGATTTATTTACTAACAGTTGTTGGCACTTAGCACTTAGGAAGTAGAGCACACCATACTTATTTCCATTATATTCTGGAGCAACTGAAAATGTTGGCATGAAGTGCCTGACCTCTCCAATTTTACCTCATCAGCAAGCAAGGGAAATGACTGATAATTCTCCTCTCTCCTTTAGTCTTATTCACCAAACCAAATATAATGATTTAGGAACAAACTAAGACAAATTTTGCTGAAAGGCACAGAATCAATTGGCACATGGGATAGATTAGAGAGGAGGAAGATAACATGTTTATTTATGTTATTGTGAGAATTCCAGGGAGGATGTTTAAAGTGTTCAGAATGTAATTCAGAAATAATTGGCCATGGCTTGTAAAGCAATTTACAATACCACAAGAGAGCCATGTTTGTTACAACAATTCTCAATGCAGTCCATTGTGATAAGCTATGTTGCTCGGACTCTCCGAAAATGTTGCCGGGTGCGTGTCGGATCCTCCAAAAATAGTGTATATTTGGAGGATCCGACACGAGTGCGGCATCATTTTGGAGAGTCGGCACAACATAGGTAATAAGTTGGTGTTTTAGACTGTGTACTTAAATTGTTACTGAGTTATTCCGTCAAGAAGTTGATTTAGCATAAATCTCCTTGAAATTGACTTATTGAAAGAAAAACTATCTACTTGAAATTGTGTAACCACATGAAGACACTAGCGGGTGAATTTTTCTATACTGAGAGGGTAATTTGATCTTGTTATATGGGCAAAAAGCTGCGTATTAGATCCATGTTGTAAACTGTGGTCTCTTTGAATTGCAGGTTGCTGATTATGGACTCGTGGGTGATCTTTTCGAGGTCATTCCGGAATTATTAGAGAAAATTCCTGAGAAAAAGTAGACAAATATGAATGTATTCCTTAGAGAACTTAGAAAATACAGAAAGGTCCATTCAATAAGATGAAGATGATGTATGTGGTGGAGGACGTATTGTCATCCAGGAATAATATATAATTTAATGTATTATTTCAACAAATTCCCACTGCTATTCTTATTTTTGTCGTGTCTTGTAAATTCTAATGATTTACCTTCATTTTGGGTTAAACGTACCGATGAGTTTCCTTCTGAATTTTAGGTCTTGGGCTGCTTCATGTCCTTTTAAGAAGCAGTTTGCACATAGCACAACACTTAAAAGGGGTCATTTGGTATGATGCATTAGATAAAAAATAATGTATACACTAGTGTAACAACAAATTTTTGCATCGAGAAAAATAAATAATCAAGACTGAAAAATTGCGTAACAAATGTAGTATTTGATTTCAATAAAAGAAAGTGTTACAATCTCTATAGTATTCCTTTGATTCTTCAATAATGTAAAGTCTATTGATGAACTTGTTTTGATTTGATTCAAGGGCTTGTAAAGCTTGATCTTGAATCTCCTCCTTGAACTTGAATTTGTGCTTGATCATGAACAAGTAATTTGATCTTGAACACCTTGGTATTTGATTTGACTTCGTTCTTGATCTTGAACTTGAACTTGTAGCTTAAGCGCTTGAACTTGTAGCTTGTAGAGAAATTTGCAGTGTTTGATCCACGAGCTCTCTGTTTGCTTCTTGTTCTTAATTCCGGTGTCTTTTAGCTTTATGAAAACCTCTATTTATAGTTGTAGGGAGTGATGTAGTTCTGTGATTTGATTGGTCCGTTTGAACTGACCAATACCATCCAGACACTTGGCATGATTTAATTGACTCATTTATTTGTCTTGGATTGCCACATTATTTGACACATGGCATGATTTCATTGGCTCATTTATTTGTCTTGGATTGCTACATCACTTGACACATGGAATGATTTCATTGGCTCACTTATTTGTCTTGAATTGCCACGTCACTTGACACGTGGCATGAGCCTGGGCTTTAAGACGGGCTCATAGCTATTTGGACCTTGGGCTAATGAAGTGGGCTCATCACTTTAGCCCAATTAAATTGGCTAGCCCAATTAATTAAGACTTATTTAATTAATCTATATATGTTGGACTTATATAATTAATTCAATTATATTAGCTTAGGACTAATATATCTTGAATTTAAAAAATAATCCAAATTACTTATTGAATTTAAATTCAATAAATTTTGTATGCCTACAATTAGCTTTATATATTAATAATACTTTGTATGGTACACTTTTTGAACCTATGCATTAGTTATGTAAGCATTAGTTATACACCCTATTTGGTATTATCATATGCATAATTAATGCATAAGAAACTATCTTATTAACAATGTAATGTGTTTTAATTCATGCATTAGCTTAGTTAAAGATAAAAGTATCCTTCAAAATTTATGCTTTATCAAAATATACTAATTATATTATTGCAAGTTTGAAATAATTTAAGAAAGTGGGAAATAAAGCTATATCCCTAGTAAATAAATAAATAAACATATTTTTTTAATAAATAAATATTCAGTCCTATACCTACAATATATGTAGACAAATCAAATAATTTTTTTAAAACCATTTTCATATAAAAACATTCCTATATATATGTTTCTTTTAAAAAAAGATAAAGTGAAGGACGAGTTATGAGGGTATTTTTGTAAATAAATAATTCTTTTAGAATTTGTGTAATATTTTAATACATCAAATCAAATAATGGATAAGAAATATATCAGCATAATTAATAGTGTATTGCAAGCATAACTAACACCAGTATTACTAATACACCACATTCAACATTATTCTTATACAATCAATCACTAGTAGAAGGGTACCTCTTCAATAGTTTATTAGTCTAAGGGGTGATAGGAAATTTTGTATAATACTAGGTTAACAATTACTTGCTTACGTAAGAACCCAGTTTACCAAGATAAGGAATTGATTCTAGTGGATTTTGCATTATAGCTGATTGAGTCCGGAAATGTTACTGATAATAAGATTTTTAACCATGTTCTTGTGACAGTTCTTAAATATTGATGTCAAATTCATAAATCGTATGATAAAGTGATAATTTAAGTTTATGAAGAAGCAAAAGATGCTAAATAATGAATCCTTTGTTACCTCGCTAGGTTTAGACAACTCTTTATCTTATGGAATTGTCTCCATCAAAATTAATATTAGCTCTGATACCAAAGAGAAATTGTAAGAAGAAATAGCAACCTTAAAAAAGAAGATAATACGAATAGAGTTTATTCAAATAAATTTTATATCAGCGTCGGCTCTAACATAGAATGAGATAAAGCAAGTATTAGGCCCAATTTTGGAGGGCTCCATTTTTTAGGAATAAAAGGTATATTTTATAGGTTTATAGGTTTTTTTAAAAAAATTATATGTATATGGTACTTTTGTACTTTTCATATAAAAAGAAGAAAACTTTAGATATATTAATAAATTAAAGTTTAAAATAGTAGGAAAAATAGTTGTCACTTTGTTTTAATTTGACAACTTTACTTTTTATTCTTCCAAGTAATCCCTAGCCAACATTTTAATTCTAGTGTTAGTATTCATTCATTCTTCATATTCCAGGAGACATATCGTCTTCCTTCCTGTTTATTCGTGATTCATGCTCATCTTCTTAATTTTTTCTACTGGATCTTTTTTTTCATGACTCGAACAAGTCAACAACTAGATATTTTGGAATCAAAGTCTTTAAACTTCTTGAACCAGTTAGTCATTGCGTAATATCATTCTAACTTTCTTGTATTATTTTTATTTGTGATTTATTATTTTATTAATTTGACTCTGTACATATTGTTTAACTTTTTTTAGAATATAAATATGTCAACAAGAAAATGTGCATTTGGTTATTCAAAAATACAAAACAAAAGAACATTTGAAAATGTAATAAATTCTCAAAAAGTAGCTCTTGAATTTTTTTGACAAACAATGAAAAATAAGGCCCAATATTACACTTTCACCTTAGGCCCTATATATGCTTGAGCCGCCCCTATTTTATATATGAGTCATCGTGAAAATAAAGATAATAATTTTAAAAGAGGGATTTTTTCTTTCCTATACCATATATGAAACTTTATTACCAAATATGTTCATATTTTGTCAATTACCCGACATGTGCAATATATTTCTATAATTTTATACCATTCATTTATTATTAATTATTAGTAGCTGAATCTTCCTAATATGACGCGCTAAAAATCAGGAAAAGAACATCCTAATTGATTTAGCGATTGAACGCAAATCCTTTATCTCATCTCTCCCGAATTTTTTTTTCGTAATTAAAAAAAAACGAAAAGCTTCAAAAAACTAAAATCAAATTGTAGAAATCAGTTCGTCGAGTTTCTTCCTCAATCCAAACATCAAAAAGGCGACTAGATATTCAACAAAATCAAGTCAAATTGTAGCCAAAACTTCCAATACTCTATTCTTCATCTTTTTTTTTTCTCAATCTACAAATCAAAAATAATAATAAAATATAGTACAATACCTCAGCAACAACACTTAATCATGTCCAAAATTACAATCATGCTACAATTGAATGAGAAAAATCTGATTATAAAAAAATGGGTCTCATCTCTGTATTTTTTTAGAAGAAGAAGGAATGGAGAAGAGGAAGAAAGGGGAGGGGAAAACTGCGATGGTCTTAGGAATTAGGGGGAGCTGATTAACATTGTTATGCTACAATTTCTATGAAAGTTTGATTTTATGTTAATATCTACAAAATTCCTACATTTAATCTACAAATAAACTACAAATCAGTTTAAGTATGTATAAAGCATTATCGTTTTAAGGGTATCTATAAAATTACTACATTTATACTACAATTAAACTACGATCCATGTTGAAAAAAAATATTGACTACAAAATTTTCTCTTCATCTGCAAAAACTACAAATAAGTTTTAGTATTATATTAAGGTATACTGTTTTAAGGGTATCTACAAAATTGCTATATTTATACTATAATTAAACTACAATCTATGTTGAAAAAAATATTGACTACAAAATTTTCTCTTCATCTACAAAATTTCGTCAAAAAAACTACAAATAAACTACAAATCAGTTTAAGTATTGTATAAAGCTGTATTGTTTTTAGGAGTATCTACAAAATTACTATATTTATACTACAATTTATGTTGAAAAAAAATATTGACTACAAAATTTTTTCTTCACCTACAAAATTTCTACAAAAAAAAATTCCAAATCAATTTAAGGTTTCAGGGTTTTAAAAGTTGAATCTTTGAATCAAAGTAAGAAGGAATAGAGGATTGATTGATTTCAGGGGTGATTTGAAGGTAAATATTGTATAGAATTTTGAGATGGACCTCAACGTTTGACACGCCTGAGGCTAGGCTTATGCTTCTCTTCTCCAACGAAAAAATTGAGTGCCCTAGATTGCTTTTGCTTACGTACCAAAAAGGTAGTAGCTCTATGTCGTAAAATTATAAGGATATGATTTTGAATTTGAAAAGAAATAGAAAAGTGTGGGCCCTACTATTTCGTACGTAACAAAATTGCAATTTCCATCTATGTATTTTTTTAGAAGAAGAAGGAATGGAGAAACGGAAGAAAGGGGAGGGGAAAAATAGCGCATGTCTTAGGAAGTAGGGGGATAGAGAAACATGTGATATATGGACACCTTTAATTAAGGAGTAAAAACTGTCCATTAATTAGATCATTATTTAAGTATAGTATAAAATTAGTAACTTGATATATTAAGTGTAATAAAATCAAACCTTAAATATTAATGGTAATAAAGTTTTCTATATGGTATATGAATGTAAAAATTTCTTTAAAATAAACTTCGACTCAGTGGCTTGCATAACTTGGACACATGAAAAAAAATAAAGGAACATAAACATAAGAACAATAAAGAAGATAAGACATAAAACTAAAAGAAAGAATTGTCAAACAACAAGGTAAAGATGAATAATCCAAATAATAGACAAAATAAAAAGAATCTTCTTGAAAGTCATGTGACAATGAGGCCCAATAAATTATTGGCAAAGCTGAAAAAAAAAGGATTCTTGAAAGTGTTTCAAATCCATATATGAAGTCCAGAGACATCCATAAATAGCAGATCAATTTATGAGATGGACACACGACAAAATCTATAAGTCACTTTCTAGAAAATCCTCTCCTTATCAGTTTTTATTTTGGTAATAAAGATAGATTTCTATTAAAACAAACGAAAGCGTACAGAGAGTTCCATACCTTTTTTGCACTTTATGCGGTGAGCTGTTAGTAGTACTAGCTATATAGTTCATAGAGTTTTTAGCTAAGTTACTATTACAACCTTCAAAAATAGAACTACTGCTATTAGTATTAACTGATCGTACAAACTGCACTGCAAGGTTGTATGTACATTGCGGAATAAAGCGTGATGTAGTTACTACAGCTTATCCTCATTCTATATTTTAGTGGCAAAAGTTGGTGGCACATCATATTTTCTTTATCTCATTGTAATCATACTTCTTTGTTTATAAATTGATTGTAAAAATAATCACGCATCTTTATTCGTGTAAAAGCGTGGTAAAGAATTTCCTAGTTTTCCGAAAGGGAAAATTCTCTTTGTTGTTTATTATTTGACCCAAAAGTTGTCGGTTGCTTTATAAGTTAGGGACAATCGAAGATTATAGAAGGGTAAATCGGAATCAACGGTAATAGACTCAAGGATAGATTTATGATTCGTATGTAGTTTGCTCTAGTGAGATCGTAATAAAACTTATTGGAATATCAAAACTGATCAACAATATAGATATGAGATAGAGAGAGAATGATAGTCAGAAGTTGTATTATTAATGAAAATAACACGTGCCTTACAAATGAGGAAGGCCTTTCCTTATATAGAAGAAAGGCCCTCTTGCCAGAATATCACTTTATTCTCGCACTATTGTTGTTACAAAAACATAAATGGGTGGATGGGACGGAACGCTCGTACGGGCGAGTTTATCAATGCGCCTTTATAGTCAGGGGCGTACTCCTTCCCGTCGTATGGGCGTGGAGGAAGGTATATTTGACTTTAGTGGCCGTCTAGGGAGGCATTCTCGACTTACATCAATCGTGTCCGATTCGACCTCATACAGTTAGTCCCTCCGCCTGTTGAAGATGTATTCGACATATATCTGCAATGGGCGGAAAAGATCGACCCGTCTCGCATCTATCCACGTATGCATACGTAGCATGTTCTTTAAACTGTCGTTTGCTGATGACATGCGTCATGATTACAACTGCTCCCAAAGCAGGCCAGAAGGTGATTTGATGTTTCGGTTTTCCGCCTCCTTTTCTGACACTAACCTCTTCGAGTCCCGTGTATTGGCCCGCTATAATTAGGGAGGGATTTCAAGTTTTTCCATTCTTCGGATTCCTACAAAAAGTTCTTTGCACTTTTGTCATTCATCTTTCCTTATAACGATATTTAGCAGCTTTTCAAATTGACTTTCGGAGCTTGTTAGTATACCCAAAATTTTATAAAAAGGTTAACAATGGCTAAAGGTAGTCGTCGCTATGGAAAAAACGAGGATGAGGCCACTTCCAGGGTCCCTCCGCCCTCGGAAGGTGGGAAGAAACCTTGCAAACCTCTCGTTCCTCTTTCTGTATACAACCTGCTTCCCTGCGAACTATACGCTCGAAGGGATTTTCCTACGAAAGGAGCTGCCCCGGCGTGGGAAAAGTCCAAATTCACTGAACCTCTTTTGGAGGATCTCCATGTTTCTTGTCAGATTCCGGAGACGGTCGTTATGCAAACGGCCGAGGAGGACTTTGCTAATGTACATAGAACGAGGTTCTATGATTTCTATGAATACCCCTTCATAATAGGGTGTGGCCTCCCTATTTATCCATTGGCAGAAGAATTGTGCAGGTTTTACAATGTATGCCCGGCCTAGCTTACCCCTTACACGTGGAAAATATATTGTATCCTGACGAATTATGCCGAGAGGGCCGGATTAGACGTCACGGTATGCCACCTGCTACAGCTATTCAGTCCCGAGTTTATGAGGGGGATGATGCTTCAGTTGAAGAACCGTGGGACGAAGGGCTTGGTTGTCGAGACAGACGATAAGCCTAATCGCCAATTCTGGCTGAAAGTTTTCTTTGTCCGAACCTCGGATCTGGTGTCGGACCCTACTGGATTCCCTGAGGCATGGAATACCGAGCGTAAGTGTTATCCCTCGTGCTTAGTTATTTTACACTTGCTCGACTGTTCGTCACCTTGTCATATTTTGTATCTTCAGCAAGGGTGCGCATGCCCCAATCTGTGCCAGATATTAGAGCATGGGTGGGGCGGTTGATCCCCTTCGCAGAGGAGTGTAGAACGTGGGTCGCATTTACCACAAGATATGGTCTTCCAGGTATTGTACTGGTTCTGGGTTTTGCGACTACATATTTTATTAGATGCCGTGCTTTTTGACGTATCTTTTTTTTTTTGTAACTGTGTTGGTAGCTCGGAGTGCACTGCGGAGGAGGAGACGTCGAGCTGCCGCTTCCTCGTCGACAAATTCCGGCTTTGAGCATGTAGTTCATGTGAGCGAGATCATTCCTGAGGCCACTCGTCCTAAGGGCGACCAAGCGGAGCATCTAGTGCAGATGTTTCCGATGCCATTCGTTCCGAAGGCGAGGCCTTGATTTGGGAGCCTACTTTCGAGGATGTCCCCGGGACTTCTCGTCCCGTGGTTGAGTCGGTGAATGAATCGACGTTTTGAGAGGGCCCCTCGCCTCCATCTCCTCTTGTTGAAGAGGATGCTTCTGAGGACGATGAGCACTGGAGCGAAAGAGGCGTTGACTACTCCTTGGTAAAGGCGTGGTCGTTTAATAGAGGAAGGCGATCACTCGTCGTCCTAAGTCGAGGCCAGTCTTTATGGGCGACGCCATTCGACCGGATAGGTCGGACCTCTTGAGGGAAGTTGCGGGTGATACCGCTTCTCCTCATGTTGAGGATGATAGCACGCCGGCTATCGCCGGGCTGGATGCTAATGAGGAAAGGACTGCTCCCGAACGGGCTCCTGCTTCCGCGGACGTGCCGCGAGAAGACTTTGCCCGGGTGGATATGGCAACGATAGGACCTACCCATCGGCTTGTGATTCCTACGGGATACAACTTGTTTCTGGACAGCGAGCAGGCCGCGGTGGACATGTCTTTGTTATGCGGTGTTGCCGAGACAAAGTCTTTGAGGGTCGTAAGCGACATGGATTTATCTCGTCGAGTCGCTGGCGCTGCCTTGCAGGTAAGACTTTGTTATTGTTTTTCGTTGTTTTAACATGGGCCCAGAGGCGTTGTGTCATTTCGAATTATGTCTTTTCTTTGTCTTTTTCTCAGACCCTTATCTTAGAGATGAAGCGAGGCCGGCGGGAGCGAAAGAAGATTGCCGCCCTTAGGAAGGCGACGAAGAAATACAGGGAGGTCCGCGGTAAGCACAAGACACTGGCGGACCTCTACACACAGGACCCTCAGTTTTAAGTTTTCCGTGAGGGATTGGAGCAGGCGGAGGATCAACTGCGGAAGCGTACGACCCAGCTGGAAAATGTGGATGCAGACCTGGTGGCCGTTGTGGCTCGTAACACCGAATTGGAGCGTTTCCTTCAGCAGCAGGAAGGGGAGTTGGAACTGGGCCGTGTGGCGATGGTGGAGGCAGCGGAGTTACGTGCTAGGGTTGATGCCCTAATTGCCGAGCTCGGGACTACGACGGCCGCCGAGGTGGTTGTTCCTCAGCAGGCGGAGGATGTTGTTCATGTTGACGACATGTCCCGCGAAGCTCACGATATGTGGGTATATGCTGAGGTGAGGTGGATTGTATTTGAGGAGCTGTTGGCCATTGGTAGAGCCACTGAGGCAGAGGTTGAAAATCAGCGTCGCCTTGTTAGGGTTGCGCGCGAAGCTTATGGGTATTACCCTGACTCTCCGAACCCAGCGGGCTGTACCTTTGCGAATGTGAACCAGTTGGGCATGGGGTCCTGGATTTCCTTGGAGTTCCGGGCCTAGGGCGGTGGGGACCGCGTTGACGATACTGCCGATGCAGTAGAAGATGACGGGGGCCAGGGTAGTTAGATTGAACTTTTTTTTTGTAATCGAAGAGACGTTGTAAATTTGTAATCTATGAATGATTTATAATGATTACGTGGGAATTGTTGTGTTTTCATGTTTTCTTTCGCAATTTCCATTTTGCGTATGGCATCGCCTGTTATTGAGTTAATTTGTCGTGGTTAGGTTGGATTGACTTCGGTCACGACTACTTGTGTGTTCTTATGCGGCTATTATTTTTCCTTTAGCTGTTTACGCATTCAGAAATGGCCGTGGCCTTCTGTGTTTGTGGGTGGTCGTAGCCTTTTGCCTGTTGCAGAGGACCGTAGTCTTTTTATACGCCGTTAGGGCCTTAGCATTTTGCATTTATGGGTTTTCGTGGCTTTTTGTTTATCGGAGACGACCGTAGTCTTATCATACGCTGTTAGGGCCTTAGCCTTTTGCGTTTATGGGTGGCCTTGGCCTTTTGTTTATCGGAGACGATCGTAGTCTTCTCATACGTTGTTAGGGCCTTAGCCTTTTGCGTTTATGGGTGGCCGTGGCCTTTTGTTTATCGGAGACAACCGTAGTCTTCTCATATGCTGTTAGGGCCTTAGACTTTTGCATTTATGGGTGGCCGTGGCCTTTTATTTATCGGAGACGGCCGCAGTCTTCTCATACGCTGTTTGGGCCTTAGCCTTTTACGTTTATGGGTGGCCTTGGCCTTTTGTTTATCGTAGACGACCATAGTCTTCTTATACGCTGTTAGGGCCTTAGCCTTTTGCATTTATGGGTGGCCTTGGCCTTTTGTTTATCGGAGACGACCGTAGTCTTCTCATATGTTGTTAAGGCCTTAGCCTTTTGCGTTTATGGGTGGCCGTGACCTTTTGTTTATTTGAGATGGTCGTAGCCTTTCATATATTGGAGATGGCCGTAGCCTTTCATACATTAGAGATGGCCATAGCCTTTCATACATTGGAGATGGTCGTAGCCTTTCATACATTGGAAATGGTCGTAGCCTTTCATACATTGGAGATGGCCGTAGCCTTTCATACATTGGAGATGGACGTAGCCTTTCATACATTGGAGCTCGCCGTAGCCCTAGTCCCTGTGATATGCCATTCGCGCCGATCGTTGGTATGCTTGGTGTATCAGATTTAAGCTTCTAAGCACTCTCGAGCGTCTCCTTCGTCGCCTCATTAAAAACCTCTCCAAGAAAACCCAATTGGGACAAAACTCGGATGAGCGAAAAAGAGTACGACTTGGGGGACACTCTTTCTAAAAGTGGAAATGCTTGAGGTGGGAGATGTTCCAGTTATTTTGGAGCGTCTTCCCGTTGATGATCTCTAGCCGGAAGGAACCTTTGTCTGCTGCTGCGGTGATTTTGTAGGGTCAGTCCCAATTGGTGCCTAACTTTCCTTCATTAGGGTCTTTAGATGCCAGTGTCTTGGCTTTTAGCACATAGTCGCCTACTTTGAGTGGTCGGATTCTTGCTCTCTTGTTGTAGTATCTTTCGATCTACTATTTTTGGGACACTAGCCTGATATGGGCCATTTACGTTCTTTCTTCGGCTTCATCAAGGTCCTGTAGTCGATTTGTGTTGTTATCCTCTCCGCTCATGTGCGAGTACCTTAGACTTGGTTCACCGACTTCGACCGGTATGACAACATCAGTTCCGTAGACTAGTGAGTAAGGAGTTTCTCCTGTGGAGGATTTGGGGGTGGTTCTATGTGCCCATAGTACTTCTGGCAATAACTCGGGCCATATCCCTTTAGCATCTTCGAGTTTATTTTTCAAAATATTCAGTATGGTTTTGTTGGATGACTCCGCTTGGCCGTTGGCAGCAGGATGATATGGCGTTGAAAGTATTATTTTGATACGCCATTTGTCGAAGAAGTCAGTTGTTTTTTGCCCTATGAATTGTCGTCCGTTGTCGCAGGTTATTTCTTTGGGGATGCCGAAGCGACATATAATATTCTTCCAGATGAAGGCGATGACCTCTTGCTCGCGAATCTGGGCGTAGGCACCCGCTTCTACCCACTTGGAGAAATAGTCAATTAAAACTAATAAAAAGCGTACCTTTCCTCGTCTGACGGGTAGCGGTCTAATTATGTCTATTCCCCATTTGATGAAGGGCCATGGTGAAGTGACCGAATGGAGTGGTTCCCCTGGTTGATGTATCAAAGGGGCGAACTTTTGGCATTTCTCGCACTGGCGAACGTATTCTGCCACATCTTTTTTCATGGTGGGCCAGTAGTACCCAGCCCGTACTAGACATCACACGAGTGCTTAGTTGCCTGTATGAGCACCGCAATGACCTTCGTGAACCTCCTCTAATATCGGCGTTGTTTGGTTGGGACCTAGGCACTTAGCCAAGGGTCCTCCAAAGGTTCTCTTGTAGAGGTCGTTGTTTATCATACAGTACCTTGCTGCCTGCATGCGAAGCTTTTTTGCTTCCTTTTTGTCGGGTGGTAGATCTCCATCCTGTTGATATGATACAAATTGGTTGCGCCAGTCCCAAGTTAGGTGTAGGGAGAGTACCTCGGTATGGTCGATTGCTGAGTGAAGAAGGGTGACAGTGCTTTCTTTGTTCAGGTTGGTGGCGGCAGCGACCAGTTTAGCCAGTCCGTCTGCTTCAGCGTTATGCGCTCTATGAACCTGTTCGAAGCGCCATTCGTTGAGCTGTGCCATTAGCTTGTGGATTTCTGCCTGTTATTTCTCTAACCTTTATTCCTTGACCTGGTGAGTCCTGGTGACTTGATTTACCACGAGTTGTGAATCGCAGTGTAGGACAAGTCGGCGAGCTCCGTACCTGATGGCTAATTTTATACCTGCAATGACGGCTTCATATCCTGCTTTGTTGTTAGTGATCTCGGGACATTGTATGGACTGGCGAATGATTTCGCCCGTAGGGACTTCGAGGACGAGTCCCAGTCTAGATCCCGAGGCATTCACGGCCCCATCAGTGTGGAAGGTCCAGGGGTCGGTGTTCGAAGCGGCCTGCAGGGCTTCCTTTTCCGCCTCTAGCGATATTTTGACACTGAAATCAGCCACGAAGTCGGCGAGGACTTGTGACTTGATGGCGGTCCTTGGAATATAGGTGATGTCATGCTCCCCAAGCTCTATGGTCCATCTGGCGAGCCGACCCGATAGTTTGGGCTTGTGCAAGATGCTTCTCAGAGGGAAAATGTTCACTGCTTTGATGGGATGGCATCGAAAATAGGGTCTCAGCTTTCTAGAAGTCGTGACCAGTGCCAAAGCCAATTTCTCGAGGTGTGGGTATCGAGTTTCGACATACATTAGGGTTTTGCTAATGTAATAGATAGGTGATTGCGTACCTTTTTCTTCACGAACCAGTACCGCGCTGACCGCGACTTCCGATATGGCTAGGTACATCAGTAGAGGCTCGCCTGGTTTCGCTTTTGACAGCAGTAGTGGCGACGATAGATACGCTTTTAGCCCTTGCAGGGCTTTGACGCATTCATCATTCTAGTAGAATCCGTTGTCTTTTCTCAGTATGCTGAAGAATTTATGGCATATGTGCGAGGATCGGGAGA
The DNA here is from genome assembly GCA_032618575.1 of Nicotiana noctiflora. Classification (NCBI taxonomy): domain Eukaryota; kingdom Viridiplantae; phylum Streptophyta; class Magnoliopsida; order Solanales; family Solanaceae; genus Nicotiana; species Nicotiana noctiflora. The sequence continues at coordinate 90,997 of JASVEL010009291.1, read as the reverse complement.
GGGCAACTATCCGACCTGTCAATTTCTGACCTGTTTCTTGCTGTTGAGTGTTTGGGGTATCGAGGCGATTGCCTTGATTTGATCAGGATTGACTTCGATCCTCCTTTGGGATACGAGGAACCCTAAAAACTTCCCCGATGCCACGCCGAAGGCGCATTTCTCGGGATTCAGTTTCATCCCATATTTTTTCAGTATTTCGAATGCCTCTTGCAGGTGGTCGATGTGGTCTTCCTTTCTGGCAGACTTCACTAGAATGTCGTCGATGTAAACCTCCATGGTTTTTTCGAGTTGCTACTTGAATGTCTTAGTGACCAGTCTTTGGTATGTGGCCCTTGCGTTCTTGAGCCCGAAGGGCATCACCCTATAACAGTAGGTACCCTGGTGTGTGATGAACGTGGTCTTCTCTTGATCCTCCTCGGCCATTAAGATTTTGTTATAACCGGAGTACGCATCCAAGAAGCTTAGTAGTTCATGCCCGACGGTAGCGTTGATCAGTTGATCGATGTGAGGGAGGGGGAAGGAATCCTTAGGGCAGGCCTTGTTCATGTCGGTGAAGTCCACGCACATTCTCCATTTTTCATTCTTCTTTTTGACAATTACCACATTGGTGACCCATTGTGGATATTTTGACTCCTTGATAGAGTCGTTGGCAAGCAGTTTATCCACTTCCTCGCGGACTGTCTCGTTGATCGTGGCGTTGAACTTTCTTCTGATTTGCCTTACCGACGGATGTAGCGGATCGACATTGAGCTTGTGGGTGGCGATGTCTGGCGAGATTCCTGGCATGTCTGCTTGGGAAAAAGCAAATGTGTCTGCATGGTTAGTCAAAAATTCATGGTACTTACCCGGGTCGGTGAGCCCGTAGCCGATGTATACTTTCCTTTCGGGGTTGTGACGATCTAGCTGAACTGGGCCGAGGTCTTCGACTGTGGCCTTATAGGCTTCCACAATGTCTAGGTCTCTGATGGCATCGGTCGTTGGGTCCGCTTTGGTCCCCGACACAGCTGATTGCTATGCCTCTGCACTTGCCCTGCTCAATTGTCGGGTGTGGGCGCAATTTTGTGTTATCTTATAACATTCTTGCGCTGTGCGCGGTTCTCCCTTGATGCTGAATATTCCCCATGGAGTAGGGAACTTAACCACTTGGTATAAGCTCGAGGGGACCGCTCGTATGGCATGTATCCACGGGCGCCCGATGATGACATTGTATGTCATCTCTTGGTTCATTACATGGAAGGTGGTTTCTAAGGTGACTCCCCGCGCGAGGACGGGTAGAGTCACTTCTCCTGACGTGCATTCCACTGCATCGTTAAAACCAATTAGAGTTATAGAGTAGGGGGTTATCTTGTCCTCGAGTCCCATCTGCGAGAGGACTCTCGGATGGATGATGCAGGTGCCACTTCTGTCATCGATCATGACTCTCCTGACGTTCGTATCAATAATACGTAAAGTGATAACTAAAATATCATAATGGGGAAAACACAAACCGTCGGCGTCAGACTTATCGAAGGTGATACTTCCTTCTAGGTCATCGTATCGTTCATGGGAGATGGTCCTCTTCAGTCTGTGTGTGTTGGAGAATTCGACATGGTTGATAGCGATATCACTCCCGTCTCTGACAATCATGTTTACCGTGCACGTTAGGGAGGGTGGCTTCGGTGGTCCACCGGAATGCTCTCGCCCGTATGCGAAATTGGCCTTCCCCTTGTCGCTTAGCAGTTCCTTCAGGTATCCTTGGCTTAGCATCCTGAGGACTTCCTGTCGCAGACCTATGTAGTCTTCGGTCCTGTGCCCTCGTTCTTGGTGGAATTCACACAGAACGTTTGATTTTCTTATGGCAGGGTCCGGTTTCATTTTCTAAGGCCATTGCACCTCGGTGCCGAGCTTTTCCAGCGCGTACACAATCTCTAAAGGAGAAACACAAAAGTTATGTGATGAAAGTAAAGGGGGCGTACCTCGTTCATTTCTGAGTGGGGTAAGATGGCGTTGTAGTGCGTCTGCATGATGAGGGGACGAAAGAGGAGAACTCATGTAAGGCTGATGTCGTTCTTTATTAGGGCGAGGGGGAGTTCTCGGCATCCCTCGTGTCGTCGATCTCTTCTGTGTCTGGATGTATGGCTGTCAGTTGTCAGGTTGGTCCATCGAGGTCCTCTTCGTCTGCTCGTACCTCGGCGTAGTAGGCGTTATGGATCTCATCCCAAGCTGTGGGGGGATATTTCATGAGCCGGCTTAGAAGTTTCTTGGTTGCTCTGGAGCCGTCGCTGTTGAGTCTGTTCTGGAAAGATGCTACCGCCATGCCATCCGATACGTTTGGTAGGCTCATCCTTACCCCGTTGAATCTAACGAGGAAGTCCCCGAGGCCTTCGCCCGTGGTTTGTCTGACGGCAAATATGTCATTTACCCGTGCTTCGGCCTTCTTAGCGTCGCGTGTGCAGTAACGAACTTATCTGCCATTTCTTCGAAGGTTGAGATTGCTTTGGCGGGCGGTTGAGATTGCTTTGGCGGGCCGCCGAACTTCTTCAGCAGCACAGATGCTACCTGTTCCTTAGACAGGTTGTTACCTTTCACAGCGGTGACATAATGGATGAGATGATCTTCAGGGTCGTGGTTCCATCGTATACCCTCAGATAAGGAGGCATCTTGAAAGTTTTCGAGATGGTGTCGGCTTCCTCAGAGTAGGGTTGCTCTACAAACCTTCCTACGTCACGTTTGGTTAGCAGTTTGGGCGCTCCGGGGATCTTGTCGACCCTATCCTGATGTTCCTTCATTTGGTCGCGGAGGGCCTGGTTTTCGCTCTTCATTTCTTCCATTTTTCTCAGAATGGACGTTAACGTATCGTCATGCATTTGCATTTCGACGGGTTGGTTGTTCGTTCGTGTTTCCTCTTGCTCGTCTGGTGTAGTGGTGACACTTGTTGTTGGTGATGCTTTTTCATAACTCTGTGGTGGTTTTTCCACTAGGCCGCTCAGGGCACTTGTCAGCCATTCTTCTAGTAACTTCCTGACCGTTGGGGATGCTTCTTTTGCAGCGGATGTGGAGGTATCTTTTCCTGCAAGTTTGCAAGATTCCCGGAGGGGGAAGGTGAGGCTTCCGCCTGAGGTGTGATATCAGGGGTGGTGTTGACGACACCACCGACCTCGTTCAGGGAACTCAGGAGGTTGGTGGTGACTTCCGTTATAGCTTTGGACAGGGTGTTGTTTTCGGCCATTTTTTAGGTTTTATCTGGTGATCTGATCCTTTGAATGTATACTACAGGTTTGATTCTCGAAATCTCTACAGACGGCGCCAAATTGTTTGACCCAAAAGCTGTCGGTTGCTTTATGAGTTAGAGACAATCGAAGATTATAGACGGGTAAATCGGAATCAACGGTAATAGACTCAAGGATAAATGTATGATTCGTATGTAGTTTGCTCTTGTGAGATTGTAATAAAACTTATTGGAATATCAAGATCAACAATAGAGAGATGAGATAGAGAGAGAATGATAGTCAGAAGTTGTATTATTAATGAAAATAACACCTGTCTTACAAATGAGGGAGGTCTTTCCTTATATAGAAGGAAGGCCCCCTCGCCAGAATATCACTTTATTCCAGAACTATTGTTGTTACAAAAACATAAATGGGCGGAGGGGATGGAACGCTCGTACGGGCGAGTTTATCAATGCGCCTTAATAGTCATGGACGTACTCCTTCCCGTTGTATGGGCGTGGAGGAAGGTATATTTGACTTTAGTTGCCGTGCAGGGAGGCATGCTCGACTTACATCAATCGTGTCCGATTCGACCTCATACATTTACTTTGTTTAAAGATTTCAAAATTTCTCAAATTTATGCTTCATTATGTATATGTATAGTTCTATCATTGTTAAATTCGGACATAACCTAAGTATACAATTAGCTTTTCAATTTCTTAGTAACGCTGGTGCATTAAGTTATAATTTCTTAGGAAAACCCAATCATAGTTTAACCAATTAAATCGATGAGTACTTTAATTTCGGATGTGGTCAGGTTGGAGGTTCATGAAGCAAGTGCTAAGCCATAGGTTGAAGAGAGAGAAGTGAAATGAGTGAATAATATCCAATTATTTCGACTATTTTAAAAAAAGATTGAGAAAAATATTGAATCTCATTATAAGACATAGTTTAAAATGGCATGTTATAAAACTGAAAAGGTTGAGAGAGGAAATACTTGGTAAAAAATCGAAGTGTAAGACTAGAAAAATTTGAATTAAACATAGATCCTGAATTATACTCTACACTAGATCTTGTAGAACATTATATTATATATACCTAAGCCAAAATCAAGACAGCCTTTTCGATTTTCATTAGAAAACAACTTTAATTACTTCACAAATCAATGTCATATAAATAGCTTCTTATCCCCTTTTATTATACTTATCCCTATATATTTGGTATGCACACATTCGAAAGGCAAAGTTAGGAGTCTGCCAATTTTTGTGGTACTTGGCTTTTAGGACTCTAGTGGAGATACTAGTTCTTGGAACTGCCTTCCACTAGTACATGTACCACGTAACTTTGGCCACCGAAGTTTATGCAAATAAGAAAAAACTACTTGGCTTTTTTTTTTTTTTTTATGAAAAATCGTTAACTAGGATTTGAACTCCAAAATTTTGACTTTTTTATTAACTAGTAGGTCACACCCTTGAGTGCCGGAGTAATTGTTTATCAACTTTGTAACACCTAATTGGGTCCAGTTCAAGGAGGTATACCTCCTTTTCAGTCTCCCATCCTCTAAATCCAATTTCAGATTACTCAGAGTGTTGCAATCTATGTTGCTCGGACTCTCCAAAAATATCGTTGGGTGCGTGTCGAATCCTAAAAAATAGTGTATTTTTGGAGGATTTGACACGTGCAATAATTGTTTTGAAGAATCGGTGCAACATAGGTTACAAAACTAAATCCAGAGTTGGCTAGCAAATTGAGTTCCCACAAGCCCCAAGTGGGTAGAAAAGGAAAGTATTTCTTCAAGAATACAGAACCCATGGCATACATAACCAAATAGACACAAAAGAGAACTTTCAGCGTGCAGTGTGTTAATATACATCACTGTCAACAAGAACATTTTATCATTTAAGATCTCTATCAACTTAGTCATGGTAGAACATAGCGCCCTCCAATAAATTCTGATGAACTCAAACATCCCATTTGAGTTTTAGGAACTATAACACTTGATGAAATAAGGTGCTCCACTAGCTTGCCGCAACATGCAACTGCAGAGCTTTCGTTTTCAACAATTGTTCTTTCGCCAATCCAAGAGCAAAAGTTCAACCACTGATGCCTCTGATTTCTGGGACTGCAGTGTCACTCTCAGCCAGCTGCTGTTTCTGCTTCAAACCTCAAACTAAGAATCCCAAGTGGTCAATGTTCCCAAATTCCCATGTCCTCAAAACGCCATCATGTTATGGATCGCCGTCATTATTTACATAAGAAACAACTACGGTTATGTCATCAAGTTTTCCCCCGTGGTACTCAAATCCGGCCTCTTTGGCTGCATCAGAGAAAGGGGATGGCTTAGTTGGGTCCATTGCTCTTTGTTGTGCCAATGCTGCTATCTTCTGAGCTGTCATCTCTGGCTCTAAGCCAGATTCCACAGCATGAACCACAACGCCAGTGATATCTGCGTCATACAAATTGTCAAAAAGCCCGTCCGTACCAGCAATTACGACATCTCCTGGAGCAACTGCAATTTTAAACACCTCAGCCAAGCTAGGCAAATCACCAGCACTACTACCCTCCAGTTGATATGGAAAATTAAAACCATGCAGTTGTGCAGGGGATTTAAATATAGCAGATCCATCTCTAACCAACATAAATCCGCTGTCTCCTAAATTAACAGCATAAAGACCTTCATCAGCGAGCACAATAATACAAGCAGTCGAAGAACCTCTTGCTTTTGTTCTCATGTGAGCTTTTTCAAGGACCTTGATTAGGTCTATGGAATCCTTAGGTTCCTCTTGTATCGCAGATATAGAGTTAGACATTAGTTCACGGGCATATTCCCCCGCATCAATACCAAGATCAGCCCATCCACCGACCCCATCAGCTACACCTATAGCTTGTGCAGGGCCATATATAAAATGAGCATCCTCTCCACCAGTTTTTACTTTAGCAGGATGAGGCAGGTAAAAAGATCCCGAATTAAGCTTCAGGTGTATCTTTCCTTCAGAAGAATCATCAGTAGTTGCAGCACGTTTCTTTCCCTGAGAATTAATAGAAGACACGCCAGGAAGAGAAGTAGTTCCAGAAGAGAAATGCGCAGGTGATAAAATGCGAAAACCTTCTAAACCAAATCCTTCGTATGGATTCAAATTGCCCCTCCTCTTTGCAACACTAGTTCTGAAATATTGAGATAACATGAAGTTATTGGGCTGGCCTTCATTTCTCAACCTAACACTGGCTTTTCTAACATTCTCAATGCTTCTATTGCTGTAAGAGACGGTGCTGCTATTTACCGACAAACCGTATCGCCTAGCAGTCATATTGCCAACAAAATGACCAATATGAGAAGTTCTTGAACCACAAACAGCCATTTTGCTTTGTGACTATCAAAGCTGGGGAGAAGCTCCGCTTGCAGTTCAGGATGTAAAGTTCTGCAAAAATAATCACTGCTTATAAACCTAATATGGTCTCATCAATCGATCATAGTTTTCCCTTTTTTAATACCTTTTCTAGACACACTAGATAAAGCATGGATATGTGAAGTCCAGTAAACAACAAGACTCAAACTCGTAGCTCCCTCCAAGTTTACCCCGAAATCTCCCATTCCTCAGCGGAGCTAGTCAACTTTATGGGTTCTCAATTTTAGAATAACAACTTCAAGTACTAATGATTGGGATTTAAATTTAATATTTATACATATTTAATGAATTTCAATATACAATACATTGTTCGAACAAAAGCTCTAGACTTCTAGCTTCACCCTTGCTCCCCCAGGGGTAGAGCTAGCCCATTGATTACGGGTTCGGCCGAACCCAGTCGCTTTGGTCTAATCCATGTATTTGTCCTAAAGTACAAATTATCCATTTAGAAAAGCCAGTAACTTAAAAAAGGACTAGATCCCCGAACCCACAAGCTTCAAATCCTGACTCCGCCTCGGCTCCCCCAACCCCACCCCACCCACAACAAACAACCCCCTAACAAAGGTAAACAACATAGAAAATACGGTTCCGGAAGAGCTAAGAAAAAGGGAACATCTTGTCTTTTTTAATGATGGAGAAATCTGTGGCCAACCCTTACGACCAACCGCTACCATCGGGCTCGAACCTGTGACTTAAGTCACAAGTCCCTCAATGTTTTCCACTTGAATGCATTGTTAATATGAGCAAAAAAAGTGTTTATATACAAAATTCTTACAAGCAAGAAGTTCCTAGTACAAAGACCATATATTTGTTGCACAAAGAAACGTAATTGTTAAGGAAACAAAGAATCTACAGGAAAGACTAATTCCAAACGTCAATCCATCAAATTTAGAATGTAAATTCTAACGTGACAACAAAATAATCAAATCAATTGCAATGCTATGTGACCCAACAAGCAGATACTTATGTATTAGGATTAAATATGTCATCTTTATCCTGATCAAGCTAGCAAGCAATTAACAGATTAAAGGAAACACAATTACAAAATGGATAAAAAAATAAAAATAATAGTCGTAAGTAACAACTTACAAAAAACAAAAGCTATGAGCTTTCCCCCTTGTTTTATTCACAATGCTTAAATGAGTAAGAAATGAAGTAGGAAAGAGAGAGGGTATCAGACATTACCTGAAAAACGTTTTCCTTATTTGGCGGCTGCTGCTTTGTCACAAAGATTGAGGTTTGGAGCCTGGAGGGGGGTTTTCTTGTGTTTGTGTGTGGCCGGGGGGGGGGGGGGGGGGGAGAAGGGTAGGCTAATGCAAAGCTGCCGCTGCTCCTATTTTGGTCATTAAATGAGTTGAACTCAGATAATCCAAAATTTAAGAAGATCAAAATTTATTGAATCAATATTAGACAAAACAACGTATCATAACTCAAATTGTTAATTCAAAATCAAATTTCATTTATGTTGTGTATTATTACCAAATTTAAAAAGGTTTTATCTTTACTTACAAAAGAAAGTTGTAAGGAGAAAACTCCATAACAAATCAAACAATAATTTTGTTTGACAAAATTGTTTTTATGAATCAATTTAGGTACTCCAAGTTGAACTTAGCCATCACCAATGACTATATTTCTAATATCAATTTTTACCTGACGAGTTGAACATGTTATAATTTTTATCTGAGATTTCGTTTAACATAAGTATTTAATATATATTCTTACTATTACTAAAAATCACATGTTATTATTATTATTTCGAATTCCGAAAAGTTTTAATAGTCATTTATACTATACCTATTTTAGTTTCTAAATATGTACTTTTGTTCTTTGAATATTTAAGAAAAAAAACCTTGATGTCCAAATTTTATTCAGAAATTTAGATGTGTTGATTTTGTAGTCAAATATTGTAAAATAATACTTAACTATCTTTTTAACTTTCATAGATCGAATATTTTCTTTTTCCATGAACAAAACTATAACATTCATAACACTCTTAGGAATTTCGTCACCATGAATAATTGACATATGGATTATGGTTTCTTATTAGTAGTTTGTGATAGTGTTTGAGGGAGTTCATGATAGTTTCGTTCTTTCTAATTAGTGACTCTTCCACAATTTTTATGGTAGGTGTTTGATGGAGGTTTTTTTTTTTAAAGAAGATTTTAAAAGTTTGTGGTACAAAATAAATTATAGATATTTGTATAGTTATAAATTATCTACTTATTATAAAATAAGAAGTTTAAAGTTAAATTATTTCTAAATTAAAATTATAATATTCTTTTTAAATTTTATACAACAACAACAACCCAGTATAATCCCACTTAGTGGGGTCTAGGGAGGGTAGTGTGTACGCAGACCTTACCCCTACCATAGGGTAGAGAGGCTGTTTCCAAATAGACCCCCGGCATCCTTCCCTCCAAGAACTTCCCACCTTGCTCTTGGGGAGACTCGAACTCACAACCTCTTTTTAAATTTTATAATAGATTAAAAAAAGTTTAACACATAAATTAAAATTAGTTTAATTCTCACAAAAAAGAAGACCTTTAAAGAGTAGATGGGGTTGATAAGTGTTAATAACTCCGGTTCACAATAAATATTCAATTTAGTTTTAGCACGATCATTAAGAAAATACAAAATTCTATAAAAAATACCTACTATGACTAAACTACCCTTATTTAAACATTTAATGTGAATAATAAGAATTTTTTTTAGGCATATGTACATAGAGATTATTTTGTTAAAATAAATTGAATTCTTTCCTGATTACATAATTATACATTTATTTTGAACCAATTAAATTGTAAAGTTATTGTGAACAGTATGTAATAACGGTTAAACTAATTGTTTTATCTGAGTATAGAGCGTACTAGAACTTATACTACATATCAGTAACGCACTGCTGTCAACTGTGATTGTAACCTTACATATATAAATAACTGGCTTACAACTGAACTGAAGTTGCTGTATCAGTTAACGCAATGGTGTGCTATAATTTGGTAGTCCAACCATCACCTCCAATTCTGCTTCAATCACTGTATCCCTCCAAACCCAGGTACAATCTCCACTCTCCTTACCTCTTGTTTGTTTTTCAGTTGCTCTCTTTCTCGTTTCTTGATACAGATTTTCATTCCCAAATTCAAGATTTCTATTCTGCATTATGTCTAATCATCAATTCTGTGATCTATTAATATAGTACAGATTACCCCTCTTTCTTTTTCTTTATGGTTGTTCACAATTGTGTGGTTAATAATGCAAAAGATTTGGTACTAAACCCAGGCCCAATATGTAATACTGTAGTAGTTAAGAAAATGAGTAGAGAGAATTGTAAGGGAAAGCAGTCAAGTCCAACGAAATTCTTGAAGAGTGTTGAATTTTGGTGAATCTGTTTGACCTAATTTGAATCTATAGAGGCATCAAATTACAAAGCCACACCATGAAAGTATGGGAGTGGGTGGTTGAGGCGAGGGTGAGGGCGATGACGTCAGTCTCGGTGAACCAGTTTGGTTTCATGCCGGGCCGCTCCACCACAGAAGCTATCCACCTTGTCAGGAGATTGGTGGAAAACTTTAGGGACAAGAAGAAGGACTTGCACATGGTGTTTATCGACTTGGAGAAGGTGTACGACAAGGTTCCAAGAGGGGTGTTATGGAGGTGCCTGGAGGCGAAGAGCGTGCCGGAGGCCTACATTAGGATGATCAAGGATATATATGATGGCGCTAAGGCAAGGGTTAGGACGGTGGGTGGGGACACAGACCACTTCCCGGTGGAAATGGGGCTTCACCAAGGATCGACGCTCAGCCCCCTCCTATTTGCTTTGGTGATGGATGCTCTAACTCGGCATATCCAAGGAGACGTGCCATGGTGTATGCTATTCGCTGACGATATTGTCTTAATAGACGAGTCGAGGGTCGGGGTTAACGAGAGGTTGGAAGTTTGGAGACAGACCCTCGAGTCAAAGGGTTTCAGACTAAGCAGGTCTAAGACTGAATACTTGGAGTGCAAGTTTAGCTCCAAGCCGAGCGAAGAAGGAGCTGGTAGGGACGTGAAGCTTGGTTCTCAGGTCATCGCCAAGAAGGACATGTCAGATATCTTGGGTCGGTAATCCAGGGTGACGGAGAGATCGACGGGGATGTCACTCACCGAATATGAGCTGGGTGGTCGAAATGGAGGCTTGCGTCAGGAGTCTTGTGTGACAAGAAAGTGCCACAGTATCTCAAGGGGAAGTTTTATAGAGCTGTGGTTAGACCAGCAATATTGTACGGGGCTGAGTGCTGGCCAATGAAGAACTCCCATATCCGGAGAATGAAGGTAGCGGAGATGAGGATGCTCAGATGGATGTGTGGGCACATCATGTTAGATAGTGTGAGGAATGATTATTCGGGAAATGGTAGGGGTAGCCCCAATGGATGAGAACTGCGAGAAGCGAGACTCAGGTGGTTCGGACATGTGCGGAGGAGAAGCCCCGATGCACCGGTGAGGAGTTGCGAGCGGCTGTCGGTAGTTGGCGCGAGTCGTGGTAGAGGGAGACCCAAGAGGTATTGGGAAGAGGTGATTAGGCGAGACATGACTATTATGCGGATTTCCGAGGACATGACCCTTGATAGGATAGTCTGGAGGTCTAGTATCAAGGTTGCAGGTTAGGGGCTCCTATTATTTCGCGGGAAAGGGATGGGTCGAGGGGGGAGGGTTCCCGATAGGTTAATATCTCTGTGAATACTCCTAGAATTACTAATGCCTTTTGTTATGTTGTTGTTTTGTTTACTTTGCCCTTTTATATGTCAGTTTATTCTGGAGTCACTAATGCTTTTTCTTTTTGTTTTGTTTTTGTTTTTTTTTTCCTTTTCTCCATCTTTCGCCGAGGGTCGATTGGAAACAGTCTCTCTGCCCTATCGGGTAAGGGTAAGGCCTGCGTACATATTACCCTCCCCAGACCCCACCCTGTGGGACTATACTGGGTACTTCTTGTTGTTGTTGTTGTTGTTGTTGTTTGACCTTCTTTATTAGTTTCTGAAGTATAAATATTTTGCATTTCTAAATGTACCATATTGTGGAGAAACGAGTCAATTGCTTACTCACTGATTTTAGTACTAGGGGGGGAAATTCATATTAAGTTTAGCCAGCAGCCTAAGTCTTGTTAAACCTATCACTTTAAATCAATGGTGAGGAGCTTCATTCTTTTTGGGTATGATGTGGAGTTTTTGGAAATTAGGATGGTAATACATTTTGTCAATTTAGTCGAGGACACGATCTGATCGGATAGAAGAGTAGGGATGACACAATAATGGGCATTAGATTACCTAAAAAAGCTTATGATATGAATAGTCTATCCTGATGGTGCTCAGGGTTAAAGAAGATGGATTTTACATGCTTCTCAATGCTTGTCTCGATTGAGGATAAGGTGCACATCATACAGTGCAGAGAACTAGCTTTGCAGTAAAGAATTTTTTTTGCACCTCTGAATCGGCAGTATGTCTAAGAGTGTATTTCCTTGTGGTGTGTTGAAGTTGTCTTATAGAAGGTTTGCTTGCATTCTAATTTTTGTGCAGGAGTCAATAACCTAAAACTGGCCATGCAATCATCTTAACTTTTGTATTAGATTTATGTGACTGATGTTTTCTTGAAGGCTCGCTTTCTTCTAATCACGTTCCCATTCTTCATGTTATGGGGATTTTTCTTCCTTCCTTGTAGGGGTATGCCTATGAAAGTGATGTCCGGCTGCTGTAATGAATGTCCTATATCTAGTAAGGTTGCAGTTAAACAAGTCTTTTCAGGGCTTGCAGCATCGATCGTATTTCTCTCTCAAAGTAACCTGGTTAGCATCTTTACTTTATTTTCTTACTCCTGATTCCAAGAGATAAAGATATAGTATGAGAAACATCCTATATCTCCGGTGCATATAGTGGCACATATAGTGACTAGTGAGAGATATCCTGTATATAAGCATTTGGTTGATTCGATAACACTGTTCTGACGGTTGAAGGTCAACAAACATATTTTACTCTATGCTATCAAACAAAGATATTTTTAGGGCAAGCATGATTGTTCAACTCAGAATGTGTTCTATCATAAATTAACCCAAAGAGCCAAAATTCCAGAAATTTTGGTAAATTTTCTTCATTCTCTTGGTAGGCTTTTGCAGCAGATCTTCCTCATTACAACAGTGTGTCCCAACTTGCAAATGCCAGAGACAGCGCACCGGTTCTTCCTCTGGAGAAGGGAAATGATGGTGGAGGTGGAAAGTTGATGATGATGCGAGGCATGACAGCAAAAGACTTTGATCCAATCAGGTACTCTGGAAGATGGTTCGAAGTAGCTTCCCTTAAACGTGGATTCGCTGGACAAGGTCAAGAAGATTGCCACTGCACCCAGGTGAAAGTTGAGAGTGTTAACACCTGAAAAATTGCCGCCTTCGTATTATGTCCATGCATATATGTTGGGTTTGTTGGTTCTTGGATGCTCATACTTGAAGATGTCTTATTTGGAACGATTTGTCTTTATTCCAAATTATTTCAGGGAATTTACACTGTTGATATGGCCGCTCCTGCTATCCAAGTAGACACATTTTGTGTTCATGGAAGACCTGACGGCTACATCACAGGTATAAGGGGAAGGGTTCAATGCCTTAACGAAGAGGATAGGGAGAAAAATGAGACTGATCTAGAAAGGCAAGAAATGATTAGGGAGAAGTGTTACCTTAGGTTTCCTACATTGCCGTTCATCCCAAAGGAGCCTTATGATGTGATTGCAACTGATTATGACAATTTTGCACTGGTTTCTGGAGCTAAAGATAGAAGCTTCATTCAGGTAATCAACTGTTTCTGTTTGATTGCTGCCGCGAGTCAAATGATATTTTATTTCTGTCCAATATGTGAGAATACATCCCTGAAATGAGCTTCTCATAGTTTCTGCATTTTTAATCATTTTTAGGTGAAAATATTTTATAGTAACCCTATAACACCAATCAGGGAGCAAAGGAAAACCTTTTTCTTTTGTATGAAAAATGGATACAGCCATATTCTACTGGGACCTTCTGATTTTGGGTCCACGTTCTTCGCTTCCAGACTTAGTATAGGAGCATATTTTAGATAGCATTAGCATAGACTACAGCTTATGTAAAACAGGTAGATTGTCCAGTTAGCACACTGGATGGGTGCGATAGAGGGATACTATTTTATAATTATAGATATACGATGTGAACCAGGATAGTTTAACATGTTTTTTGATGTTAAAGCTTGAATGTTATATCATTAAAATTCTGCAATAAGCATTCATGACTATAAAAGAAGGCACAAAAACACCAACTATTCACAATACAACACAATAAATAATTTATATTTAGTTCAATATTACATTAAACCAGAAGAAACACCAATCCCAAGACATTCCTTCATGAGACCTCCAAAGCTTCTGCCTTCTACTACTAGGTACAACTTTGAACTTCTCTTCTTCTTCTTCTTCTTTTATATTCACTAGACCGGCCTCCTTCTTCCTCACACAACCCATCCGAAGTATTACTACCTGACCACCTCCTCTTTCCTCCTTGTTAAGCTTTGAATAGTAGAATCCTTCTAAACCCCCGATACTTTTGTGGCCTTTTATCCCTCTTTTCTGTTAATTGCATGGTGTCAATTATACAGTATCTCTTTTTTTTTTCCCTGACATATTTCTTTTGTTCGCACTTTTAGGTTACTCGCAACCAAACAACATGATACTTTGTCTAGAAAAAATCAAAAGATAAAATACTCACTTGATGTCGTATGCAATCTTATCCAGAGCAACTACAATATCCATATGCAACCCAAAACTTAGTGCTTTTACTTTGCAGTTTTCAACCTCAAAGGGAGGAAGATGTCCATAGAAGTTGGTAACACTAGCAAAGTGATGTGGCCAAAGGGACACTGGCAACTGTACTTGCCGTTCAAATACATGAGAAGGATATCATTTCCAAAGGGACTAGTGAAAATTTAAGTATCGGCCTTTCTCTCTCATTTTTCGAGTAACAGAGTAAGTGGCAATGAAGAATAGAAACAAACTAAGCAATTTTAAAGAAAATAGCAAACACCTAAAATGGGGATACATTCAATAGGAGTGAATGCTAGAATTTCGTATCCACCAATGTCTGTACCAAATCTCCTTAGAGTTGATTCTAATATTGTCCCTCCTATATACAATTTCCTATCAGTAATAATTGATATCCACAATCTAATCAACTGCCTAAACACACTTTCACTCACGCCTTTGTATAAATAGATTGAGGGCCGTTAATATTTGTAGGAATGTCTTCTATAATTACTAATTCCCTCAACTAATTGACCTTCTCTCAATTAGATCGGTTACTCTAACTATGGAAACAACAAATTCTTTTTCAATTAAGACATCTGCTCTACCTACATAGACTACATTAAAGCCGGGAATTATTAATTGTTATGCCTCCTCTTCCAATGAGAACTGCAAGCTGGCCACATAACTCATTATGAAATTTTCTTTCAGTTAAGCGTGTAATCAAGTTCCGCCTAATTCATTCAGTGCACGTTGAATTGATGGTACATAATTCACTCACATCTATATTTATTAATCCAATCTAAGATAATCTCGTACATGTGGATAAAAGGGGTTGACCAGAACACCATTCATTAATAAAAAAAATAAAGAACTAAATCCATCCATTAGATTATATTAAAATTAGACATTGATTTCAACTCATTCTAGTCAAATAAATCTAATATACATTATTAGACACATTAAGAGAATATAAACAGTAGAGTTCAACATGACAGCAAAGAGAAGGATTATATAAACGTGATTGGAGCGGTTATTTGCTGGATCGGCCAGGAGAGCGCTGAGGTGTCTGGCATGCCGGCCCTCTGGAATTTGTCACAATATTGCTCTTTAACCATGTTAAGGTATGCAGACCCGCATCGGGGCATGAGTGTTTCCGAATTCTATAGTTTCCCCTTTGACCGTCTTCCCATCTATATCAACTGTTAAACCATATTTGTCTCCTGATGAAATATTTCTTTATTACTGCACGAATCAAGAGTAAATAGGTGAACATGTATACAATAAACGCACAAAATGCATGAAAATAGTGGGAAATTAATCATATTCGGGCATCTATGACCACTAAAATATTGTCTCATCAATTATTTACCAAATTACCAAGCTCAATTGCTATCATCTCTCCTCTATATTCTCACAGTACCTGCAGCACCACTCCGTCACAGATTTCCAAGGATACTGCCATCAGTATCCAGCTCTCTCGTGTAAGGCTTTAGTGCTATGTTGCACGGACTCCCCAAATTGATGCCACACCCGTGTCGGATCCTCCAAAAATACACTATTTTTGGAGGACCCGACACGTACCCGGCAACATTTTTGGAGAGTCCGAGCAACATAGTTTTAGTGGCCTGTTTTCTTTTCTGAATCCTTTCAGAAGACTATGTTCTAATGATTCCTCAGATATAGTAGTACTGCAGTAGCATTTTGAAGAAAAATTGTATCCACATTGTCAGCTTATCATCAGTAGGTAGCTTCTCTCTCATAGCTCTCCACAAAGGAAATGGGCATTTGAAGGGGATTCTTCTGTGCCAAATCATCTTGTTTGTGTAAGAAGGGATTCTGAATTTTCTGATCATCTTCCAAGCAGAAGAGCAGATAAAATTACCTGCCTGAGTAGCTATCTGTCCATATTGGTTAATTATCAGGGGCCTTAACATCACGGATATGCACTTCAAGTACCTTTGACAGCAAATTAGTTGATAGAGTCTGTTTTAGAATCTCCTCATCCCACCTGCGCTCTTTAATGAACTGTGATACTGTAATGCGCTCTTTAAGTGATACTGTAACACGTGAGGGTGTGGCCTAGTGGTCAATGAAGTGGTTGAGAACCATGATGTCTCGGGTTCAAATCCCAGTGGAGGCTACAAAAACACTAGATGCTTTCTTCCCATTTGTCCAAGTTTTGGTGGATAGAGTTATCTGATACTTGTTGCTGGTGGGAAGTGATAGGTATCTCGTGGGAATTAGTCAAGTTGCATATAAGCTGGTACGGACACCACAGTTATAAATTAAAAAAAGAGAGGATATTGTTGCTTTGCTTGGCCTGATTCAAGTTTTACTGACGCCTAATTTGCAGTTTTCAACTCTCAAAATTGCTTGAATTTATCATAGGACAGAAGTTTATCTGATGTAGTGCTGATTGATCCGTGTTTCTTTTGTTGATCAGATATACTCGAGGACACCTAATCCAGGACCAAAATTTATAGAGAAATACAAAAACTACTTAGGTAGTTTCGGATATGATCCAAGCCAAATCAAAGACACGCCGCAAGACTGTGAGGTGAAGTCTACGAGTCAGCTAGCAGCAATGATGTCCATGCCAGGAATGCAACAAGCTCTGAGCAACCAATTCCCTGATTTAGAGTTGAAGGGCGCTGTTGAATTCAACCCATTCACAAGTGTTTTTGAAACTCTCAAGAAACTTGTTGAGCTTTATTTCAAGTAGTGAAACCTTTCGAGTTTTATGACATATATTTCGTATCCTTGTATAGTTCATATTTTTACGGACCTACCCTCTCCCCACATCCACTCCATCACCAATTTAGTCCTTGAAGCCTCAGGTCAGCTATCTTATAGCTGGTGGGTTCTAACGCTTGATAATGCACATTGAAATAAAGCTTGATTATGAATGAAATATTTTCCATAATTATATACTATTTCCCGTTACATACATATGTAATGTGTGTGCGTCTGTGCATAAAAAAAGATTTTTGGGGTTGTGGAATCATTGCAGGAAAAGAGTGTAGCGGTTGGAAAAGAACACTATTAAACCTCTAGGCTACAGATGAGTGTTTCATGGTCACCATAGAAATTTTGCAACGGTTTGGTGCAATAGTATTTGTTACATTCAAATTATTGTTTATGTCCTGGCCAAATGGAACTTAGTGTTTAAGCTAAATGTCAACATTCACATAGAAGAGAATGGAGTCAGTTTTTAACCATTTTAGTTACAACTTTCTTCACCTTCAACAAGCTTCTGTGATTTTAAAACTTAAAAACTTTTTTGTTAAAATTTAATTGTATCCTTCATTGCAAATTACGCTAATTAGTTTATGTTTCATCATTAATAACGATAAAAGATAATATTTCTACACGTTGTTAAGATAGTGGCAAAGGCTTAATTGGACGAAATAAATATGACAAATTAAGCTTAGGGCTCGATATTAGGAGAGAAACATCAGAGCTATTAAGTAAAGAACATTGCAAGAGATTAACAACAAATCAAAGTGGCGCAGCGGAAGCGTGGTGGGCCCATAACCCACAGGTCCCAGGATCGAAACCTGGCTTTGATAATTGTGAAAAGAGAACAAGGTTCTCGTTCCACTTTTTTTTGCCATCCTTTGAGATGGTGATATCGGTGAAAATATTTCATTAAACTTTGGTCAATGCTTAGGCAGTTGTGGAAAATTGTGGAGAGTAAATGGTGGATACTGACTTGTGTAAAAATTCACTCAGCAACTATAAACCAAGATGATGACAATTGACAAGGGCATAATCATTCAAGACTAATTTACCATTTTGTTCGTTAATTTCTTTCTACTAAAAGTGGGACTGGGTAAATGAACCCTCTAAAGCATATTATGAAATGTGCAAATGGAGCTTAGCCCATGTGAGTGAACACAAACAAGCGTAAAAACATAAAAAGCCGAGCAGGGCGCCGGGGCTCTGGATGCTACAACAATTAGCGCATTGGGGATAATCAGTCCTGCCGTGATGAAAACTAGAAATGAATGGCGATCCGAGTTCGAGACATAAGTACATAATTTCTTTTTTCAGAAAAAAAGAGATCAATAACTTGATATAAAAACATAAGCAAGAAAAGAAAGGAAGGGGGGAGATTTTATTTTCCATTCAATAAACAAATTGTCATCATCACTCTCAGGACATTAACAGTCTCACAAATTCTGACAGCCTACTGCCACTGAAAACACAATGTTCATCATTCTCATAGATTACTCCTATGAGAATGTAGCCGAGTGAGCCACTTCTCTTCAACCTTAATAGGTCCCTTGCCCTAAGTGGCGAAGCCAGTAATTTAGGGGAGTCAATATGTAAAGAACAAAACACACAAAGAAGTCAAGGGAATTCACAACATGTAATACATATACATTAGAATTTTTTTTACCAAACTACACAGTGTCATTTTTCGGCGAAGAGGTGACTCCCCTTGGATGAAGGTCGCTCTGCCACTGCCCTCTTACTAGGCAAAGATAGATCCAGGTATATAGTTAATGGCTTAGGCTTATGGTTGCTCCGAAGATGGTGACGAAAAATTCTTTATTTGAGATAGGCAGCCCATGCACTTTCTGATTCCTCTTCTTGCAAGAAAGAGAATATTTCTATGGGCTACAACTTGTCACGACAGCTCTCACAAGTCTCGCCAACTTACAGATATATGGCTTCTACTAGCAGTTACACCGATCATCGGCCAAAAACCCCTAAAAGGAGAAGAGGGAGCAATAAGCTGATCCCAGCAGGTGCTCTATGGTATAAGTCGCAGAATGTAATGAACCGGTTGCAATTTCCAAGTTAAAGGATTAGGCGCTTAGACAGGGCTCTCAGACAGCTTTGAGAATCCAAGCTTCTTCAGGCGATTCTTTATAGGGCCTGTCCAAGTTCTGTCAACATCCCCACAATTTATGTCCACAATCTCCACCATGTAAGGTCCCTTTCTCTGAGGTTTCTGCCTCATAGGAGTTCCATCAACAAAGACATTGTCGTTTTCTAGTATTGGAATTTGATTTGTTTTTCGATTATAGTGCTTTGTTTTCCTGGCAATTTCAGGGCATTTCTTATTATCCTCAGATATCCCACTGCTGCTTGCTTCATCACTCGATGTTCCTGGCTTCACTCTTTTAGGACTGCTCGCACTGCCAGCAATGAAAGAACAAACAGTAGGAGACTTACTTCTATATGAAGCTGGTGTCTGAGGAGAAAACTTCTTAGAATCTAATTCTCTTGACATCAAGGCACCGATTGTACCAGTTGTTCCAACTTTAATAGAACCTCCACCACCCTTATTGGCTTCCACTGTCTGAACCATTCTTCTTTCAAAAATTTTTAAGGATCGTCTATCAGATATTTAATTCAGCCCTGCGAAGCAGTAGCAATCAGTTCATGAGCAAATAAATTATGCCTAATTACTAAAATCATTGTTTGGCACGAGTTTCACTACAACAACAACAACCCAATGAAATTCCTCAAATGGGTATGGGAAGGATAGTATGTACGCACACCTTATCCCTACCCCGAGGGAGTAGAGAGGCAAAGAAAGAATATCCCAAACGGCAGGCCAGACTGACAAAGAGCTAGATTCATAAGATATCACAAACGGCAGGCCTAACTGCTAAAGAGCTAAAGAAGAACTGGCAGGCCTAACTGCGAAAGAGCTAAAGAAGAATCTGAGAATACGGCTTCCTCCAGACAAATGCAATAACTTCACCTAGATCAAATCCAAACACAGAGGAACATCTATTATCTATAACGAGAGCTCATTATTGGCAGATAGATAGAAAACAAAACTTCAAGTAGCATACTAATTACTCAAAATATTAAAGAAAATGAACTTTACTGCCCTACAAATTTACTAAAATATGAGCGAGGCTTCTTGAAATTTGGTAAGATCACAACTAAAAGATATCCAAAACGTATTCTTTGAGGGGTAGCACACAGCTGGGCAGAAACTTGTACTCCATTATCCAGAGGCTAAGTTGCTCGGACTCGGGTGCAGGTATCCGATACGGAGATGGATCCGAGTATCGAATTCGGCAAAATCTAAATTTTAAGATTCAGGGGTGTATGGGTGCGAGGATTCGATAATAAAAAATGGAACAATAAAAATATTATAAATTTTGAGAGATATTATGTGAAAAACTTACATGAATATTGTGTAATTCAATCTTTCATTCTCCAAGATGGACATTATTCTTTCATTGCCCTAAATCTGTTTTTATTTTGGATTTTGAGAAATCAAAATCTCAATTATTTTTCCCAATTTGTCAACGGACTCCGGTCAAACTGTCCGAAGTAAGTTGACTGAATCCGGGACATATCCCGTCCCTGTCTTGTATCGGAATGGGGACGGCACCAAAATCGAAGAGTCCGCGCAATTTAGTCCAGAGGTAGTAATCCCCTAGACAGAAACTCAGTGTTGATCTACAGGCCAGATGTATGTCCTAGGGTAAAAATGGAAAACAAGTACCAAATTACACCCGCAGTCACAAAAGGAAAGTAGATAAGTATAACACCAAATCAAAACCTAACTCTAAAAGATACATTATCTGGTCTGTTCCAACCTTCATCACCTGGAAAGCTTCTTAAACAGGGAAAACAAACAATGAAAAGAATGAACTAATCGTTTGGGTACGGAAGAATGAGAGGTTTAAAAGGATGGAATAGTATACATTGGGGGAAAAAGACAGCATGAAATTAATTATAATTATATCTATGAAAAGATTCTCCAAATTTTGTAATTCTCTACTAAAATAATCCGAGCAACAACAAAGCTAAAGTTAACCAGCTGAGTAATGGCTGGAGAATATTCGGAGAGAAGCAGTTGTGCAGTATGACGCTGGAAAAACAAATACCAAAGCACTCCTTTCATTCGTGTTCGACTGTCATGCAAGAATTTGAACTCTATAGGTTCAATTTTGAAATTCTACCACAGCAGATTGGATTTATTGGGTTCCAAGATTGATTATTTGTACTTATTTAGTGGATTTTAACAACAGGGGAATTTGAGCCAAAATTACTAGATTCAAGAGAAGCCAAAAGGAAAAAATCAAACTTAATTAACTACATTTGGCACATAATAGCAGTAACTAAACAAATTACAGCAAAGAAGTTAACAAATCATCAAAGTCTTGCTGATGACAGGAAATAAGACCCATAAATCCCAAATAGTAAAAATCTAAAACTGGAGTAGAAAATTGATTTTTTTTTTCAGAAAGCAAAAGAAGGGATAGATCTAATTAAGACAACAATATTCTTAAGGTAAAATCGAAATAAATAACTCGAAAAGTCCAACAAGAAGCTAAGAAAATGAGAAGTATTAAGTGAGAATAGAGATTCAAAGTTTACCATGTGTCAATTGAAGTACTCAGACAGAAGTTGGAGAAACATAATCACCCAAATTAGACAGAAAGCAGAATTATGCAAAACACAGTGGCAAAGAGAAGGATTTTAATTAAGGTGTACGTGGAAGCTCAGATATCGCAGATTTCATGTGAATTTGTGTCTCTTTCAAGATATCTTAATCATGCGTCCCTACTTTTGGCAACGTATCTAACTAGTCAAACAAAACAAAGCTGTAGATGGTACTTCTGATAAATTAATGCGGCCTTAATTTCTTCCTCTCATGCCATTTTCTTGGGTCCCGAACCAAAGTGTGGTTCATTAGGACTCAACCTTTAGGTATAACACCCTGAATTACAACGCTTTATTTAAACTTAATATGGGCGGGAAGGTACAGCGCCCATAACCAATGCGCTATAATATAGCGCGGTATATATGGGCGCTATACCTATATTAAAAAGCGTGCCCTCCACCTTCCCCACAGACGCGAACCAGTAACCCCCTTTCAATTTATTATTCCCGGCACAGCAGTCTTCCCTATACCTGTTAAACGGGCCGAGTTGGACCGGTTCCGGACCGGCCCAGACCGGTAGAAACTGGAACCGGCCCGGACCGGTGGCAAAGGGGCCGGGTGGGCTGGGTTTTTATGGGGTAGGGGTTAGTTCCGGAAAAAAATTTTGAACGGGTAACCGGAACCGGGTAGGCCCGGTCCGGCAAACAGTAACCTTAACGGTTAAACCGGCACGGCCCGGCCCGGTTCAACGGTCAAAAAAAAAAAAATTTTTTTTTTTTTTTTAAAATTCAGAAATATGGGGCCCACCCCAAACGACTATATCAGAAAAATCCGTTGGCCAACGGATTTATTGAAGTTTTGGCCATTTTTTTTTAATTTTTAACACATTTTTAATTTACAAATGTAGCCTTATGTAAATCTATAAATACCCCTCCCCCTCTTCATTTCTCACTCAAAATTCTCATCTCAATCTCAAATTCTCTCATTCACCTATTCTCTAATTATCTAGTTCAAGACTTCAAGTCTTCAACTTCAAGTCTTAATAATTTCTCATTTCATCTTCGAATTTATTTGGCTCATTTTTGTTGAATAATTGAAATTCAATTATAGTATTTTATCATTCCGGTTTTGAACTTCAAGTTGGAATATTGGCTTGACGTTTGTTCGTGGTAACATCGAAAATTCGAAATTGCATAACCAAGTGCTCTAATTCGGTGCACTCCCTCCAACTCTTTCTCTTATTAATATTTTAATTGCATATTTATTTTGAGCTTATTTATTCCTTAAATTTTACAATATGTTTAGTGCTTCTAAAAAAGCGTGTAGAAAAGTTACTGGTAGGGGGAGTAAAAGTAGAGGTAATTCTTCAGCATCTGGTAGTAATAGCCCAATATCTATTGTTCCCGAAACATCGCCTAATGAAAATATAGATTATGATCAATTACAAGAAGATTATGGAATAGAAGATAATGAAATAGGAATTGAAGAAGAGATATCCGCTACACCTACTAGTGCACCTAGTGCTGGGGTAGGTAGTGTTGGAGTTGGTACAAGGGGTGGTGGTCGTGGGCCTCGTGGCACTGGGGGTAGACCACCTACGGCTCCGACGAGTAATCGTAGAAAAAGAAGTAAGGTTTGGAATTTTTTTGAATTAATTGAAGGTTCTGATAGAGTGAGATGCAAAATTTGTAAAGATTCATTTAAACATTTGACTGGAGGAAATTAAGGGGAACTGGAACGCTTAGTAGGCATATGAGAATTTCACACCCGATAGAATGGGGCCTAGATGGTGATGATAGTCAAACAACTATTAACCCTACTACTGGAGGGTTAGTAAAATATGATAAAATGAAGGATCGTGAGGAATTAGCGAAAATGATTGCTTTAGGTCGTCTACCTTTTTCGTTTGCTTCTTCGTCATATTATGTTACATATATTCAAAGAATATACAATCCATTATTTAAAGGTATACCTAGGAGTACTTGTAGAGCTGATATTTTCAGACTTCACGGACAATATCAAACATATTTACGTTATTTGTTTGAAAAACTTCCTTGTAGAGTATCTCTAACTTCTGATATTGGTCAAGCTGTTAATGGACGTGAATATATTACCGTTACATGCCATTGGATAGATGATAATACTGTTATGCAAAAACGTATTATTGCTTTTAGATATGATGAAGATCAAAGTCATACCGCTGCATTTATAAGCAGCACTATTTGTGAAGTTGTAGAATTTTATAATCTCAAACAAAAAATATTATGTATGTCTTTTGATAATGCTTCTAATAACACTGCCGCAATTTCAATATTAAAATTGCATTTGCAACCACCTGTTAATGAAACTTTTCATGTTAGGTGTGCATGTCATGTGTATAATTTAATTGTTAAAAGTGGCCTAGATTTATTTTCAACAGAGATTAGTCTTGTTAGAAGAGCAGTTGGTGTAATTCAAGGAAATAATAGACATTCTAGAATAAGGGAATTTAAAGATAAGTGTGTCCAACATAACCTTCAACCCCGATTCATGCCAGAAGAAATAGTTACTAGATGGAACTATACATATTTATTTTTAAAAGTTTGCTATAAATATAGATATCCAATAACTGAAGTTGCTAATGCACATTGTACGGATCCAAGTCGTATGTTAACAACTGATACTTGGGCGGTCATTAATGATGTTGTTAAATTTTTACATAAATTTTATACTCCTACTGTTGAGTTTTCTGGATCTTATTACCCTACTATTGCTATGGGTTTAGTACATATAGCGGAAATTTCTTTTCTACTCTTTGAATTTAAGAAAAAAGAAAAATATACGGCTGCTGTGACAAATATGCAAGACAAATTCAAAAAATATTTCTTTTCAATTCCTCCGATTTACTTAATTGGTGCAGTTTTAAATCCTTCAATTAAAATGTCCGATTGTCATCAATTAATGAATGCTTTATATACTTATATGGAGATTGGGGAAACTGAAACCCCAAATTTATATACTTCTATGAACAATTTAAATGATTATTTACAGCAATTATATAATTATTATGCAAATGTAATTGATATAGCTGCAGGTAATGTTAATAATTCTATTATGCAATGTAGCACTTCTGCTACATTGACTGAAGATGAAGGATTAGATGAAAGTTTTAATATTTTTTTTACTTTTTCTAACACTCAAAAAAGTTGCAGGAACATTGATGAACTTCAATTCTACTTGCAGAAATAAAATGAGCCTCGCACAAAGGATTTTTCACCGTTGGGGTGGTGGCATGAAAATGGAAAGCAATTTCCTGTTCTCTACGCAATGGCTAGGGACGTGATGAATGTGCCAATCTCAACTATTGCATCCGAGAGTGCATTTAGCCAAGCAAGACAACAACTTGGAGATACGCGTCACTCATTGGGAAGCAATGCTTTGGAAGTTTTAGTATGTATGAGAGATTGGATTAGATCGGAAAGAAGAAATCAAGGACATGAAGATGTTGATTCCCCCTTCCTCCCATCCCCCAAGTTTTTAAAGGAAAAAAACTTCTGGATGAAGCCCACCAATCCTATAAAAAGTGTAGATTTTCGGTTATTTTATGAATAATTAATGTTATTAGTTGTTTTGAAAAAAATTAATTAGTTATTTTTACTGGGGTTATGTATTTTTGAGATATTATTTTGTGATTAAATCAATTTGTTGTTTTTATGCAGATTAGTTATTATATGCTAAAAGATTAGTAAAAATAGATAAATTGTTATTTTAGGAATAATTAATCTTATTTAGATGTTATTGTTGTACATATATTAATATGGGACTTTAATGTTGTTTGGTTCCGAGTAATGTTATGTTGTCCCCGTAATTTTAATATAGTGCCCGCATTTGTAATGTAGTGCCCTTTAGCGTAGTAAAATGTAGTGCCTTTTATCATAGTATCTTTGTAGTTATTGCAATTAATCATTTTAATTATCTGTTAAACCCAAAAATATCTTAATAAGAAGATAGGTCAAGCACACACTCTCGAATTTTAGCCAACAAATATAATAAAATAATATTAAAAATAATAATATTTGTCCAACTAAGTATTGTTATATGAATATTTAATAATTAAATCATGTATAGTAATAAAAATTAATTATTTAATTCTGATAGTAAAAAAAAAGCGAGTAACAAACAAACATATACAGTGACTGCAATCCTTGAGATATTCCAACGAGTTACTTTTGATTTCAACAACTTGTGGGGAGTATAGCTGATGAAGGTTGTACCTGTAAAGTATACCTTACTAGTGTGCCACTGAGGATATAATAGCCGTTGAATTTGAAATTAGCTGACGTGGCCGAACTGTTTAACCAGAAAATAGAAATTTTGGTCAGAACTTATTTTTGAAGTACTCGGGCTACTGATAATCAAATAAAAGCATATCTTAGCAAAGAAATAAGAACAAACAATGGTAAGGCAATCGGTTAAAATAAAGTAAATAAGTATATTCCAATAATAATCGGAACATGTCCCTACAAATATCATTTCTCCCTCTTTTATAGTTAATTCTAAGTACAATGTCTCTTCCTTCTCATAATCGAGTCATACTGAGCAATTACTGATATTAATGAAACGTTATATTTAGTAATCGTAACTATTTCATGAAGATTATATAACATTTCTAATCATTCACACTCATTAATTGAAGTTTAAGGAATATGTACTTTTTGCTGTCTTGATTCATCCCATTGATATATCTTTGAATTGTAAAGAGATTCGAGCAACCGTTTATTCTTGTCTCTTAAACACCACGCTCGTACCTATTGAGGTGACACTTCTCTTTAAGTATTCTTCTCCAACTGTCACTTCTCTATTGATTCATGTATCCTGCTACTTCAGCCACATAAAATATTACAAGTGTAATTTATTTTTTCCAATACATATAGTCCCCAACTTGCCAATTATTCAGCAATTGAATACTTGGGAAGTAAATCTCATTAAAGTGGGAATTTTTGCCATTGTTTCCCACATATAATTATACCTTCTTCTGAATCGACGCATCGTATGTCACTTCCATTTAATGCATGTGACACGTGGTGTCCTACGATTGGTTCTGCATTTCCTTAGCGCCTTTTAAGGCTTTTTATGGCTGCATCAATCACGAAGTAACAATTTTCATAATGACGTTTCCATCATTACCTTCGATTGCTTCTGAGTATAAATATGTCCTTTGTCTTTTCTGTTACGAAAATTTTCTATATCTTTCCATTCAATACTTTCTACTTCTCCGCACAACTATGTCTTCTCCAAACCCTGATCTTCGAAAGATCCTTATAGTAGATGAACTTTCACTTGATCCTACCAGAAGCAGGAGAGGTGGTAGACTGCATAGTTTAGGGTCAGTTTCCATACGAGGTTCTTCGTCTCAACCTAGTTCTACCCCTCCATCGTCTTTTAGAACTAGTGCTTCTTTTTCATATAGGTCTTCTACTAAAAATAAGGATTCCAACAAGCTAATTCGCGAACGTACAGTAGATGAGATTATCCCTGCTGAACTTTCTTTTTATTCTGATAGAGAGTCGATTAGAAATCAAGCCTCCTCTATGTCCTCTCATGATCGTGGTGATGTTTATCATTCACAGTTTACTGAGGGTTTGATTTCTGTTGATTGTAGAGATTGTCATTGGAAATTTTATTTCCCTATTCTAATACCCAATGAAAATCAAAGGATCGCTTCTTTTAAAGCTAGCTTTTCCTTTGTGTATACATATCCCTTCACATTAGACTTTAGACCTCCTATTGACCCAGACATTATTAAATTTTGCCACTTCTTCGTGCCAGCTATTTGAACCATTTGGGGATTTTTGTTGATATTTTCTCACTGTTTTGATTTTATACTTGAACTCAATCATGTATTTTCTACTGTTTTTAAGACTCAGCCAAGTTTATTTTACTTTAAACTTGAAATGATATTTCTAATAATATTTGGGCTGAGCATCATGTTTTATTGTTGCCCTAATAGCTTACGTGATTTTGACTGAGTAAGGACGAGGTCCTGTATTGTGAGGATACTTTTGGATCGGGTTGCACGCCGCAACGGTGAGATATTAATTTGATATGAGGTTGAGGGCCTAGATTTGATGCCACGAGATGGCTTGATATTGCGCTTGAGTTGTAAGGGGCCCCTCTCAGAGTCTGCACACCCCCAGTGAGCGCCGTCGATGATAAATAAATCGGGCTACACGCCGCAGCGATATGTGAATCGGGTTGCACACTGCATCGGTATTGGTACTATTTGATGTGTTTACCTTATTTCATTAGTCTGCCATTATATGTTGTTTGTGCTTCTTCTTTCAATATTTACCTGTTGTTATGGTATTATCTGATAACTGGGTTTTGTGCCCGAGAGGCGGAAATCTGTGCTTATCTGCACTATTTGTTTTGCAGTCATTTGCGTAACTGCTGAAAAAGTCTTTTTCAAAAGAGGTTTAAATTGAACTAAGATGTTTTTCTAAGGATTTCACAACTTCACTATTTTCTAAAAAGGGTTTACACTACTTCTATACAACATGATGATTTGTCATATATGATTTCTTACCGCTCAGTTGCTATTTACCTTTATTACTCACTAAGTCTGAGTACTCACTTTACTCCCTACACCTCGTGTGCAGATGCAGGTATATCTTCACTCGGTAGCGGGTTTGGCTGATTAGAGTCAGAGATATAGGAGTTTAACTAGGTGACTGTCAGCGTTCACAACATCATTTTTTCTCCCTTTGTTCATTATTCTTGATTCATTGTCAGTGCCCCCTTTGTGAGTGTTTCTCTGAATTTTTAGACCAATACAAATTCAATTTCTTTCTTGGTCAAGTCGTTGCCTTTTACGCAGTTGTAAATGAAGTTACTTAGTCCCGTGAGTCAGTTGTTCCATCGTACTTTGGGATATCGGGCATCTTAAATTTTTTAGAAATTAGCAAAGGAGTGGCACTGGGCTTCCAAGGTTGTTGAGAGTATTTCTCCATAACTATTCCCCTGATTACTGGCAGTACACCAGGTATATGCTCCATGCGATCACTGTGCTCCTTGAGTTGTTTCTGCAATGATAGTATTAAACTTTGTAAATCAAAATTAACTGGGTTACCTGACCCTCCATCACGAGATTCACTGGGATTTCCTCCGCCGTATGAGTTAACGAGCCTTGAGTGGGGATTTTGTAAGGTTGCGGTATTGTTTGGAGGTGGAGTTGGTGGCATAGCCGACAACCTGTTGACAAAAGCTTGAAGGGCATTGCTGACTTGTTCTGCGATTAACAGTTTCAATGCTGCATCGATATCTTGATCGTCCCCATGCTGGTCATTCATATGCGATTCAGGGCACCCCTTCTCAAGATTGTCGAGGAGAGTTTCGCGGTGAGGAGATTGGAGTTCCATATTCTTGTTGATTTTTCCGATTCAACTATTGCTGATTTTGTTGGTTTTGTAGGTTTTGATAGTTGTTGTCATTGACGTTTGACATGATTTTTTGGTAGAAGAATGGATTTGGAAAGTAAAAGATTATCAGATTCTCGGTAACGAAACCAATTTGTTTAACCAAAAAATAGAAATTTTGGTCAAAGCTTATTTTAGAAGTACTCGGGCCACTGATAATCAAATAAAAGAATATCTTAGCAATGAAATAAGAATAAAAAATGGTACAGCAATCGATTTAAAGCAAAGTAAATAAGTATATTCCAATAATAATCACAACATGTCCCTACAAATGTTATTCTCACTCTTTTATAGCTATTTCTACATACAACGTCTCTTCCTTATCATTATCGAGTCATAATGAGCAATTAATGATATTAATAAATTGTTATATTTGGCAATCGTAACTGTTTCATGAAGATTCTATAACGTTTCTAATCATTCATAATCATTAATTGAAGTTTAATAAATCTGTACTTTTTGCTATCTTATTCATCCCATTGATATCTCTTTGAATTGTAAAGAGACTAGTGAATTATCCGTGCTTCGCGCGGTTGTTAAAGACATTAGTGAATTTAAAAATTATATTTTTCTAAATTTAGTCATGATAGAAGAGGTTAAACTTATTCATTAACATGCATATAAAATAATCATATATATATATAAAAAAAACTTATCAATTTAACTCAAAATAATTATGTTTATTAATAAATCACAAATGTATCTTAGATGAACTGCATTTTATAATATTAAGTTGTAAAAATAAAAATTAAAAAATTGAGGAAGAAGAAAAGAAATATTAAAAGCGAATCATTCTATACATTTTATTACTAAAAATCTTGGTACCATAGACTGTTTTGATTCAACTAAATAAATAGAGTTAATTTGTTCTATTTAAGGGTGGTTTCTCTGTTGTAACTTTTTTCCATCTTTCGTAGGAAAAGAGATTATCGGGTAACTGAAATGATCGAAATTATACTTGCTTTTTTTCCTTCACTTCTGTTCTTTGTATTCTCTTATCCAATACTATATAGATTTATATTTTATAATAATTATATATTATTATTATCTTATACAATGAACACATAATCAAACTACTGCACCAAATTTTGAATTCAACCCACCCATAATCAAATGATTTTATCCCGCTCCATTTGTTCGAATTTGTTCTAATTCCCGAGCTCATAATTAGACGCAACATTAAGGTCTTAGCTTTTTTCTCAACCAAGCTAGCTTTAACAACCCAAAAGGTCAAACTAACAAATTAGTTTAAATAATGAGATCATGTTCTAATCAACCAATATTTTTCTAATACTAATACCAAAAATTAGTATGGTAGGAAGACCCAAAAGTTATTTAAACAGAGGAAGCGTTTTAATCTGGAATCATCTTGCAAATTTGTACAAAATTCAACGATTCACTCAATTTTCAAATTGTATTTTTTATGATTTTTCTATATTTTGAGTGTCTTTTTCATATTAAACGTATCAAAAGTTTTCGGAAAAAGTATTTCAACTTCGGTCACGAAAGTGAATTAGATCAATATACCGTATACATACAGTGTTGGGTGTCTTATACCATAATCTATATTGTTTAATATATTGATAAATTGAGAATAAACGCCTATACGTTGCTTTGGCTTCCAGCACAAAGATTAAAGGAACACATATGAATTAACATGATTATCAGAAATGACTTTACCAAAAATTGAGCTCTTTAATTTCATTGTTATTCTCAAAAGAAGTCTGCAAGTTCACAAAGCATAATTTGTCATTTATGTAAGGTAAAATGTACATTGGAAATGAGAAACCAAAGGAAGACACGTTAAACATAATACAAAGAAAAAGACGATAAATAGACCTGACCCATACAGTAAACATAGTAGTATTCCTGTACAAAATCTTGGGTTTTCAAATGAAGAACTACGACGACAATACAAATCAACTAATTTCTTGCAGCTATAAAAAACAGAAAATAATGTAGCATCAATACTTGTAAAGGAGAAAAGCACGCATATCTAATAATAACAATGGAGCTGAAAATAGAAAGCCATGAAATATAGTAACAGATACAAAATCAAGCTAGAAGATGGGTCTCTATATATAGTGGTGTGCTATTGTCTTATGTTTAATGATGGAGAACCCTTTCAATTCCCTTATTAGTTAAGTGATGGAAGGTTTTCATTTTTAAATTGATTGTAGAATTTGTTTAGTCATTCTATCTTAAAAGAAGAAAATAAATACATAATTTAAGTCTTTCCATAAATGACAGTATTGAGGATGACATAAATATGATATGTTTAATATTCTACTTTAGGCATCAAATAATGGATAAAAGCCAAAAAAATAAGAAAAAAGATAGAGAACTTTCTTGAGCTATAAGAGGTGCCACATCACATTTTATATTCCTAGCTTTATATATATATATATATATAGATGCGAGCAACCGTTTATTCTTGTCAATTAAACACCTCGCTCGTACCTATTGAGGTGATGCTTCTCTTTAAGTATTCTTCTCCAGATGTCGGTTCTCTACTGATCCACGTGTCTTATTACGTAAGCCACGTAAAATATTACAAGTGTAATATTTATTTTACCCAATACACGAACCACTTAATTATTGAAAAAATTTACAACTTCGTTCGTTATAAGATTTGAAAAAAGGTTGATTTCCACCCTATTTGGGCAAGGGATTTTAATCTTTTTCTCTAATACCTTTTGCTACATATATAGCTTTCTGTACTTTCAACATTACTTGTAAGGCCTTGCAGTGCAGGTAGGGACTATATAATACAGAAAATTTGAGAAACTTAGCAAGAAAAAAGTTTTATATATTCACAGAAGGTTTTAGTCTCTAACACCATTGGCTTCATTCTTTCAATACTTTCAACATCTAAAGCTTTATAGTGCAGGTGGGGAGCCGCCAATAATATACAAAATCTGCCAAAAAAAACTTAGCAAGAAAAAGTTGTTTTGTTTATACACAGAAGGTACTAGTCTCTTTCCCTAATGGCATTGGTATCATTACTTTCAGCGCGTTCAAGTCTACTCGTAAAACTTTGCAATGCAGGTGGGGATTTGAATGTGTGATCATCTTCTGCAGCCTCCTCTTCTCCCCCTTCTGCCTCTAAATCCGTCCTGTTACCGGATAGAAACTCCAAAGCAGTTACCACATCGCTCATCAGAGGCCGCGTACTGGCTTCCTCTTGCAGACACATTGCTGCAATTGCTAAAGCTTGGTACAGTGCCTTCATTGGATAATCCCCTCCTAACAATGGATCTGCCATTAAGTGAAACTTCTTCTTGTCTCTAAATAGTGGTGTTGCCTGCACAATAATTTTGTCAAATGATATAACAGAACATAGACAACTACAACAACTACACTTCAATCACAAGCAAGTAAGAGTTGGATCAATCAGTTATATGATTCATGCTGTCCATATCGCTCCATTTAACCTCATCTCAGTTCAATATTATATAAATGAAAATAAGGCGTACTCCGCTTGAAGTTTTTCTTAATATTTTCTACTGGCTCAAAATCATTGACAGGACTAAAAGATTCCTAGACAACATTGAATATAAAAGTAAATTTACTAACATGACTAAAACTTAAATCCCATCTACTCCAATTGATACCACCTATATATATCTTTTCCTACTGCGTCATACTTAGCAATAGTTTTGTATAGATTCTAAGAAATTGTTAGTAACTTTCTTTCAGGAGGATTTTAGGTCTATCTCGTCCGCTCTTTACACGTTCACTCATCATGTTTTACACCTACATACCGGTGCATCTGGAGGTTGACGTAAGACATGACTAAAACCATCTCAAGATGACAAGAGTGAAGCCACCTTGCTTCGAAGTATTCGAAAAAATTACATAAGTAATATATTGATTTTAGACGTATAAAACATATATTGAACACCCTTTATTCGGGAATTGTTTTTACTTCTTTTAAGTTTGAACACCCCTTGAAAAAATTTCTTGCTTCGCCACAATGTTTTGGCCTTGTGTGTCCATAACTCAAAATAGGTGATCTAATGGTTGCCGCCCGACTAAACATAACAATAGTCACCAGATTTATTTGAGCTACTGCGGAGTAAGCAATGATCTTCTTAAGATTGATCTGCCTTAGAGTGGCCGAGGAAGAGAATGCCACATTAGTCTGATATTCTAATATGTTGACTTGCACCCAAGCCTAGCTCTTGTGGTGGGGCGGTCTCTCTAGTGCAAGATGACACAACATTGCAACAAATTTAAAATTAAGTATTTCTTGTTTAGTGACATTGAATTCTTGTAACTTACCCAGACAACAAGGTTCTGTTCTTCACTCGGCCTAGAGCTGTCAATAACTCTTCTTCCTGTGATTATTTCCAAAAAGACAACTCCAAAGCTGTAAACATCAGACTTTGTTGTCAATTGACCTGTGGAAGCATACTCAGGCGCACAATAACCATACGTTCCCATGACTCTGGTTGAAACATGAGTCTTCTCACCAGTTGGACCTAGCTTGGCTAGTCCAAAGTCAGAAAGCTTGGGATTGAACTTGTCGTCTAAAAGTATGTTGGATGCTTTAAAATCGCGATAAATTACTGAAGGATTAGCTGTTTCGTGCAAGTATTCAAGTCCTCTGGCTGCTCCTTCCGCAATTCTCATCCTTGTAATCCAATCAAGTGGCCTTTTTTCTGGACTAAGCTCTGCAAAATCAGGCACATATATATTATAAGCAACTTTAAAATTAAAGATGCAAAATTCACCTGAAGGTGGTGTAGTGTCATTTAGTTAAGTTAGTTGATGGATATGTATATGCAATAAAGGTTAAAATTTGTTGGATATGAATGCATACCAAGAAGGTGATCTTCTAGTGAACCATTTGACATGAATTCATAGACTAATATTCGTTGGTCGCCGTCTGAGCAATATCCTTCCAAAGTAACAAGGTTAGGGTGATGAAGAAGGCTCAACAACAGAACCTCCACAAGGAACTCTCTATTTCCTTGGAAGCCATTCCTATCAAGTTGCTTTACAGCAACATCCTGAAAAACACAAATGGACAAACAATGAATAACTAAACAACATAAATAGTATAATGTTGGAGACAACTAAAGATAAAAGGAATGAGGGAAGAGTAGTACTATATTCTTGCTGTCAATGTGGCCCTTGTACACTTTCCCAAAGCCACCTTCACCAAGCAAACATTCAGAATCAAAGTTTTTAGTGGCAAGAGCTAAGTCATTGAATGTGAATGTCTGAGCTGAAATGTTTCCTTTTCCGTATTTTTCTATTTCTTCAACTATGTATCTCCTTCTGCTGCTATCTGCACAGAGGATACAATGTGTCAAAAAGGAAAGCTGGATTATTCAAAGCTAAATGGATACAATGTGCAGCACAGGCGGAGCTAGAGACTAAGTTGCGGGTTCGGTCGAATCCAGTAACTTAGGTCGAAACTTTGTATTTGTCTTAATAAATTTATTTAATATGTATAAATTATTAATTTAGAATCAGATAACTAAAAGTGCTAGAATTCTGAACCTATAAGCTTTCAAATCCTGACTCTGCCTATGCAATGCTCAATCTCTTCGTAGAAAGGGTCAACAGCACTAAATTGGATTGAATACTACTTCTAATAACAAAGATGCTTGTGAAGTGAAAGCACGAGAGAACATATAATCGAGCACATAATGCAATTTTCAACAACAACAACCCAGTGTAATATCACAAGTGGGCTGGGAGGGTAGGATGTACGAACATTAAACCTACCCTGGGAGGGTAGGATGTACGAAGCATTAAACCTACCCTGTAAGGGCAGAGAGACTGTTTTCGATATACCCGGGATAAAGAAGATGGAAGAAGTACTGACAATAAGTAATAGCAAAATAATATAGTTAAAAATTAAAACGAAGATAGCAATAGAGAATATGAAAAAAATACCGATAGCAAGTAATAACAAAGAGAATATATTTGGGGAGGAAAATCTTTTTGTTACTACCAAGGGACAAAAAGCAGAAGGAAACAAGCTTCCACCCAAAGAACTAGTGCGACATATTTACGTGCAATATGATCCAAATAAAAAACACTTTGACTCTTTTTTAGCATGTTTGTCAGGTGGTTAAATTCATTTCAATTTTCTCGGTAAGATTTAAGACGAGCATAAATGGAGCGACATGGACAACAATGATTCATTTACTGGATCTCAACTTACTTGGAATCGAGACTTAATCATTGTTGTAATTTGTTAGGACATCGGATCCATATACATATGCAAATTTGTATTGCTAATTTTACAAAATCGGGTGCACGATGATAAAAAGGAAGATCAATTACCAGTTTTAATAGAAATATTGGCGAATGACGATATAGATTTGGTGTCTTGAATGCTTTTTTTCAAAGAATTTGTATTCTGAATCTTGTCTTCTGATGACAAGCAACATGAAAAACAGATCATCCTCACTTTCCTCCTGCTATACTATATATAATATCATATTTTATATTTGCAAAATCATCAACAAAAAAATCTGGGCTTGGTCACAATATGTCATCGTCATTATCAAATTTAGTGACGATAATTTTTAGAGAGGACTCCACCAGCGATAATATATTCAAAAACTCGATACCCATATCAAAGGTAAAAATCAAATAATTTTGATCCCTGACGGAGCCAATATTTTTTTTTTTTTGGGTCTCCCAGGAAATCAATTTTTTTTTCTTTCTCTTCTTTTTAGCAAAATGTTAGTTTAGCTGTCTATCCATTCAGACCCAACTATTTCGGGAGGGAAAGAATTATATCAAATTTGTAATATTATTAGTTGGATGGACATTATTACTACCTTTTTTTTTTTATAATTTGTGTATTTTATATATAAAAATCCACTAAAATTGAAATAAATCGTAGATATGAACTCATAATTCTAAAGATATAATAGGTTCAATGCTTAGAACCTTAAATGTTGAATTCATAGAACTTAAATTCTAAATCCGCTTTTACTCAGATGAAGAGCTCCAAAAAACAAAATATTTCCTTTTTTAACATTTAAATCCAAAACCTTTAGTAAATGGTGCATGGATTTCATCTATCTCGCCACACCACTTTGGTCATGACAATATTATCTTATGATTAGAGATAAATCAACTATTTCTTTGACAAATAGGTCAAAATAATATTCTAGACAGTTTACGACACAAATTGCTCAAAATTTTCCAGTCCCATTAAGCAGTAATATTAATTATTTATCTAATTTACTTATATTTAGTTGGAGCTCTAGAAACTCCTTTTAATCACTTTAGTTTTTAAGTAACTAGTCTCCCCTTTCTGGTTAATGGTAAAATAATATTAAACGGTTAAACCATGAATTAGAATAGAGCAAATATTTTTTTTTCTTTATCATGTTATCTTAGATACATGATTAATTTGTTAACCTTGATTTATAGTTTAAAAAAACTAAATATCTCCTCTATTTTGAGAAATACCAAAAAGTTTTTCGCTTTAATATCAGCAAAAAAAAAAATTGTTCTCGATTTTACCCGCAAAGGAGACTATTATATTCAAATCGAATTGACTCATTTGGTATTTAATCAGGTCCAGTGCGAAGACACCTTTAAGTAAGAAAAGTCATCAAACACCTTTCCAGAAATAGAGAAAGAAAAAAAAATATTCGTTTTATATGTATATAAGTAATAATTTTACATACTATATAGAAAATGTTGGACACTATGTTGACATTGCTTACAAATAATCCAAAGTATTTATTAATTGAGGACAAAAAACAGAGCCTTACAAGTTAAAAACTTAAAATCAACAAAACCCCAAATCAAACCATTAAAAGTCTGAATATGTTATAAGAGAATCCAAAATCTTGCGTGCACCACTTATCAGCCCCCCCCCCCCCCCACCAATTCACCTATCCCTCG
Source organism: Nicotiana noctiflora (assembly GCA_032618575.1). Classification (NCBI taxonomy): domain Eukaryota; kingdom Viridiplantae; phylum Streptophyta; class Magnoliopsida; order Solanales; family Solanaceae; genus Nicotiana; species Nicotiana noctiflora. The sequence continues at coordinate 53,916 of JASVEL010009291.1, read as the reverse complement.
TCGTTGGGAATAAACCACCCACATAAATAATATTCACAATAATAATAGCTGAATAATAATGTAGTACTGAAATATCGTAATTAACAAAAATAAAAGAGTAACAACGATACCAAGATTTTTACGTGAAAAATCCTTCAGAATAAGAAAAAAACCACGAACATGAGAGAAGCAATTGATATCACTATAGTAAGAAATTTCACACTTTATAAGTCCAAGTAAAATACTCAAAAGACCACTACAATACTTAAAAAAATTAACTCTCTTTTTGATATTCCCACCTCACAAAAATGTCATTCACACTCCCTATACTATTTTCTTATACTCTATTTATGATGCCTCACTCTTTCTTTCTCTCTTTGTTGGTATGATTGAAGAAGTGAGAGAGCTCCTCCTTTTATAGGAGAAAGTACTTGGGCTCCAAGAATACTACAGGAGAATTGTTAATTCTTCTCCACAAATCTAGCCTTTGGCTCCAAGGCTGTCACGACCCCAAATCCGGTCGTGATGGCGCCCAGCACATTGCTAGGCCAGCCTGACCAATCAATATAAACAACGGAGCTAGACGCTCTCTTTTAGCCCATTTAAGCATATTAAATCATGAAGCAATAGCGATACAAATAACGAAAACAGGGAACCAAGTCCCATAATACATCAACTCCCATAGACCAAGGGTCAAGAGTCATGAGCCTCTAAAGAACATAAGTGTATAAAGGTTTACAAAATACCAAGTGCGGAAAGAAATGTCAATACAAAATCCAAAGACAAGTAGGAAGGAATATCGGGTCCTGCGGACTCTGCAGCTACCTCGAATATCCACAAACGTCGCCTCGCACAGCCACTGGATCACTGCTGAGAGGTACCTGGATCTGCACACAAGGTGCAGGGAGTAAAATGAGTACTGCCAGACTCAGTGGTAATAAACAAGGGTAAGACAGCGCAGATAAGAAATCCGCAATAAAGCACTATGTAAAGCTATAGTCGGCTACCCTGTCATAGAATCAATCTTCACTGTACCTGTTTCCAACAATTACCAATAAATAGCATAACAACTAGCAGATGTAGCTAAATGCAATGCAATGCATGATATGACCGCTACGGCGTGTAGCCCGACTCCAATTTTGGGTACCCGTGCTCACTGTGGGGGTTCAGACTCCAGAGGGGCTCCTACAGCCCAAGCACATCTCATAGAGATATTCTCGCGGCGTGCAGTCCGATCCAACATATATCCTGCTGCGGCGTGCAGCCCGATCCACTACTAGTCAGCTAATATGCAGATACAGCCTCGCAGGCTCAAAAGTAGTTTTTGAAAACTGCTTTATCATTTTTCAGTTGGAAAACAGTAATATCAAGTTCCAGAGATTGGAATTAGCATAATAACAAAAATAGCCGCGGACTAGTAGTAAACTAGCATGTCTATGTGATAAGACAATGATAACGATCCTCGCGGGATCCAATAACCGGCTCACGGCCCACATGTATACTCAACCGCCCAAGAAGGGGGTTCCTCGGCTCAAGAGTGGCCATTATCACAATATATATATATATATATATATATATATATATATATATGCAACCATCCGAGAAGGAGGTTCAACGGCTCGAGAATAGCCAATAATACAGTATCAACAGGTCGGACTAATATATAGTCTCCAGTTCATGATCGACCCCGCACTCTCGAGAGTGTGCGTGTCTCGCCGCTATACAGCGTCACAAAGTGGTATACCGGGGTTTCGAACCCGCTGGTCATCACCCACATCTATTACTCACCTCAATACAGCGCGACGACTACTCCGCAATGCCCTTGCCACGAGAATCAAGCTCCGCACGCGTAGAATCTGATCAAATACAGTAAAAATATAACAATTTAGGCCAATGGGACGACACCCAATCAATACAACTCAATTTACATCAAAATTCCCAAAGTTGTCAAAACCCGAGCCCCGGGCCCACATTCCGAAAATTTACGAAATTCACATTTCTGGAACCCTCGTCTCAATACGAGTCTAAGCATATCAATTTTACCAAAATCGGACTCCATTTACCCATTCAAAACCTTGATTTTCTAAAGTCCAAGACTAGGGCTAAATCCTCCATAATTACCCCAAATTCCTCCATTTTCATGATATAATTGCATGATATTATCAATACTAATCATAATATGAGTTCATAGTTGATTAGCTGATGATTTCCCTTGATTTCCTCCTCAAAATCGCCCAAAATCGCCCTTAAGCCGAGACCCCCAATTGTTAAAATGTTTCTGAAATTTTTCTAACTTCTGATATACTTACTTACAGCGATTTTCGCTTCTGCGGAACATTTTCCGCTTCTACGCTCCCGTATCCGCGACCAAAGGGTCGCTTCTGCGGTTCCAGGCCTAGCCGGCCATTTCCGCTTCTGCGATATACGGACCGCCTCTGCGCGTCCGCTTCTGCGAAGACTCGACCGCTCCTGCGTAAATTTCCGCTTCTGCGGCTAGGTGTCCGCTTCTGCGGACTCGCCTAAGCGGCTAGCCTTCCGCTTCTGCGATACTTCCCCCATAGCCCTTGGCCGCTTCTGCGGCTCAACATCCGCTTCAGCGGTGCCGCACCTGCGGGCTCCTTTCCGCTTCCGCGATCACAAGCGCTTCTGCGCTCCAATATCCGCTTCTGCGGACTCGCTCCTGCGACCACATTTCCGCAGGAGCGAAAATGACAGAACCAGAACTCTCAACCTGCAATTTCCATGATTTTTCTCCCGTTTAACCATCCGAAAGCACCCCGAGGCCCCCGGACCTCATCCAAACATACCAACACATCTTAATACCTTATTCGAACTTGCTCCAATCCTCAAAACACGTCTAACAACATCAAAACTCATAATTCGCATCGAATTCAAGCCTAAATTCCTTAAAACATTCCAAATTGCACATTCAATCAAAAACCCGACCAAACGACGTCCGAATGACCTGAAATTTTGCAGGCACATCCAAAATCACCTAACGAAGCTATTGCAACTGTCGGAATTCCATTCCGACTCCCGGATCAAAATATCACCTACCGTTCGGATTTTGCCAAAATTCAACCTTAGCCAATTCAAGCCTATTTCTACATCGGGCCTCCAAATTCAATTCCGATCGCTCCCCTAAGTCACAAATCACCTTCCGGAACTAACCGAATCATCAGAATTCGATTCCGAGCCCTCTAACCAAATAGTCAACTCCGGGTTGACTTTCCTTATTCAAGTTTCTTTCCCAAAGGCTATATGCCTCATTTTCAATCCAATTCACTCCTAACTCACCCGATAGACCCTAACACTGATATAAAAGCATAAAACATGCAATTGCAACATGACGGAGTGGTAAATTCCCGTAACGACGGGTCGGGTCGTTACATTCTCCCCAACTTAAACAAACGCTCGTCCTCGAGCGTACCAGAGTGGTACTAGAAGCAACTCAATAGCTGAATGACCTTACCAAGCATGTATTCGGGCGATCATACGTCACCCTATCTCACGCAAGTCCGAAAACACCATATAGTCAAAATTTCACAGCCCATCCGAACCATAAATCACATTGTACTTTCTGAAATCATATACCAATTGCTAATCCCATTCCTGTACTCAGGATACACTAGAATCCACTGCAATAAGCCATACTCACCACTCCGGGTGAGATCATATGATGTATCACACAACCCAATCACTCGAGACGATAGTCTCTAATCACAACAACTGGCCACAATCACCAAATACTAGCTGAAAACCTCTTTCATTAGATAGAGTCTTATTCCAACACCTCCACATCATGCCCACGGCAACCAGACACGCGATATATCGAACCCATCTCTCAGGTCAACCATTCATGAATTCATTTCACTTTTAACTGATATCACAACAGATTTCGGACTCAAATCTCGGTATTACCTTTCTAACCAACTAAAATCACATATACTCACATTCATTATTGGCTCCAACGACCATTTCGATTATAACACATCGCACTGGTAATAAGACACCTCAACACCGGCCTAAGCCACGACGAGCACAACATAGGCTCCAATAGAAACGTCTGCACACACTCGAATCATGACAGCTCAAATCATGACAACTGTCTCCAGCAAATAGAGCTGCAATTTAATCCCTCTATGCCATCATAATATAGAACTGAGATCGCGTCTCGTATTATAGAAATAAAGTACCTGAATCCTCCTCGAGAGGTCATAACATCACGCGGCCTTGCCACGATTCATGATTTTATCCAAACATTATTATTCATGAAGCACCCCAATTTACCAAGCTCAAAAAGGTCATCCACGCACAGATCTAGGTCTGAACCCAAGCAATCAACCTCACCCACGGTGAAACAATTAATGTATGCTATTAAATCCTGAAAGGACACAACCGATGTGCCATTCGCCAAGCGATACTCCAAACGGTCTTTTCCTCAGAAGTGGGGAAGTATTGTATACCAGGTAATATATAACTAACTCTATTTTCACATTACACTGTTGCGGCGTGCAACCCGCTCCAATGACATACCCGTGGCGGCGTGCCACCCGATCCAAATAACCCGTGGCGGCGTGCCACCCGATCCATGCATAAATCTCGCAAAAGGAAATGCATATCGAGTCGAATTTTCTCATTACAGCAAACATGTATATATAGCCTCAAGCTCGGCCACATGAAACGCATCTGACAACGTTTCTCAATACTGGAACTAAATCAATGGTAGATACCTCTACACTAACATCCGCCACTAAGGTCCAACTGACAAAGCAATGCCTACCAGCCGTCCGCTGGTCCTGGGTACAACTGCTCTGTTGGAGCATACTCTGATGCTCTCTTCTATGCAATTTGTGCCATTTTTCGACATAGTCCATATCACATTAGTCTAGACAATCTGACCCATGACAACCAGTCAGCAATCAAGTATCATAATTCGAATTCGTTTTATCAAGTCAAGAGAGAGCCTCTAAGGCTTCCGATTTCCAATAATCACAAAACGGTGTCGATGCACACGATATACAACCACTGCATAGGCGGATTAACGAGAATTTCAAGTCTCCTACACATATATAACATATGAATCACTATGCTTGATTCCGTATTTCACCGTACATATACATAACGCACATCAAGCGTCCATTCATACCACGACGACCATTCAGAAATTTCACTATGCCATCAACGACTCAGTTATTATAGTCGATCCAACAAGAGAATACCACCATACCACTGGATATCATCAGTTTACATTACCTTGTCCTTTTTGGATCATATTCCCCGCCAAGTTAATAGAATAGCAGTACCGTTTTTCTTAAATCATCAGAAAGATTAACTCTTTTGCAATTCTTGCATTCATTCACACACAACAGTTACGCCCCCTCTTTAGGTGACAAAATCTTTTCTAAGTCCCGAATTTTCCAAAAATTCCGGCAGAGTTTCCTTTGTAAATTGGCCTATCCACCTGCCAGAGAATCACCAAACCATCCTAGATATACTTCCACAACTCAACAAGACATCACAATGTATTTCAACAACATTAAATATCAATACTACACGAATTATATCATCACAATTTATACTTGAACCTGCGATGTATCTGCTCGAATCATGACACATATCAATACCTTTCAATTACACATGAGAATCAACCCACCTACCTCGCCTCAATTTAGAATTTCAGCACAATACCTTCCACCATGATACACATAGCATAATCATTTTAGTCTTCCTGAGTTTAAACTTGTTCCACTACCAATAAGGCATTTTACCTTCCAATTACGAGATATGATAAATATTCACCACGCCCATAGCTCGGGCTACACAACAGTTTAGATAAGAGTCGAACAATTAACAACTCATCCATTAGTAAACCTTCCATAATACTCTACAGATCGGCACAAGGCCCCAAACATGGCTACTAGCCCAAGTACATAGATATAAGCCCAGTCTTAGTCACTTTACACAGTAATTTATCAATTGGGAAGGATCAAGTCCAAATCCCCAGTCATAATACCACCACGCTCGTCACATGACGCGTATTCCATCTCAGCACATCACTTTATAGTGCAAATACGGGGTTTCAAACCCTCAATACATTATCTATTGCCACCACTCACAAAATCAACACCTCAATGCTCAAGTCATAAACAAGGTCCAGCCTCAAGTCATCCTGACTGGTCCAACATGAACTCACCGAGATTATATCTCGCCCCTCGTTCGAGGAAATCATAAGCCATAAGGCAATTACATTACTGAGCGCTCGATGCGTACACAGACGTGTGGAAGGAATTTCAAAAATTATATCTCAAGCTGAATCAAGGGCGCACGATAAGAATTCCAAGAAATGTGAAGTGTTTCCTAAAGGTTCGCAGCCTCCCGAGGATAAGTACAGGCGTCCCCGTACCGATCCACAAGACTCTACTAACCGGCTCAAGACTCACGAGGCCTAGTAAACCTAGGCTCTGATACCAACTTGTCACGACCCCAAATCCGGTCGTGATGGCGCCCAGCACATTGCTAAGCCAGCCTGACCAATCAATATAAACAACGGAGCTAGACGCTCTCTTTAGCCCATTTAAGCATATTAAATCACGAAGCAATAGCGATACAAATAACGAAAACAGGGAACCAAGTCCCATAATACATCAACTCCCATGGACCAAGGGTCAAGAGTCATGAGCCTCTACTGAACATGAGTGTATAAAGGTTTACAAAAATACCAAGTGCGGAAAGAAATGTCAATACAAAATCCAAAGACAGTAGGAAGGGATGTCGGGTCCTGCGGACTCTGCAGCTACCTCGAATATCCACAAACGTCGCCTCGCACAGCTACTGGATCACTGTTGAGAGGTACCTGGATCTGCACACAAGGTGCAGGGAGTAAAATGAGTACTGCCAGACTCAGTGGTAATAAACAAGGGTAAGACAGCGCAGATAAGAAATCCGCAATAAAGCACTATGTAAAGCTATAGTCGGCTACCCTGTCATAGAATCAATCTTCACTGTACCTGTTTCCAACAATTACCAATAAATAGCATAACAGCTAGCAGATGTAGCTAAATGCAATGCAATGCATGATATGACCGCTACGGCGTGTAGCCCGACTCCAATTTTGGGTACCCGTGCTCACCGTGGGGGTTCGGACTCCGGAGGGGCTCCTACGACCCAAGCACATCTCATAGAGATATTCCGCGGCGTGCGGTCCGATCCAACATATATCTCGTCGCGGCGCGCAGCCCGATCCACTACTAGTCGACTAATATGCAAATACAGCCTCGCAGTGCTCAAAAGTAGTTTTTGAAAACTCTTTTATCATTTTTCGGTTGGAAAACAATAATATCAAGTTCCAAAGATTGGAATTAGCATAATAACAAAAATAGTCGCGGACTAGTAGTAAACTAGCATGTCTATGTGATAAGACAATGATAACGATCCTCGCGGGATCCAATAACCGGCTCACGGCCCACATGTATACTCAACCGCCCAAGAAGGGGTTCCTCGGCTCAAGAGTGGCCATTATCACAATATATATATATATATGCAACCATCCGAGAAGGAGGTTCGACGGCTCTAGAATAGCCAATAATACAATATCAACAGGTTGGACTAATATGTAGTCTCCAGTTCATGATCGACCCCGCACTCTCAAGAGTGTGCGTGTCTCGCCGCTATACAGCGTCACAAAGTGGTATACCGGGGTTTCGAACCCGCTGGTCATCACCCACATCTATTACTCACCTCAATACGGCGCGACGACTACTCCGCAATGCCCTTGCCACGAGAATCAAGCTCCGCACGCGTAGAATCTGATCAAATACAATAAAAATACAACAATTTAGGCCAATGGGACGACACCCAATCAATACAACTCAATTTACATCAAAATTCCCAAAGTTGTCAAAACCCGAGCCCCGGGCCCACATTCCGAAAATTTACGAAATTCACATTTCCGGAACCCTCGTCTCAATACGAGTCTAAGCATATCAATTTTACCAAAATCGGACTCCATTTGCCCATTCAAGACCTTGATTTTCTAAAGTCCAAGACTAGGGCTAAATCCTCCATAATTACCCCAAATTCCTCCATTTTCATGATATAATTGCATGATATTATCAATACTAATCATAATATGAGTTCATAGTTGATTACCCGATGATTTCCCTTGATTTCCTCCTCAAAATCGCCCAAAATCGCCCTTAAGCCGAGACCCCAATTGTTAAAATGTTTCTGAAATTTTCTAACTTCTGATACACTTACTTACGGCGATTTTCGCTTCGCGGAACATTTTCCGCTTCTACGCTCCCGTATCCGCGACCAAAGGGTCGCTTCTGCGGTTCCAGGCCTAGCCGGCCATTTCCGCTTCTGCGATATACGGACCGCCTCTGCGCGTCCGCTTCTGCGAAGACTCGACCGCTCCTGCGTAAATTTCCGCTTCTGCGGCTAGGTGTCCGCTTCTGCGGACTCGCCTAAGCGGCTAGCCTTCCGCTTCTGCGATACTTCCCCCATAGCCCTTGGCCGCTTCTGCGGCTCAACATCCGCTTCAGCGGTGCCGCACCTGCGGGCTCCTTTCCGCTTCCGCGATCACAAGCGCTTCTGCGCTCCAATATCCGCTTCTGCGGACTCGCTCCTGCGACCACATTTCCGCAGGAGCGAAAATGACAGAACCAGAACTCTCAACCTGCAATTTCCATGATTTTTCTCCCGTTTAACCATCCGAAAGCACCCCGAGGCCCCCGGGACCTCATCCAAACATACCAACACATCTTAATACCTTATTCGAACTTGCTCCAATCCTCAAACCACGTCTAACAACATCAAAACTCATAATTCGCATCGAATTCAAGCCTAAATTCCTTAAAACATTCCAAATTGCACATTCTATCAAAAACCCGACCAAACGACGTCCGAATGACCTGAAATTTTGCAGGCACATCCAAAATCACCTAACGAAGCTACTGCAACTGTCGGAATTCCATTCCGACTCCCGGATCAAAATATCACCTACCGTTCGGATTTTGCCAAAATTCAACCTTAGCCAATTCAAGCCTATTTCTACACCGGGCCTCCAAATTCAATTCCGATCACTCCCCTAAGTCAAAAATCACCTTCCGGAACTAACCGAATCATCAGAATTCGATTCCGAGCCCTCTAACCAAATAGTCAACTCCGGGTTGACTTTCCTTATTCAAGTTTCTTTCCCAAAGGCTATATGCCTCATTTTCAATCCAATTCACTCCTAACTCACCCGATAGACCCTAACACTGATATAAAAGCATAAAACATGCAATTGCAACATGACGGAGTGGTAAATTCCCGTAACGACGGGTCGGGTCATTACAAAGGCCCTCTACCAAGACTATCCATAAACACTTTCCTATTTCACTTTTTTTTATTTGTTTTAACAATGGGTTGGACCCCATAAATCTCACCCTCTAGGGTCATTCACTTGAAGGAGATAACACCGGGGTTTCTAGTTTTAGTGCATGCTGGAAAATTTTTTGTATAGCTCAAACGTGTTTCTTGGTATCACATTTGTGAGCAATTCTTATTTGTAGAGATCTTTCAGACCTGCATAGATTTGCTCTCTATCTTTTTTCTGAATCTAATGATATTGCACGTCCATATACTTTGTTCTTGCATGATACATGATATTTTTTCTCAAGTCTATTGCACTTTTGCTGTCACAATAGACTATATATTCCCTCCGGTGCAATCCAAGTGCTTGGAGAAACCGTTTCAGCCATATCATGTCCTTTCTAGCTTCAGTAGCGACAATATACTCTGCTTCAATTGTAGAGAGTATGACACACTTCTGCAACTTCGACTGCCATGATATAGCTCTCCCTGAAAATGTAAAAGGTTATCCTATAGTGGATTTATTGTTATCAAGGTATCCTGTCATACCAGCATCTATATAGCTCTTCAAGATGGGAACATATCCTCCGAAACACAAGCAATCTAATGTGGTACCTCTTAGGTACCTGAGTATCCACTTGACTGCTTCTCAATGTTCCTTCTAGGATTTCAAGGTATATATACTCATGTCCGCAGGCCTCAGAGTCACCTTTCGTTATTATTATAATATTATTATTTCTTTTGCTAGACATTGTTGTAGCAGGTGTATTGGAACATTCTGTAGAAGCTTATGATTCAGTCTCACCTAGTTTTGGGAGCATTGTAGTTGTGTTTCAATTATCTAGATATTTATGAGAATTGTTAGTTTATATCATGTTTCAGCTTTTATTTCTGTCATAATCTCTCATTTGTTTGGCTTACCTAGTCTTAGAGATTAGATGCCACCACGTCGTACTAAGGAGGGAAAATTAGGGTCGTGACACTTTAAAAATACTATTATTAATTATAGCCACTTTTATATTTTATGGAAAAGTACAAAAATACTTGGTTCACTCATTTTATTTTTCAGTCCATGTTCAATTCCTACTGTATATATGGGCACTAGGGTTCAACTTTCAGCAGCCTAACACAAAAAAGTAGCCATGCAAATTCCACTGGTGCATACTTTCGTTGAAGCCAATAAGCATATATATCCTGAGAGTTCAAGGTCATTCCCTAACATACAAGGGTTTCAACTTTCCATAGTTAACACTCGAAGTCATGACGGGTTGATTACCCGCGACGAAAATAATGGAGGAGGAAGATCGGAAGCGTCATCAGATTTGAATCTAATGGATCGGAGATGCTAGAATCCATGGCTTCTTATCTATCTTTGTATTTCACATATGAGTGTATTCGTCTGACCGAATTTTGGTATATACAATGTGATAGTGTGTATTCATTTACTAGCCATCATTTTTGCTTTGCACTTTTCTGCATTTTATGTTCCTATGTTTCCTATGATTTTTGTGGTGAATCCAATCTTGAGTCGAGGATCTTTCGGAAATAGTCCTTCTACCCCTTTGGGGTAGATGTAATCTGCGTACACGCTACCCTTCCCTGATCCCACTTGTGAGATTTTACTAGGTTGTTGTTGTTGTTGTCGTCGTTGCCTTCATTTTCTAGTTTAAATACAATATATAAGTGTTTTGCTTCGCCGGAAAATGCCATCTCCGGTGAAATTTCGTCTCTTCTTTGCTATGAAGTCACATATAATGATACAAATATATTATATTCTATTATGTACAAATACGATGAAAACCGATAAGAAGTGCGCTTGGAAAGACCGTTGCCGAAGAAAGGGCTATTAGATGGGCGATTCCCAGCTCCCGGGATGGGACCTAGATGAAAGCTCTAAGCCCGCATCTTCAGCTTCTATTAAAGGGGCAGCGGATCCAATCTATTCGAAGGGGGAGCAGAGCAGCAGACAGGCAAAGCAGGGGAATTTGGAAGCTCTGGAAGCACTGATAGCCTTTCACTCATTGCAGAATAGTTGGTTTTATTACCTAGTAACTTAAATACCAAGTAATCTCATGACTGACTAAGAGGCTTTCATCGAGGTCTATTTTTTACTTTTGATGGTAACAGCATAGCGATCCTCTAAGGTTTACGTCCTAGCAACTAGAAAAAGGAGTCCTCTCCTATGTTCTCAAAAACGCTTCCCTTTTTACTTGAATTTTCAGCAATCATTTTTTCAACTATTTTAGCGAATATGATAGAGATAAAGCCCTTTAGATGGTGTTTTCTATTGTATAATTATTTATTGTTCGAGTTGGAGTTAGAAATACATCAGGATTTCATGTGCTCACTTATCTTGCTTTTGATTTTCATATCATGGATCTTGGGTCGCACTTCATGGTATTTCTACTATAAGAACGGCTCCTCAATGGAGGAGTAGCAGTGCTGGTCCCCTTCAATCAACGCACACTCAAGTTTGAGTGTATTCTCTATTTTTTCAATGCAAATACATATTATTTTTGTTGTATTTTCACATATATTTATATATTCCGAAGGTTATTTATTGTGGCAAATCCCGCTTCTTCTTTTTTTATTTTTTTGAATTTTTATAGTTTGAATACGCCAAATTAAATACGGTAAATTGAATATAGTGGAAATGCACCTACCAATGAATATAATAAAATGAATATTGGTGAATATCACTATTTTTATGATTTTTTGTTATTTGAATACAGTCGAATTGAATATAATAAACTTAATACAACGTATTACAGTATAGTGAAATTACAAGAAAGGGTGGAATTTGCAACAAATTTTTTCGTTGCCATATATTGGATATTGTTGCAAAAAGTACTTTTGGCAACAACAAAAAAGTTGTTGCATGCCGTTGCAATAAATGCTGATGGGAAAAGTTTTTGCAACAACAAAAATTGTCATTGCCAAAAACTGAATTAACACAACAAGACATATTGTTGCCATAAATTATATTTTGATTATACACTTGTGACTTATAAAATATTTAGCAACAAAAATTATTGTTGCAATAAATTATTATTATTATTATTGCAACAAGACTACTTGTGGCAAAAACTTGATAGGAAGGTAGTTATTAATCTGTTACAAAAGGCTTTTCGCAATAAGTATTATTGTGGGCAAAAATCACTTTTTACCAACAATATTATATTTTCTGTTGTATAGCTAACAACAATAAATATGTAGTTGCTACACACACAAATTATATTTTCTTTTAAATTATTACAAATATATATAAAAATTAATATATGATATATATTTACAAAGGTCAATATAACTGATGCACCAAGTATTTACATACTTTCAAAAACTAAATACTACTAAAACACATGTTCTTATTTAAAAATAAAAAACAAGAGCATCTACAAGGTCATAATTTCTAATCTAATAACAACTCAAAAGTAAATCTTTTTCTAGTAGCTTGAGCATTAGATGAGCCATATTGTAAGCTATGTTGGTTTATTCATCCCCATCCTGCAAAAGAAGATAAATTATAATTATATTACTTATACAAGAATATTATAAAGTACACAAGTACAAATCAAGAAAAAAAAAATTGGGAACCAATGAATGATATAGAAAGATTCTTTTAACCAAATCTAAAGCTAAGAAATTATCAAATAAGAACTTGCACCATGTTACATAAGAGGGAAAAGCTAACTACCTACTATAGAAATCCTACCATGTACTATACATGCCTGAGTAATCAATTTTTCAGTACCAGGATCAGGACAAATAGCAATTCCACGTAACTTTCATGGCACTCCAATTTTTTTTCTTTATCAAACTATTAAGCAAACTATGCTCTTTCTCGATTGAAGTGATTACAATGCACAATTGTAATTTGTAAAGGCTAAGGAACTGTTCAAAAAATAATATCGTTATACCCTATTGTATTTCTATTTAACTTAGAATCCATTGTTGCGCATCTCACATAAAAGAGCACGGAAAGCATAAAACAGAGAACTAAATAAATTGTAACCGAAAACTATAATACAAATATGATATGGAACAATATCAACCAACGAATTTATTTTTACGAGAGTTAGACAAAGTTTCTTACCGTGAGGTTATCCATAAGTCTTGAACGACTTGCCTCATTTGAACCACAAATGCAGTATTAACATTCGGGTCCAAATTGGTATCCTCTTCAATTTCTTGGATTTGTTCAGCAATATATTCGTTCACCTTATCCTACAAAAAATTAATACAAGCTTTAACTTTCAATATTGTTTTCTATAAAATCATATTATAGGAATAAAGATAAAAGTGTCACATGTACATTTAATTCAGCGGAGGTATCATTAACCCAATTTTCGTTCTTCATGTGAGTCATTTATTTGCATATTGGCAAAGAAAGACAAACAATATTTAAACACACACTAACAAAAAGTGTTGTGTGGAGTTTTGTTTCAAAAAAGGCTTAAAGCTTTTGCCTTCCTCTTCTGTATCATATAGGATATTAAGATAAATTGTTCAAATGTGTTCTTCCTTTTTCTGTGATTTAATATGTAATATCTGAATGTCTAAATGAAGTAATTCAAACTTACCAGACTTTTCATCGGCACTGCCTTTATACTTCATTAATTTGAAACATTCAATTTCCTAACACATGTTCTACCGAGTTCTTATAAGTTTGAGTACTACTAGCATCATGGTTCACATAAACTTTGCACCAATACTAATCACTATCAATTTACATATTCATATTTAACTTATATAGATTAAACGGTGTGGAGAAATAGCACGTAAACTTCATTTCTTCAAGGAACAAATGACATAGGCAGGGTTTACCCCTTCAACAAGGACAACAACAACAACAACAACAACAACTACCCAGTATGTTCCCACAAAGTGGGGTCTGGGAGGGTAATACGTACACATGCCTTACCCCTACCCGAAAGGGTAGAGAGGCTGTTTCCGGCCGACCCTCGGCTCAGAAAAAGAGAGAGAAAATCAACAAACTAAACAAAACAAAACAATGTTAGTAAATCCGGGATAAATCAAATAAATAATTATCTAAACATAAAACCAAAAGTAGAATACAATGAGCTCAAATATTAATCTGGATGAATTGGAGCTCCATATTTCATCTTATTGGACAATAATGTTTACCTGGAATGGCGCAATGACTTTTATCTCTGTATCATCTTGTACTTAATTCAATATAATCGTAATTTAGTGATAATAACTATTTTCCTCTAGGATGAGCCGACTGTATTGCAGCCCTAACTGATGGGACCTACTGTGATGTGGCCTGAACTGAATGAGCCGGATGTGCTTTAGCCCGAATTGACGGGGCCGACTGTGATGTTGTCCTAACTGATGCAGTCTGATGTGTTGTGGCCAGGACTCAAGGTGTCGATTGAAAAAATGATTCCAACTGCGGCGTATCATCAAGATGTGAAGGTGTTGAATCAGTTGTTGCTGGCCGAACTGACTCTTGAAAGTTCTGGTAACGCGTGGCCCTTGGCATATCTGTAATCAATAAAATAAACTGTATGAGATTTACAGTTAAGCACTTTTGAAGATCAGAGACATACTTTACAATTTTATAAGCTAAATAAAAGGGAATGTAGAATTTGCTAGTTATCTAGCAATTTACAAGAAAACACACTCATTCTTAAAGGTTCTCTAAACTTACAAAACACGGGTGCGAACATAAGAAGTTTTTATAATAGGTAGATATCACTGCAAAATATGTCAACAGAATGACCAGGTTGGATTTTGTCAAACCAATCTAATTTATCCATGAGCCTCTTAATGAAATAGCCTGCTACATAACCAATACGTGAGGCCATACTTGCAGCTATACCATAAAATAGGACAGTCTTGACGTAATTAATGAACTTGTTTGCTCCTCGAGTATAAGCCTTTGTAGTAGCAAGCAAGATAATGCACATAGAACAAGCGATTGCAACTGCTATAAGCTTGCAGTCTTTGTTATCACTTTTAAAATATGTGAA
Source organism: Nicotiana noctiflora (assembly GCA_032618575.1). Classification (NCBI taxonomy): domain Eukaryota; kingdom Viridiplantae; phylum Streptophyta; class Magnoliopsida; order Solanales; family Solanaceae; genus Nicotiana; species Nicotiana noctiflora. The sequence continues at coordinate 38,584 of JASVEL010009291.1, read as the reverse complement.
GCCATGTACTAATGGTGGAACAAGGCCAAATATAAAATACGATAGCAGGGCAACTGTAGCATAAAGTAGGAAATTCTCTTTTTGGCCAAGTAGCTCTTGGTATCGATGAATTTGATCTATTAAATTGGAACCTACTCTAGTATAACTAATTTTCAAGTCCATCAACTGCAATCTTACATGTGACTTAAGAAAATGATTAAGATACAAGAACTGATGCAGAAGGAGGAATGATGGCAAAAGACAATTACCAACTATAGAGTTGAACTAGAATTATGGAATACTCACATTCTGACAAATGACAAAAAGTCCACCTATAAAACTTACAATTTGTTGCTTGAAGCAACAACTGATTTCATGCACTCTGCAACGATAATAGATACTTCAATACTAAATCTTTTAAGGACTTTTGTACAAAATCTTACCCATGAAAATAAACATACATCACAAAAATGCATGCTCAAGCAGCACATTAAAATTTTGATGTGTTTCCAATAGCTATGCTGCATAGGATTACACAAGTAAGGGCATGGTTGGCATGCTCCCTCAATAACACTAGCTTATACTATTCCATAGAGCACATGTAGATATTAGAGAAACTTAACAAACTCTTTTGTCAACTGAATATCAAATGGTACTTTTCCATCTACATTTACCAACACCAATTACATTTACCAAGATATTAGTCCAACTCTTATAATTCTTAGTAGCTTTTTTCTTCTTAGTTTATCATATCAGAATCATTCATGGAAATAATATCATATTCATGTTGTGCCAACAATAGAAAAAAATCTATTTAAAGAAGGAACACGAATCTAAAAAAGCTTTAAAATAAAAAACTTATGCAGGAACAAGAATCTGGACAAATTTAAAACAAAAATCTTATGCAAGGAATAAGAATCTGGACAACAATAAAATAAAAAACTTATGCAATGTTGCTTTCTGAAGCATATGAAATTACAGGAGAGAAAAAACACAAATCCTACTCTGGCGTAGAAGAATTAAGATGCCCATACCCAATTACGTACTTCACCGATACAGACAATCACATAAATTGGTATTTCCATAACTTAGTGTAGCAGCAATTGGTTAAAGCAATTGAAAATAGAGTTCTTACCGTTCTTCTCCGTTCAACTGTAAGAGGTCTTCTGACAGTTCTTCTTCGATTAGCTGTTGCAGGACGCAACATGTGAGGAAATCTTTGAATTAGAACTGATAAGAAAAACCCTAGCAAGAATAGTTACTAGAGAGGTCTAAAAACCGGAAAAAGTAATTAAAAGGTTTTTGGATTACCGCGTATGATTTTGGCGAAAAATTGGAAAGATTAAGGCCACAATTCACGCATCTTGTTGGCAATTTAATATGTATTACCAACAAAAAAAAAACTTTATTGTTGCCAATTCTGTTTATAATCTAATTTTATTATATTAAAATTTTTAGCTTTTGCAACAACTAAAATTAGTTATTGACATTTATTATAATTCGGCAACAATAATAGAGTTGTTGCTAGAACGTTGTTTCCAATTTTAAAATTTAAAGTTTATTATCTAAGTCATAGCATATGCCAACAAAATTAACATGTTTGTCAACAAGAAAATTTTGTTGCCAAAAATTCTATGCTATAGCAACAATTTTATCGAATTGTTGCTATTTATCAATTTTAGCCAACAATATTTTAGTTGTTGCTAAAATATTGTTGCAAATTCTATATTTTGTTGTAGTTAATAGTTAAAAATGAATATAGCTGATTTGAATACAATGTATACAGCCGACTTGAATAGAACAGTATACACCATATTTCTTTGATTTTTTATTGTTTGAATACAATTGAATTCAATATAGTGAAATTAAATACAATAAAAAAAATATAAGAACAAATACATTAAAATTGAATACAATGCAAACAACTGAATTGAATACTGCGACATACATCCCATGGCAAGCAATTAGTAGCTACGAAATGTAATTAGCTAAATCATAGCTACCCCCAACAATAAGCCTCCAAACAATAGACATTTTTGTAAGTTCCCCAACTTATAATACGTCAAAATATAGCTATGAACAAGTTTAAGAAATCTTTATGAATCATATTATCATATATATGATATATGTATAAAATATTTTTAAAAATTATATAAATATAATGTCGGGTTGATCTGACTTCGATTTGACTTTTTTTAAGTTAAAACAAAACCAAGTTATTTTTTTCGGTTTGACTCGAATTATCGGTTTGATGCAGTTTATCATTTTTTTTTGTACACCCCTAATTTCAATCAAAGATAACTATATTTCTTTTGGCTATATTTTTTGCCCCGCATATATAATATAGTCAAATCTCTCTATAACAACATCGTTTGTTCCGATATTTTTTTGCTTTTATAGTAAATGTTTGTTGCAATTTATAACAACATTTGAAATTTAAATATATTTTGGCTGTTATACACAAACATTATCCAAAAAACAACTTTTTTAATATTACGTATAAAAAATAAGAACATTATTCAAATTTAAATACTCAAAGCTAACACATTATTAATAGATTTGTAACTAAATGTATAAAGATTTAAACTCTAAAGCATAATTTTAATGGTACTAGAATATTAAATTATTTCAATATTGATTGCAAAACTTTATAATTATAGCTTATCTCGTAGATTTCAGTCTATTACTAATGATATAACACTTGAATTAGCGAATATTTATAGATAAACTTTCAATAAAAGGATACCTAATTGCTTTCCCTTGAAAGCAACCTAAGAGGTTAATAATTGAATCTCCCATTTCGGTAGGTCAAATTAGGGATTCCATATTAATGTTATAGATGGGTAATTTTACAAAGAGTGTACTGCTATAAAGATGGGTATTTCTTTTATGGATAATAACTTGTTATAAAAAGGTAAAAATATAATATAAAAAATCGATTCTAAGAAAAATTTGGCTTTTATGATGAATTATTGTTATATGATGATGTTGTTATAGAGAATTATGACTGTACACCATTAAGACCTTTCTATAATAATATCTTTATATAACAGTTACTTGTTATAATTATTTTTATTTCGGAATCCATTTTTATGTTCCGGTATAATATATGTCATTCAATTATATAGTGGGACTCGAGGCTTTTAAAAAAAAAAAAAATAAATAAAAGAGACAAAGGTACCGACCGAGTCACCGACAAAACGTGAAACTCGAGAGCGGACCGGGTTCAGGTAAGGTGTCAAACCATCTTCCTACTACCCGATTAAAACACTTCAGCGGTCCTATGTTTTATTGAAGAATGAAATCAAGAAACTTTATTGGACAGTGAGTTGAAACAATGGAGTCAAGTCGGAGTAAGGTACTAATTGTGCTTTACTTGACTGCAGTTACAAGTTTGATGTTGAAAGGAGTGAGAGGTTGGACTGGTGAAATTCATGGCAGAGTTGTTTGTGATGTCTGTGCTGATTCTTCTGTTGGTCCTGAAGACCATATTCTAGAAGGTTCCTTCTTGACCTTTATCTTCATTTGATTGTTTTCAGCTTTTTATTTTCTTTGAGAGTTTTACTTTTTGTATATTGTCAGTAAAAGTCCAATGTTTTCGGAATTTTTGTCAGCTTTTACTGCGCCTGATTAAATGATAGTATGTTATATTTATGCTGGACATTTTACTGATAGGATCAGAAAACTTTGCCTGGTTAAGATTTAGTTCTCTCAAAGATAGAGGTGTTTCTAGCCCCCAGGCTTTGGTCTAGTGGTAAGAGCAATGATGTGTGGATTAGACACACATCACGAGTTTGAACCCGGTGCACATAAAAGCCTAGTGTTGAAGTGGAGAGGGGTAGAGGGGCGGGCCATTATCTATCGAGCACGGGCCATCATTTGCCGAGTTTTGAACTGTGCGCCACTGGCAACTTTGGGAAAGATAGGGGTGATTCTACCCTATTCACCAACTAAAGTTCCAAACTGTTATCTTACCTGAAAATTTGTTGTCTTTCAATCCAGTGTCCTGATCATCTTGGAGCAGTTATTACTTTTTTATAAAGGGAAGAAGAGGTTATTTCTTTCTTTCTGTTTTATTACTCTTTCTTTTTTTATGAAGGTGAGGGTTGTTGGTTAAAAGGACAGAAATTCTTCCCTTTTAGCCCTAAGAGTAAGGCAGAATGTTCCTGAACCTAGTTACAAGTTAGCTAGAGCATTGCATATCCTAATTATTGGGGATTGTCTTATGAACTGACTTGAAATAAATGCAACAAAAAAATCACTGAGAAGATTCATTGGACTTCTAGTAAAAGCTGCACCGAATGATAGAAGTTTAACCTAGTTTGGGGATTCTTATGGTGAAATTGATAAAAGAATTGGATATCTGGACTCTTTGAGAAGAAAACTGATAGCATGTTTGCTGCAAACCGATAGGATTTGAACTCTGATGGACTATTTGTTTTATTTGATAATTCGATATTTATATGCAGCACAAACTACAAGTTCCTGAAATATTGAGAAAGGACTGAAGTGTGCCCTCTGTTTCCCCTCCGTCCAGTTTACCTATTCGTATCAAATTAACGTAGAAATGTCAAGCAGCCCCCATACATTGTGTGCTCATGGGGAAGAAGTTGTTGAATGCAAATTACACCTTGAATCTGTGTCCTTTTCCTGAGAACCATATGGACTGAATCTCTTCCACTAAAAACATTCCGTTGACTTTGTAAATAAAGGCTGATGGGCGTGGAAGTGCAATCACACTAGTGGAACGCCATGTTGACACATGTCAAGCATCAGCTAAATATTATCCTGTAGAAAAGAAAATAAAGAGCATCATATTGAGTTATTACTAGATGTATGATGCCCGAGTAATCTCTACTTGAGTCTTTCTTCCTACCTTCTATGCTTCCTTTTGGCTACTCTGCCTTGGTTAGTTCCTCGCTTATTCTTCCTTGGTTATGAACTTTGAATTCTCATATGCTTTCATTGTTTGCTAGTTGCTGACAATATATGGGGCTAGAGAATAAAGATGTCAAAATAGTGTTGTAGGGATTTAGGAATTCCAATTGATAACTCTTTCATATTTGGCTTCAAATTTTAACCAACTCCAAAACCTACCGATATTTTCAACTTTATTTTCCCAGTTTATCAGAAAGTAAAAGGGAATCACATGAAAGGGGCATGACTGGATTTATCTTATGGTGTCAATTTTAATCATGGGACGTATTATGATGGTTGGTTGTTCCGATGATGATGGTGATAAGGATAACAGCCTACTGTCTATCACCTTTTAAGCTCCTTTTTCCTAACCATCTATAGCTAGGTTTAGAATACAATGTTGAGCCATTGCTGAGTGTTTCTTTTACGGAATTTTAATTGATCGGTTCTTATTTGTCCCCCAATTTTGGTTACAGACACTTCATTTCATGGGAAAGTTTTATTTTTTCACCTAATATTTGTTGCCTAGAATCTGGTCTGGTTTGCTAAGTTGCTCGGACTCGAGTGCGGGTATCCGATATAGAGACGGGTCCGAGTATCGGATTCGGCAAATTCTAAATTTTAAGATTCGGGGATGCAGATCCGGATATGGATTCGGATGCGGGGATTCAGCTTATAAAAAATAGAGCTATAAAAATACTGTAAATTTTGAGAGATTCTATCATTCTTCATGACGAACATTATTCTTTCTTTCTCGAAATCTGTTTTATTTTTTATTTTGAAAAATCAAAATCTTAATTTTTCTCTCAAATTTGTCGATGGACTCCGGTCAAAGTGTCCGAAGTCAGTTGGCCGTATCCGGGACATTTCCCGCTCCCGCTCCCGCTCCCGTCCCCGTCTCGTATCGGAACGGGGACGGCACCAAAATCGAAGAGTCCGCGCAACTTAGTTGGTTTGTACTCTGGCAGGCTTAAGGTCTAAAGACCAATCGAAATTTAAAGTTGCAGGAAAAAATTCTCTTTATTGGACTCGTATGGAATAAAATCCATTCATTAGGTAGTATTGCGCATGATTTACTTTTAATGTTAGCTCATATGGAAGATGTTTTTTTGTGCCTCCATGTCAAAACTGTCAGGTAAAGAAGGCGTGGAACGAAGTGTTTTACTCTTTTTGGTCAATTTAGGACAAGGTTGTGGTTATTAGCTTCACTATATTTCTGCTGATTAATGTGATTTCCTGTATTGGTGATGCTGACTCAGACGCGATGCAAGACTATCTTATCCTATTTTTGGTGCTACCAATAAACCTACAAATAATAGCAGTTTTTTTTTCTCAGTTTTATATGTATCTCTGAAGGTGATGTTATTTCCTTGTTACAGGTGCTGAAGTTGCTGTTCTTTGTATAACAAAGTCTGGTGAAGTTCTGAATTATCAGGCATTCACAGACTCCATGGGGATATATAGAGTGGCCGAGACAATGCCAGAAATTGATCGTTGGGATGCCTGCCTTGCAAGACCAATCAGCAGCTTCCACGAACACTGCACACGTCTGGGAGAAGGCAACTCAGGGTTGAAGTTCAGGTATAATCATCCTTCAGGATATTCACACGCCGTCAGACCATTTGTATATCGTCCCACCAATGTCCCAACTTACTGCATCTAGTAAAATATTGTATCACACGCTTCATGCTATCGAAGCTTGTTATTGCTAATATATCCCAAGTTGTCTTGATTTTAATGAAAATCTAGTAGCAATCTGATGTAATGACACTCCAAACAACAATGCATTGGCACTTCAGATGAAGCCTTTGATGTTGCAAGTGATTCAAATTAGTTGACAATTTACTGGTCAACCACATGAAGATCCAAAAAACAATCTGTAGACATTCTTTGAGATCAGCTATGCTTGATAAATTTTATTTTGTTCCTCACACAACTGATACTAGTTGTATGAGGCCTCTTTTTTTTTCTGCTAACTATGTGGGTTCCAGAATTTTGTGAATCCAAATGTGTAAGATATGACTCTACAAATATGTGAGATAAAAAGAGGTCTCACACAACTAGTGTAAGTTGTGTACGTCACAAAATAAAATCACTCGCTCTGCTTATATCATTCAAGAATTTATAAGATTAGACATGATAATATGATGTTTGATGGGGTTAAAAGGAGGCGAGACCAACTTAAAAACACATGGAAGAAAATTATTGTATAGGGCCAAATATGGATTGACCATATGGGGCCGAACGCAGCCGTCCCCACTCTTACAAGTGATAAGGGTATGACCCCTCTCATACGTCCCCTACAGCGAGGGTGTTGTTTGGACGTAAGAACATGAATGATGTTGTTCATATTTGGACGTCCCCTTTAAAAGGACGTTAACTACCACTCGACGGATTATGGTTTTAGTACGAAGGCCTCACCTCTATATAAAGGGAAGCTTCCCTATTGTAAAGGACCGTGTCTTATTACCTAATAATACAATTCTCTCGTTCTCTCTCTATTTTTTCTCTCAACTGTAATAAGCGATTATTCTTAAAAGTTCTCTATTCTTGCAAATATCTTTACATTATAACTACACTGATCTCATATTTAGGTTCATTATATTTGATTAAGATTTATCCCTTTTATATTCTTTGATTGTTTTTAGCTTATAAAGTAACAAATAACTTTTGAGCCAAACAATTTGGCGCCGTCTGTGGGGATTTCGAGAATCAAAATCATAGTATCCACCTAAAGATCAGCCAACCATCTCCTCTATATCACACGAAAACCAAAAATGGCTGAAAATAACGCCAGATCCAAAGCAATAATGGGGGTCACAACCAATATTCTTGGCTCTCTCAATGAGGTCGGCGACAGCGCTGTCACTAATACAACCCCCGGCACCGCACCAGAAGCGAAGAAACAAGCACCCTGAGTGGCTTAGTCGAAAAACCACCACAAGGTAACATGAAAGCAATACCAACGACGAGTATCACTACTGCCACGGGCGAACAGGAAGAGATACGAGTAAACAACCAACCCGTCGAAGCACAGACCCATGAAAACACGTTGACCACCATCCTGAGGAAGATGGAAGAAATGGAAAGCGAAAACAAGGCTCTCCGCGACCAGGTGAAGGAGCATCAGGAGAGGGTCGACAAAATCCCCGGAGCCCCTAAGTTGTTACCAAAACGCGACATGGGGAGGTTTGTAGAGCAACCATACTCCGAAGAAGCTGCCCCCTATTCCATCCCGAAAACTTTCAAAAATGCCCCCTTACTTAAGGGTATACGATGGGACCACTGATCCCAAGGATCATCCAATCTGTTATGTTACTGCCGTAAAGGGTAACGACCTATCAAAATAACAGGTACCACCAGTGCTGCTGAAAAAGTTTGACGAGATGTTAACCGGAGGGGCCTTGACATGGTACTCCCAATTGCCCGCCAATGCAATATCAACATTCGAAGAAATGGCGGATAAGTTCGTCACCGCCCATGCGGGTGCAAAGAAGGCAGAGGCAAGGGTCAACGACATCTTCGCCGTCAGACAAACCACAGGTGAAGGGCTCAGGGACTTCCTCGCCAGATTCAACAGGGTAAGAATGAGCCTGCCAAACGTATCAGAGGGAATGGCAGTCGCTGCCTTCCAGAACAGACTAAGCAGGGACGGTTCCAGAGCAACTAAGAAGCTACTGAACCGCCTCATAAACGACATGGGAGGAAATCCACAATGATTACTGCGTTGAAGTACGAGCGGACGAAGACGATCTCAACGGGCCAACCCAACGGTTAACAACTATACAATTGGAAACAAGGATAGACTAATGCCACGAGGGACGTCGGGAACATTCCCTACATTCCAACAGAGAACGACATTAGCCATATACGAGATCCTCCCATCCGCCGCCCCGACATATGGACGTATTACAACGGCACATCGCCCCACTCCGAAATGAAAGAGGTACGCCCCCCTTATTATCATCACATAATTTTTGTGTGTCTCCTTCAGAAATAGTGTATGCACTAAAGAAGCTTGGCACCAAGGTGCAATGGCCTCAGAAGATGAAGTCAGATCCTGCCACAAGGAAATCGGACGTTGTGCGAGTTCCATGAGGAACAGGGGCACAAGACCAAAGATTGCATAGGCCTGCGACAAGAGGTCATCAGAATGTTAAACCAAGGATACCTAAAAGAACTACTCAGCGACAAAGGAAAGATCAACTTCACACGCGGGTGAGAGCAACCCCGCGGACCACCAAAGTCGCCTTCTCCGACGCGGACGATAAACATGATCGTTGGCGATGGCAACGACTCAGCAATCAACCATGTCAAATTTGCCAACACTCATAGGCTAAAGCGGACCATCTCCCACGAACGGTATGATGACTTCGAAGGAAGTATCACCTTCGACAAGTCTGATGCCGACGGTTTGTGTTTCCCTCATTATGATGCTTTGGTCATTACTTTACGCATTATTGATACGGATGTCAAGAGAGTCATGATCGATAAAGGAAGCGGCGCAGGGGCCACATATCCAAGATCGGTCAGATGTTCAAAGAACAGCTCGGTAAGACCATGGAAGTCTACATCGACGACATGCTGGTAAATTCCGCAAAAAAGGAGGATCACATCGACCACTTAGAAAAGGCCTTCAAAATATTAAAAAGGTACGGGATGAAACTGAATCCCGAGAAATGTGCTTTCGGCGTAGCATCAGGAAAGTTTCTAGGGTTCCTGGTATCCCAACGAGGCATCGAAGTCAACCCCGACCAAATCAAGGCAATCGCCATAATACCCGAAGCGCTAAACGGCAAAAAGAAGGTGCAAAAATTGACGGGCCGGATAGCCGCCGTATCTAGATTCATCTCACGATCCTCTGACAGATGCCACAAATTTTTCAACGTGTTGAGAAAGGACAACAGATTTCAGTGGAACGAGGAATGCATCAAAGCCTTGCGAGAACTAAAAACATATATGTCGTCACCACCACTGCTAGCCAAAGCGGATCCGGGCGAGCCCCTGCTGATATATCTGGCGTATCAGAAGTCGCATTCAGCACAGTATTGTTTCGTGAAACCAAAGGTACGCAATCCCCCATCTATTACATTAGCAAAGCCCTGGTGGACGTCGAAACACGGTACCCACACCTCGAAAAATTAGCTCTGGTACTGGTCACAGAGCTCAGACCCTATTTCTTATGCCACCCCATTAAAGTGGTGACCGCGTTCCCCTTAAGAAGTATACTACATAAGCCCGAGTTATTGGGCCAACTTGCCAGATGGGCTATAGAGCTCAGCGAACATGATATCTCGTATATCCCAAGTACCGCCATCAAGTCACAAGTCCTCGCCGACTTTGTGGCCGACTTTAGCGCAAAATACTACCAGAGGTAGAAAGGGAGGCTCTATGCTCCACCTCAAATACCGACCTATGGTCTCTCTACACGGATGGAGCCGCTAATGCCTCGGGAACGAGATCGTGACTGAGACTCGTCCTCGAAATCCCCACGGACGAAACCATTCGCCAGTCCATACGATGCTCTGAGATGACTAACAACGAGGCAGAATACGAAGTCGTTATTGTAGGTATAAGACTAGCCATCAAATATGGGGCCCACCGACTCGTCCTCCACTGCGACTCACAACTCGTGGTAAATCAAGTCACTGGAACTTACCTAATCAAGGAACAAAGATTACAAAAGTACCAAGTGGAGATCCATATATTGATGGCCCAATTCGACGAGTGCCGCTTTGAGCAGGTCCTCAAAGCACAGAATGCCGAAGCAGACGGCCTAGCAAAACTAGTTGTAGCCACCACGAGCTTCGACAAAGAAAGCGTCATCACCCTCCTCCTCTCGACAATCAATCATGCGGAGGTACTCTCGTTAAACTTAACCTGGGACTGGCGCAACCAGTTTTTATCCTACTTGCAGGAAGGAACTCTCCCACCTGATAAAAAAGAGGTAAAAAGGCTTCGTGTACAGGTCGCCAGGTATTGCATGATAAACCACGAGCTCTACAAAAGGACCTTTGGAGGACCACTGGCCAAGTTCCTAGGCCCTAATCAAACGACACCAGTACTGGAAGAAGTACACGAAGGCCATTGCAGCGCTCATACTGGCAATCGTGCACTCGTGCGCTGTCTAATACGAGCCGGCTTTTACTGGCCTACCATGAAGAAAGATACCGCAGAGTATGTCCGCTGATGCGAAAGGTGCCAAAAGTTTTCCCCCATGATACACCAACCGAGAGAACCCCTCCATTCAGTCACCTCCCCTTGACCCTTCATCAAGTGGGGAATGGACATAGTCGGCCCGTTACCTGCCGGACGAGGAAAGGTACGGTTTCTATTAGTTTTAACTGACTATTTCTCCAAGTGGGTAGAATTAGGTGTATACGCTGAAATACGTGAACATGAGGTCATCGCCTTCATATGGAAGAACATTATCTACCGCTTCGGCATTCCCAAGGAAATCACCTGCGACAACGGGCGATAGTTCATCGGTCAGAAAATGATCGAGTTCTTCGACAAATGGCACACCAAACTACACCATATCATTCTGTCATCAATGGTCAAGCAGAGTCATCCAACAAGACAATACTGAATATACTGAAAAAGAAGCTTGAAGATGCCAAAGGGCTATGGCCAGAACTGCTACCAGAAGTACTATGGGCGCACAGGACCACCTCTAAATCTTCCACGGGAGAAACGCCGTACTCACCGATTTACGGGATCGATGTTGTCATACCGGTTGAAGTAGACGAACCAAGCTTGAGGTATTCACACACAAGCGGAGCGAAAAATGACTCGAACTGACTCCAAGACCTCGATGAATCCAAAGAAAGGAGAGAAATGGCCCACATTAGGATGGCAGCCCAGAAACAACAAATCGAAAGATACTACAACAAGAGGGACAAAATCCGACCACTCAAAGTAGGTGACTACGTCCTCAAAGCCAAAACCATGGCGTCTAGGGACCCAAGCGAAGGAAAACTGGGTACCATTTGGGATGGACCGTACAAGATTACTGTGGCAGCAGATAAAAGGTCATTTCAACTAAAGACAATGGAAGGGAAGACTCTCCAAAACAATTGGAATATCTCTCACCTCAAGTATTTCCATTTTTGAAGAGCACCCCCCTAGTCGTAATCTTTTTTTCCTTTCCCATGTTTTGTCCTAATTGGATTTTCTCGAAAAGGTTTTTAACGAGGCGATGAAAAAAATGCTCGGAAATGCTCACGAGGCAAGTTTGACACGCTGGTTACTCTACAAGCCAGCACAACAGGCATGACAAAGGGTCTGGACCAATGGCCATCTCCAATGTATGAAAGGCTACGGCCATCTCCAATGTATGAAAGGCTACGACCATCTCCAATGAATGAAAGGCTACGGTCATCTCCAATGTATGAAAGGCTACGACCATCTCCAATGTATGAAAGGCTACGACCATCTCCAATATATGAAAGGCTACGGCCATTCCAATGTATGAAAGGCCACGTCCATCTCCAATGTATGAAAGGCTACGGCCATTTCCAATATATTAAAGGCTACGACCATCTCCAATGTATAAATGGTTACGACCATCTCAAAACGAGCGAATGGCTAAGGCCATTGTCGTATTAAGTCGACTCAGCTCGATTATGATATATCAACTCGACATGGTCGAGATCACTAAATGGTTACGACCATCTCAAAATGAGTGAATGGCTAATGCCATTGTCGTAGTAAGTCGACTCAGCTCGATTACCAACGTATGAAAGGCTACAGTCATCTCCAATGTATGAAAGGCTATAGACATCTCCAATGTATAAAAGGCTACGACCATCTCCAATATATGAAAGGCTACGACCATCTCCGACATATGAAAGGCCACGACCATCTCCGACGTATGAAAGGCCACGACCATCTCCAATGTATGAAAGGCTACGGCCATTTCCAATATATGAAAGGCTACGGCTATCTGCAATGTATAAATGGTTACGACCATCTCAAAACGAGCGAATGGTTAAGGCCATTATCATAGTAAGTCAACTCAGCTCGATTACGATAAATCAACTTGACACGGTCGAGATCACTCTAAATGGTTACGACCATTTCAAAACGAGCAAATGACTAAGCCCATTTTTGTAGTAAGTCGACTCAGTTCGATTACGATAAATCAACTCGACACGGTCGAGATCACTCTAAATGGTTACGATCATTTCAAAACAAGCAAATGGCTAAGGCCATTATCGTAATAAGTCGACCCAGCTTGACTACATCAAATCAACTCGACAGCGATCGATACTACGCATACTACTACGACAAGCGCACAAAACAAAGAAGCAATATATATATATATATATATATATATATATATATGTATATATACCAAAAGAATAACTGTCATTTCCTCCAAAAAGAAAGTATACATTTATAGAGGGTCCTATTCACACGACTACAAAATTGCAACAAGAAAATAAATACACATCATATCCACTGCCGCCCTGTTCTCCGTCGCCAGCTGGCCCTTCTCCTTGTCCACCGCCGCCTTAGGCCCAAAATACCGCAGAGATCCAGGACCCAGTAACCAGATGGTTCACATCTTCGAAGGTATAGCCCGTCGGGTGCGGAGAATCGGAGCTATACCCACAAGCTTCCCGGGCAACCCGAACCAAACGGTGTTGGTCCTCAACCTCTGCCTCAGTGGCCCGACCAGCAGCATGTAAATCTTCAAATACTGCCAGCTAAGCTTCGGCGTACACCCACATATCGTGTACCTCGCTAGACACGTCGTTGGCCAACTCAGTCGCTGCTACTTGCCTAAGAGCGTCAACCTCAGCCGCCCTGGAGTTGAGCTCGGCAGTTAGGGCATCGACTTTGGCACGCAATTCAGCGGCCTTCGCCGTTGCCCCACGGCCCACCTCCAACTCATCCTCCTTCAACCGAAGAAGGTTCTCGAGCTCCGTGTTTTGAGCCAGGGCGGTCATTACATTTTCATCTACTTACTCCAACTGAGTCACACGCTCCCGCAACTGAGCTTCCCACTGCTCCAGGCCTGCGCGAAAAACTTGAAACTGCGGGTCCTGGGCATATATGTCTGCCAACATCTGGTGCTTGGAGCGGCACTCTTTATACTTTTTCACCACCTTCCTAAGGGTGGCGGTCTTCTTCTGAGCACGTAGGCCCCTCTCCACTTCCAAAATGAGGGTCTAAAAAAAATCACAACAACACAAGTCAGCACACACCTAAGGTTCGTTCTTAGAAACGAAAAGAGCAAATCATACATGTAAAGCTGCACCGGCGACTCTTCGGGATAAGTCTATTTCGCTGACGTCCTTTAAAGTTTAACTCTCAGCAGCCGCGCAAAGTAAAGTCATGTCCGTCGTGGCCTGCTTACTCTCCAGCAGTAGGTTATATCCGGTTGGGATCACAATCCGACGGTTAGGCCCAAATGCCACCATCTCCACTTGAGCGTGATCTCCCTATGGCACGTTCTCAGTTGCGGGGGCCTACTCAGGACCTGCCCTCCCCTCATCAACAACCGCCTCGGCAGCCGCCAGCGTGTCATCTCCTTCAACACTTGCGGGGGTGATAGCAGGTACAACCCCCCTTTGAAGGGCCAGCCTCCCCGAGCGATTGCATCGCCCATTAAGACCGGCCTCGACTTTGGACGGCGTATATTCGCCCTCCTACGCTCTACGACAATTCCCTTGCCAAGAAGCAATCGACGCCTCTTTCGCTCCGGCGGCTCTTCGCCTTCGGAAGCCTCCTCTTCAGGACTAGGAGATGGAGGCAAAGGAGTCGTCTCGCTCGTGGATTCGATCACCGGCACGACCTCAAGTCGAGCAGCCTCAGGATCATCCTCGCTAGAGGGTTCCTGGGTCGCATACTCGCCCTCAGGCTGAGCAACCTCAAGGACGGCTTCGCCCGATGAGGCACATACTCATCCTCATAATCAGTCCTCGCCGCTGAGGGGGCTGCAACATTCCGCCTTCTTCTCCTTCGGGGGACGCTCTCAATTGCCAAAGTAAAGTAAGTCAAACGACAAACACTTAAAATAGAATTGTCAAATCAAAAGTAGGCACAATACCTGAGGGGCCATATAGAGTGAGGAACGCCGACCACGTACGACACTCCTCCATGAAAGGAATCACTCTTTCCACCCACGACCTTATATTTGCGACAGGTCGGGGTGGAGAAACCCTCGTTGCAAAAAAAAAAGGAAAGGAAAGAAGTTACAAAGACTGAAGAGACAAAAGTTGCGAGACATATTAAATAAGCATAAAAGCACTCACGTTCTGGATTCCACACCTCTGGGAACCCCCCTGGGGTTGCCACCAGGTCCGCTGTCCGGGCATAGAAAAATATGAGCTAGAAGCGGCGATTGGGCTTGTCATCCCCCCTGACGACCAAGCCTTTCGTGCCATGACTTTTCAACTGAAGCATCGATCCCATCATAAAATCGGGGCTAAACAACTACAATAGGTGGTGGACCGAGACATCAAGTCTGGCCCGAGCCACGTAAGTAGTCAATATACGATACACTTTTCATGTATACGGAGTAAGCTGAGCCGGACATACATTATGAAAATGGAAAAGCTCCTCCGCCATAGGGTAAATTGGTAGGTCGCACCCAATCAAGAATGGGTATCCATAAAAAGCACAGAACCTCGGTCGGTGTACGTTAGCAAAATCCTCCCTGGTCGCCTTCATGACCACTGCATCAGGGATTTGGAACGCCTCCCGCATGCTGTCCAATTGTGAATCAAGGAACGCGGAGCGATTCCATGAAGGAGTTGGGCATCTTGTAAGAAAATCCCTTCGAGCATAAAGCTCTCGGGGAAGGACGTTGTCCACAGTGAGGGGGACGAGGGGTCTTTGGGTCTTTTTCCCACCATTCGAAGATGGTGGAACCCTAGAAGAGGACTCACCTCTATCTCCCCTATCATGTTAGCCTCGTCTTGCCATAATAAGTATTTATCTATGAATGAGTACGTCAATGACTAAAGAAATTGACTTCAAAGAAGACTTAAAAGGTTCAAGAGAAAATATACTAGTCTCCCTTAGAGAAGATGAAAGAAGAGGGTGAGAGTCTAAGATAACAGAAATTAAACTTTCCCCCTATTTATAGGGCCCAAATACACAGAAATCGAAGAGGCAGGCGTCAAAAAGGGACGGGAAACCAAAACGTTTAATCACCCCCTGATCCATCTCGGGAGTGTAGATGCGTGATTTTGCCCCTACCCGAGATTTTTTATATTTTTAGCTAAAATATTTAGTTTAGGCCTAATATAGCTATCTTAGCTAATTTTGACTCTTTTACTTTATTTTTACCTTAAAATGAAAAATAACAAAAATATAGTTTTATTAATGTTTCGTAGTCATTTTTAAACTTGAAAAATACAAAAACAGTACTTTATGTTTTTATCGTTTTATAAAAAACGAAAATAATAAAAAAAGACTTGCCTCTATCTCCCCTATCGTGTTAGCCTCGTCTTGCCATAATAAGTATTTATCTATGAATGAGTACGTCAACGACTAAAGAAATTGACTTCAAAGAAGACTTAAAAGGTTCAAGAGAAAATATACTAGTTTCCCTTAGAGAAGATGAAAGAAGAGGGTGAGAGTCCAGAAGTTCAAAAGATAACAGAAATTAAACTTTCCCCCTATTTATAGGGCCCAAATACACAGAAATCGAAGAGGCAGGCGTCAAAAAGGGACGGGAAACCAAAACGTTTAATCACCCCCTGATCCATCTCGGGAGCAGGTATAATCATGACGTATTCCGGCAGTGACGTCAGTCCAAAAAGTAGACCATGTGTCAACGCATTAACGACGCCACGGCGAATCAACATTTTTGCCCATTGAAGACGTACCACGTGTACGCCTCCAACGAGCGGAGGGACTAACTATATAGGGCCAAATATGGCTTGACCATATAGGGCCGAACGCAGCCCTCCCCACTCTTACAAGTGATAAAGGTACGACCCCTCTCATACGTCCCCTACAGCGAGGGTGCGGTTTGGGCGTAAGAACATGAACTATGTCATTCATATTTGGACGTCCCCTTTAAAAGGACGTCAACTACTCCTCGACGGATTATGGTTTTAGTACGGAGGTCTCACCTCTATATAAAGAGAGGCTTCCCTGTTGTAAAGGACCATGTATTATTAGCTAATAATACAATTCTCTCGTTCTCTCTCTTTATTTTTTTTCTCAACTGTGATAAGCGATTATTCTTAAAAGTTCTCCATTCTTCCAAATATGTTTACATTATAACTATACCGATCTCACATTTAGGTTCATTATATTTGATTATGATTTACCCCTTTCATATTTTTTGATTGGTTTTAGCTTATAAAGTAACAAATAACTTTTGAGTCAAACAATTATCTAAAACAATATACAATCTCCCTTAATATATATGGCATTAGCTAAGAATAGAACATGATGAAAGCAAAGGATGCAGAAAGACTACACCAATTGGTTAGGATTAATGCTAAGGGAGAGTTGGATCTAGAAAATTTTTAAGTCTTCTTTTAATTTGTCGACAATTTATTATCATTAGAATAAAATAGGCCAGGTTCCCCCCACCCCCTAGCAAAAAAAAAAAAAACCGAAATGGATGTAGAAAATTCACATAACCACCTAATTACTAACATGTAATTGAAACATATGTGATTGATTAATCAGAGCAGACAATGTCTTTGTTCTATTCTTGAATTTACCTGAGTACAGTACCTAAAATCTTTATAAAATCCAATGAGAGGATGTATACCTATTTTACTGAATAAATAAATAAATAAATTGAAGTGTATTTACATAAATCAATTATACTAATCTTACGATACGCACTTTGCGTGTGTACCCTATATGAATGAATATATAATTTTGGAAAAATCACATAAGTAATAGAGTATTTAAATTATATCATTGGGATATAAAACAAAAGGTGAATATCTTGAAAATGATGAATATTGATCGCATTCAGCTAACTCAATAAAGGAAGAAATCTATCTATGTAAAAATTCTTAAATGTTTTATTCTTATTTCTTAAGACACATGTTGGAATATTATATGAAATTTGTTGTTATTTCTGTGATTTAATACTGAAAGTAATCAAGTTATGTATAAATATTATTACCAAGATTCTTTAAAGATTTGTCAAATAAAATCTATTTAAATTTTTTTCACATTAGAGATTTTGCATTGAGAAGGTTGTCCCTATAGCTCAAGAAAAATTAATAATATAGTGTACAATCTATCTAAAAATAACTAATAATGAGTTAATATTTTACAATAAATAACTTAGAAACGTTAAAAAAACATCATAGAGTTGTCATTTATCAAAATAGATGAAAAAAAATTAATAAATTCTTTAAAAAATTATCTTCTACTATCTTATCCTTATTGTTTCAAGTTTGTATTTTTATCAATTTAACTCTAGTTAATTTTTCTCTAATGTCTAATTATTTTGAGCTCCAATCCTCTCCTTTATAAAAATAGATTTATACAGCCATAAGGGGTCTTTTGGTTCGCAAAAAATTATACTGGGATTATAATGCGAAAATTATGATAAGAAGATTAAATAATAACGAAAATATTTATTAGACATACTTTCAATATATATATATATATATATATATATATATATATATATATATATATATGGGGTGGGGGGGATTACGCTCCTTATCACTTGGCCCAACAGTTCTACCTTAGCCATCAAAAGTAAACACTAGGACGTGTGCAACAATAAACTCCAAATTTATTATGATATGCATTTTTATATCAATAAACATCCACTTTATTGTTGTATTCTTTTGTTTATGTAGTACAAACTAGATAATAAAGCAGGTAACTTATCACATACATATTACCCCGCTATAAATTGTAGTAATAGAACATATTAAATATTTCCTTTATTATAGCCTCAATATCAATTGATTTCGCGAATACTTTAGATACTCAGTAAGTTTCTTTGAGACTTGCTACAACACAACGTCTTATTGATAATCAATTTTCTCCAAAATACTATAATTGGCTTTTCTAGAGCTCTCAATTAATTTTGTACTACCACATATTCATCAACATCCATATAGTGAATATCCTTTTTAAAAAAAAAGTTATACCATTATGGTTATGGTCAAAATTATATGCAAGATATGTTTCTTGCTAATGTTATTATTTAATAATCACATTACCAAATATTTTGGCATACAATAGCTTATGTGACTAATGACCATTCATGCCATAATATATTATTTTCTTATATCATCTCAAACCTCCTTCTAGAGGTGAGTATGATATATTCACTACCACTAGCACGTTCATATTCTTCCAAGAATGAGTATGTATTCATAAATCAGATGTTGTCACATTCACATCATGAATGGACCATAATCATCTATATGTGTTTTATAAAATCTCATGTCAAATTGATGACAAATATTACTTTTACAGTGAAGGATTATTTTGAGAATCCTCATTATTCTCATTATCACAATGATGACGATTATAATTTCGTCTATTGCCACGTCCACATCAGACCCAACCCCGTCGTCTTATGTGTTACTGCTTCATTTTCCCCACCTATTGCTTCTTCATGTTTCGTTATCAATGTTTGTTGTGTTAGAATTGATTTGGGTTGGTTTTGGTAGAAAATGAGAACTTAGACTCTTTAAGGAAGGCTTATTTTGGAAAAGTCAATTGGAAGTTGACTTGTAAGTTAGAGGGCTCGGATGTGATTTCCGATGATTTGGTTAGCTTCGGAAGATGATTTGTGACTTAGGAGTGCGATCAGAATTGAATTTAGAGCTCTGATGTAGAAATAGGCTTGAATCGGCAAAATTAGAATTTTGGCGGATTCCTGTTGATAGGTGATATTTTGATCCGAGGGTCAGAATGGAATTCCAAGAGTTGTAGTAACTTCGCTAGGTGATTTTGGATATGTCTGCAAATTTTCAGGTCATTCGGACGTCGTTTGGTTGGGTTTTTGATCGAATGCGAGTTTCAGAAGTTTTTAAAGAACTTAGGCTTGAATCCGATGAGAATTGATGATTTTAGTGTTGTTTGATGTGTTGTGATGATTGGAACAAGTTTGTATGATATTATGGGATATGTTGGCATGTTTGGTTGAGGTCCCGAGGGCCTCAGGTGAGCTTCGGACGGTCAATCGGACCACTTTATGCCTTAAAAGATAGCAGAAATTTCAAGTTTAGAGTTGCAGGAAATTTTGTCTCTGCGATCGCATAAGTGGCATTGCAATCGCATAAGAGGGTTTTGTGGAGCTATGCGGTTGTGCATTGCGTTCGCATAGATGTGGTCGCGATCACATTGTGTGCTTGGTCAGTGAATTGCGATTGTATGGTAGTTGATGAGTTTGTATAGAATTAAATTAGAACTGAGGATAATTTGTGTATTACAATCGCAGAAGGTCGTTTGCGATCGCATAGAAGGGCTTCAGACCTCGGCAGAATATTTTATATCATTTCATTCGCGATTTTGGGTCATTTTTCCTCTATTGTTGGACCTTTGAGAGCTTTTTGAAGGAAAATGAAGAAGATTCAAGGAGAATCGATTGGAGGTAAGATTTTTGAACTTAAAACACGATTATATTGTGAAATGGTCTAGAAATTCATGGAAATTAAGCCAAAAATTGATAAACTATGGCTTGAGTATTTGATATTTCAAATTGGGATTTGATAGGTCATTTGAGCTCGGATTTGGGATTTCTTGGTATGAATGAACTCGTGGCGAAACGAGAAATCCGGTAAAGTGAGTTTCGTAATTTTTTAAGAAGCGAACCCGGGGCTCGGGTTTTGCTAGTTTCGATGTTTTTGTTATAATTCGATTATTTTTCAAGGGTATTGTTCCATTTGCATATTGTGATGTATTCGCTCTATTTTTAGCTAGTTTCGATGCGCGTAGAGATCGATTTGAGCGGCCAAGGCGTCGCGGGCTTGAGATTTTGCCGGTTCGAGGTGAGTAATACTTGAGAATGAAATCCCGAAGGTTTGAAACCCCGGATTTGCACATCTTAGTGCTGTATTGTGGTGACTTGCACGCTGGACCTGAGTGTGGAATAGAGCACCGTTGGGGATCGTGACTTGGTTCGTCCCCATTGTTGGTCTTACCGCATATTTGCAAATGATTTGTTGTTATCATTATGGCTTGGGCTCATTGCCATACTAGGGGCTTATTGCCGATTATATTTGAACTCTTTATGAACTATCATTGCTATTTTTCATCACTATTTGAAATATTATTTGAACTGAGTCTATGTGATTTACATTATTTCATGAACTCAATTATATTTTTCTCAAACTTGGGGTTTTAACTGATATTTGAATTATTGTTGAGCTGAGTATTATTGTTTTATTGACGCCCGATGGGCTTTTGACTATTTTGGACTGATTGAGGCCGAGGGCCATATGTGAGGGAATGATGAGTGATGTGAAGAGGCTTTCAGGCCTCGAGTGTTATGTGAGGAGGCTTTCAGGCCTCGAGTGTTATGTGTGCATATTACATATACATGTATTGATCGGACTGCACGCTGCAGTAGTATATTACATGGATCGGATTGCACGCCGCAGTAGTATATTATTTGGATCGGACTGCATGCCGTAGTGATATGTTATGTGGATCGGACTGCTCGCCGCAGTATTATTGCGCTTGGGCTGTAGGAGCCCATCCAGAGTCTGAACCCCCACAGTGAGCGCGGGTACCCAAATGGATCGGGATGCGCGCCGCAGCGGTCATATGCATTACATTGCATTCATGCATTCACTCCTGTTTGTACTACATGGAATGACATTTAGCACTCATATATCATTGTCATACATATTGTTACTTGCCTTGTTGACCAGATACCTTGGTGTTATATGTTAAGGAGTGTTGTGCCCAAGGGGCCGACTTATGAGCCGACTTGCTCTATCTGACATAGTATCCATATGTTTGGTTGTTGAAAAAGAAAAAGGGATATTTGTAAAAGATTTAACTGATTTTGAGACTTTCTAAAGTATTTTCCCAGTATTACAGTAGTACAGTCTTTTATAGTATTTTGGTATGCTCATACGTGTTTTCTTATCGCTCAGATTTTATTATCTCTTATTACCACTAAGTTGGAAGTACTCACTTTACTCCATGCACCTTGCGTGCAGTGTCAGGTATTATTTCACCCGGTTGTGGGTTATTAGCAGGACCGAAGGCCTTATTGTGCTAGTTGAGCAAGGTGACCGCCAACGTTCGCGGCACCGTACTCCATCTTTGTATTCCAATTTTTATCTTGTATATATTTACATTATTTTCCCAATAGTAGTGTCCCTACTCA
Source organism: Nicotiana noctiflora (assembly GCA_032618575.1). Classification (NCBI taxonomy): domain Eukaryota; kingdom Viridiplantae; phylum Streptophyta; class Magnoliopsida; order Solanales; family Solanaceae; genus Nicotiana; species Nicotiana noctiflora. The sequence continues at coordinate 16,389 of JASVEL010009291.1, read as the reverse complement.
TTAGATGCTTGTGACTTGTGACACCCCGATCGGATTGTATTGGGATGAAATTAATAATTTTAAATGACAATAAATTGTATTTTCTATTTATTTATGTTTAATAGTGTTAAAGAGAGGATTTGGGGTTGTTGGCTGGCCTCGTCTTCACCAGAGGCACCATCACGATCGGGTATGGTATTTGGGTTGTGACAATTGATATCTTCGCGGTAATAATTTTATCTTCTTTCAGACTTAATCACATTCTCTTAAGGGAATGAGAATGGAGTAAATTCAATGGGACATATTTTTAGTTCTTTGCCCACAATCATATATGAATTTGATCATGGTAAAACAAAGAAATTTTACCACTTCAGGTGGTTATAATTTCTTACAAACTCCACTAGAGTTATAATCAAACTTTGTTGCCTTTGCTTGTATATAAAATCAAATTATAGAATTTCAAGAATTTAAAAGAGAAAAATAATGTAAAATACTTACCTTAAATCCAAAATTTAATCATGAAAAAAGTTTATGGAATAATTGACAATCATTATGCTCAATCTCAAAGCTTTTGCTCAATTGGTTAGAGTCTCGTGCTAATAACATGTTATAAAATAATAAAAGAAGAAGAGTATTACAAAAAAAAAATAGAGAGAGAATTCTTATTGATTTGAGATGAATTACAATAGAATAGAATTATTTATTTATAGGAATATGGTGACTTCACCACCAAATAATAAACCATAAAATCTCTCTAAATATAAATATTTACCGTAAATAATATTTTATTTAAAATAAAATTACTATTTATTCAATATACAATCTATTTTTAAAAGGGTAAAAAAAAGCAAACCACATTTCATGGATATAACTTTGTGCGAATGGAGTTTTCATTGTCACGTGCAGACAAAATCGAACAATACAAATTACCACTGCTACGGTAATTTCAAATTAAATTTGTTTTCACCTTTAAAATAAATTAATGCGGTACGCATACTCCACTGTGGACTTGACGAAGGCAAAGAGGAAAAATTATGCTTGAGTAATGAATACGTTAGATATAAATTAACAAATGGAGCAGTTTTGCAACGATAGAAACATTAAATTATTAAATTCCTTGCAATCGTAAAAGAAGTTGAGGGGATCCATGTAATCTGGGCATCCCCATTTCCCAGTCAAAAAAGGGACGACTGGAGAAAAAAAACCCAGTCAAAATCAAATTTATTCATCGATTGAGAAGAGGCATTTTGTGACTGATCCCAAATAATGGGTTGGTTGAAGCAGTTATCCACTGCTTTTGGCGCTTCATTTCTCTGGCTTGTTTGCCTTATTTACTTCACCCAGGTTCTCTCACTTTTTTTTTTTAAACCTTTTTCTATTTATTTGTTTATACTAATAATGGTTTCCTATATTTTATAGAAATTCCTTTTTCAGTTCTAGACAGTATTTAGAAATTTTCAGCGTTTGGGGTTTAGATGGTTTTTTTTATCTTTTAACGGGCGGAGTTTCTGGGTTTTACGATGAAATTTGGCTTGTCTACTTTTAAATTGTTCTATGTCAAAGTTATATTTTGTTTTATTTTGGAGTTGTGTGTTGTGGGATGAGATTAAATGGAGAAACATGATCGCTGAGGATTCATCAAGTCGACCCAACCTGCCCAGGGCTTTGGTCTAGTGTAAGAGCACACCCTCTGAAATTTGGGTAAGCGCACGTCATAGATTAGAAGATAAACGCCTGGTAGAGAGGTGGAGCTGGGTCCATTATACATTGAGCTTCGAACCGTGTGCAATTGGCGCTCTAAGATTTCTTGTTTATCAAAAAAAGATATAGTTGACCCAAGTTGTTTGGGAATGAGGCATGGTTGTAGTTGTCGATGTTGAGTGTTTTGGGAATTTCTTATTGCATCAGGTTCCGTGCATTGGTGGTGAAATGAAACTAGTTAAATGGAGCAGATTAGATATCAAGGATTTATATAGTAGAGTCAACTAGTTTGGGATTGTTGCTTAGTTATTAATCTATTAGGTTCCATGCTTATCTTAACATCTAGACTAGTTCTTTTTGCAGCTGCAAAATGCCCATTACAAGAACTTGGTTAGCAATGCTTCAAAGTTATTAAGCTACTTTTTTTTTTTTTTTTCTGTATAAGCTCCTTTAACAACTTTTCCTACCTTAGCCATCAAAAGTAATCGTCAGGGCGCCAACTAAACTTATGTTTGCTTATCACATGAAATGTATTTGCACTGATTTGACATCTCTCCCGAACTAATTCAATTGAACATCTTACTCATTTTGTATCCCTTCCAAAACATTTTCTTCTTGGACAATTATGTGTGGATGCCATATTATATGGTGCTAAACTAGTTTTTTGGAAGACTTTGTATGTTCTGGTGGTTAGAGGCTAAAAAAGATGCTTGATCTCATCTAGGGTATAATTGCATTGTAACTTTTCTGTGGTTAAGGTAAATACATTCAGTAGTGATTTTTAAATCATGACATCATAGTTTAATTTATCCAAGCAGTGTGATGCGGAGTCAGATAGAGCCCTTTGGGCCAAGAGCAACTCGAAAGTACTTTAGTAGCCCCATACTGACAGATATGACTTGAAGATTGGATCTAGTAGAAGGTTTAGAGAACTAAAATGGGGAGGTTGCGGTTTGATTGTAACTGAAAAGCTGCTATTATGCTGTCTGTTCAGCAAAAGTCAAAAGCTTTATGCTTGTTTTTCTATAAATAGGTAGCCAAGTGGTGGAGAGGGAAAGGACGAGGAACTCCTCAATTTGCTTTTAGTAAGCACATTGACTTCAGTAAATTAAAAAAATAGAATTTAACCTGTGACAGTTGAACGCAAAGAGGAGCTCCTCATTAGAAATTTAGTAAAATATGATATTGGTTGTGGGACAAAAGGGGTTACTCTGATGGTAAGCAACCCCCACTTCCAACCAAGAGGTTGTGAGTTCGAGTCTCCGCAAGAGCAAGGTGGGAAGTTCTTGGAGGGAAGGATGCCGGGGGTCTATTTGGAAACAGCCTCTCTACCGCAGGGTAGGAGTAACGTCTGCGTACACACTAACCTCCCCAGACCCCACTAAGTGGGATTATACTGGGTTGTTGTTGTTGGTTGTGGGACAAGCTGTTGCAAGATGCTAAGATCATATCTGAATAACCAATATATTAACATCGTGGACTCAGTATGCTGCTACCCATAAGGGATGTAATTTCACCTTGTTGCCTCCGGAAGCCTCACCCATGACGCAGTAGTGTTTGCTTGTGCTACAGATGGTTTAAAATCACTTTCTCATTGTCTCACCGTGAGGTAGTTGTTTTCTATAATCCAAGGGCCTTCTGTAAAGACCCTCATATAATTAGTGGTCATGTCAAACTTAAGTACAAAGTATCCGTAACCAAGGGCTAAGGCTTCAAAGCCCCCTTGAAGGTCCCAGAGTCTTAGTACTTTAGCACATAAGGTGTTATGATCAATAGACTTACCTAAGAGTTTGACAATCAAAGCATGTTCCCATGGTTTTTTAATTGATTTAAGTAGTCCAGGAGGCAGAATGATCTTAGGGATTGTGGGATCATTTTCATCAGTAGCATTTTCGTCTACTTCATTTCCATCATCTTCATCGTCAAAATGGATTTTCCGCATCTGGATAAAAAAATCAAGCCTTTTGTTCTTTATAGTTTACCCATCAGTGCCTCGCTAAAGGACAACCCGTTAGATTTTCCTGCAACTTTCTCCGTTCTTATTTCATTTTGTCTACTTGGGTTACTAGCCGATATATCAGGGGTGTCCTCAATTTCATCATCCATCAAAGTATCTTCTTGAATTCCGTCTTTCATTCTCTTGTTACTTCTATGGAATGCATCAATTTCATTCTTTGAAGTTTCACTCTCTCTCAGTATTTTTTATTAGCTTGCTCATTCTCTGTTATCAAGCACACACATAAACCTTAGTATAAGATCTATATCACAGAGTATCAACAATCAAATACCCAGCAGCTAATTACCAAAGACTTATGCAAAATAAGAGTAGGGGGAAGAAGGAGCCTGATATGGGCAGGATAAGCTGAGAAAAGAAAATAGGACCTGGTGAGTTGCGCAGTAGAAACTTAAGGAAAAAAACGGAGAACTTTGCTGGAAATATGAAATATTGAACCGAGATCTTGTCTATTCAGAGTAATAACTGAAAAAGCAGTTGATTCTGGCCAAGATGTGCCTTCAATCGCCTTCTTCTTGAGGGAAAAGGATGAAAACCCTAGCTCCCCATTTTCGTGTCAGGGAGAGCTGTTTTTTTTCCTGCCTTCTTTTTTACACCTCTATGTTTTTTATGCGGGATAGAAATTTGGAAATAAGAATATGTATATTAACAATATGTGGATGATAGTATTTAAAGATAAAATATGCTCTTAATGTAGGTAATCCCGACACAAACATTCTCTGTATTGTTATTCACTGTACATTATTATTCATTGCATAAACATTCCTTGCATTTCAATGCGTAACTAGTACTTGAACCAAACGATCCCTTAAGGTTTCTCACGCTTGTCTTCTACGATGCCTGTCATACTCTATTAGAGTATTTTGGCAGACTTTTTTATGTTGAAAGTGAGAGCATATAGTGTTGCTCTGCTGTTCCTTGAATTTAATAAGCATTTGCAGAGGGGCAAGAAAGTGAACTTGAAAAAAAAATGAAAACAAAAAAAAACAGTGAGTGGTCATGTAATCTCTTGGTTCCCCGTACTCATTTGTTGTCCATTTGAGCATCTCTTAAATGCATTTTTTAGGTTTTTTTTGGATGCCTATTATGTTCTCATTCCTTATTGAGATCCCTCGGGTATAATTAACATCATTCTCAATATCTGGGAGCAGGGTTTCAGATCTTTTGTCTGGACAGCAGTTTCATATCAGTTGAAAGACAACTTGAAGTTATCTCCATCAGCCTCCCAATTTGTCACTTCGATAGCATTCTTTCCGTGGAGCATAAAGCCTTTATATGGGTATTTAGCTATCTTGCATACTCAACCACTTGTGAGCTTCTGTAATGCATACTTGTGAATGATCAGAAAATGGTGTCCTAGCAGTATCTTGAATCTTGTTCAGTATTTTCGAAATAATTCTTAAGCATAGAACTGAAAAAAAATTAAACCAAACAAACTTTCAGAACAAATTTGGATGAGTTCAATCTGATAATAAACTTGGATGACTTCAATCTGATTCGGTAGATCATCATGCTTGAATTGAGTGAATATTAGATGTTTGACGTTAGATTTTGAGCTTTAGAAACATAGACTTTTACCTTATATTTCCATGAGCCAGGATAAAGTATGCATAAACAAATTCATGATTATCTTTTATTTTATATCGTATGTTGAACTATGATTTCCAAAATTTTAAGGAGCGTAAACATAATTGACAAAATAATAAGCAATAAGATAAATGAAATAGACAAGTTGTTCCCAAAAAAGAAGAAAAAGAAAGGAAATACTCATTGTTTCCCTGCCCCATACCCATCCCCTTTAGTCCTCTGCTCCCCCTTCTTCATGTATCTGACCTCAATATTTACATCATATTCAAATCAAAGAGTTGGATACCTGATTTGGGCAGTAAGTGCCTCTCCCCATTACATATAGTACCTGGTGGCATAGTTCAAAGACACTTTCTCTCACTCCATCATATTATGTAATGTCCATGATTATTAGTCCCTTGGGGCTACATAGAAGACTTGTAGACTTCTGGGTTTTCATAAGGACTAAGTGGTCCAACCACCACGCCGTGAAGTTCATCTTTTCAAATGATTGCCTCCTATATCTATGCCCTTTTGTATGTATCATACCAGGAATAGTCAGTCCACTTCAAATTGAAATTATTTACTGTCCTTTTCCATCTTGATTTTCTCTTTTTCTTTGGGGACGTCTTTGTTTTCTTTTTGTAAGTCAAAGAATTTTATTATTGTTTCACGAAGTCGCCAGCTAATTATAAAATGATAATACGCCATACCACTTAAACCTATCCAACTATCAATCAAGTGCATTTTCTCTAAGAAATGACCTCTTGTCCTCAATGTTGTTCCTTTCTTGTACACACTTTCACAAATCTTCTGTGGTCTAAGAAAAGTTAGTTCCAGTTTGATCTTTTGGTTGTAGCTGTGATGATTTCATTTTCTTTCATGTATGATGTAATTATACCAAATCTAAGGAATTGCGAGGATTTGATTTTTCTGTTTCTCCTTATTCAGTTTCTATGTGTATGGGATTGATATTTCCTGATATATATATGAACATGGGATTCAAAGTTGGAGCGAACCATGGGCACAATGGCGAAGCTAGTAATTTTCCCAAGGGTATTCAAATTTGAAAGTAGTGAAAGCATTTCCGACAAAGGGTGTTCAATGTGTGATATACCTCTAAAACGTAATATTTTATCTATATACACAGTGCAATATTTTTTCTATATACATAGTGCAATAAATTTATTATTAGATGGTCCATAACTGCTGATTTTCTGTTCATGACATACTCTGCCAAGCTCGTTTTTGTTGCTTTCTCATGAAACCTTGTTGGAAAAATTGTTCATTTCTTGCTCTTATGCTCCACCAGCACCTTATTCAATATGCTTTTTGCAGGATATTATCTGATTGCTTCCCAATTAGAGGAAGGAAAAGAGTCCCTTACCTTACACTTGCAACTTTGCTCTCGCTGTTGCCATGGCTCATTTTAGGGCTAAGTTCTTTCCTGAGAAATACGAGGATAGAACTCATGATTCTTTTGACAGTGCAGAACCTGGGATCTGCAATGGCTGATGTCGTAATTGACGCAATGATCGCTGAGGCGGTAAGATTTGAGCGGTATGTTCTTTTACATGGGACTTTTTCTGTCATTCTAATGGGAAAGGCTGTTCCAATTGGATTAATTTTAGGTAGCTGTAGAAAAACATAGTTTTAAAATGTGCCTGGACAAAAATTAAGCTTTTGACAATACAACAAAAGTAGATGTCAAATTAGTCAGATCAAATAGCAGGTTCTAGACTTGTCTATTTAGTTCATGGTTAAATGCAGTTATTAAAAAAGGCTTTGCTTTCATTTAAAGTTTTTGATGACAGATGCCTGGGTTTATATGAAGTTTGAATTGTTAATGGTCACTAAATTGTTAAAGTTTTTCATGTGAAACTTGCACCAAAAATATTTAGATTGATTTAGTCGGGCATGAAAGGCATGATATTGTTCTAATTTAGCTTTACTTGTCAACAGGGCTTCATTTGCTGGTGATCTTCAGTCTATATCTTGGCTGGCTATGGCATTCGGAGGAATCTGTGGGAGTTTGCTAGGAGGATATGCATTACTCAATTTACAGATAGATAGGATTTTCCTCCTTTTCTCTGTCTTACCTGCTCTGCAGCTGTTTTCGTGTGGTTTGGTTGAGGAGGGTTCTGTACAAGGTAAAGCTTTTCCTGAAGGTTCTGCATCTAATGGTTCTGAGATGACGAGTGGAAGTATTGAAGAAGATAAGTTCTCTGGTGAAAAATCAAACATTAGTACTTTGAGGAGAAAGAAGAGCCAGAAAAATTCAAAAAGGGCACCAACTCTGATAAATAAACTTCAGGCTCCTGATAAAAACAGATCATCATTTTCTCAATGGTATCAATCATTGAAAATGGCCACTTACACATTATTTAGCGCTTTCCGCCAGCCAGCCATTTTGAGGTAACTTGTGAGAGTTTTTTGTTGATCCTTTATAATTAATAATCACGAATCAATTTATTTTCCCTTTTTGTAGCTTCTGCTTGAACACTACCTGCTTCAGTGTATATTTATGATATGATGGGGCCTAGGTCTTGAAAATCTTCCTCTACCTTCTTTTTAAATATTTCTTTGTGATGCCATTTATTTCTATCTTTATACCATATTGGAAGAAGTAATAGAATTTTGAAGGGACTGCTTTCATTAGCATAAAAATGGACTCGCATCGCCTTAAATTGAAACGATGAAATTGCAATTCCTAAAACACTTTCATCAGTATTGGCCTTGTATTACAATTTCGTAAGAAAGATCCAAGTAGCAACGTTACTTCCAACAAATTATATCACTGACCAAGTTTTTCACTTTTTTGGTGCTTCTATTCGTTGAGTTTCATGCTTCCATTTTTCAATATGTCAGTTGGGGACCTCATGGGAGGTTTTGAATCGTTCAGTAGTCTCCCAATCTTCTCGACCTTTGCGTATAATACCATTTCTTTTTTGCCTTTTCTTGATTAACTGATGTTACGGTGGTTATTCTCTTGCAAATTGTTCCTTGGAGTCCAGACCAATGGCATGGTTCTTTTTGGCTCACGTGACAGTTCCAAATCTCTCAACGGTTATGTTCTACTATCAGACAGAGTTCTTAAAATTGGACGCATCTTTCCTTGGAACAGCACGTGTTCTTGGATGGTTGGGCCTCATGATCGGGACTTTGACTTACAATCGCTATTTAAAAAAGATGAGGTTGCGATATATTCTCATGTAAGTAGATCTTTCTTGTACATGTGATGTGAAGGAATATTGACTTAGATTATTAAATCACTTTATTTTCCTATTTATAATTTATGCAGGTTTACTCAAGTAGGTGTGGCCCTTTTGACTGTTCTAGATATGGTTCTGGTTTCTCGAGCTAATGTTTTATTAGGTATATCGGACAAGGTTACAGTGCTTTTTGGTTCTGCTCTTTCTGACGGCATAAATCAATTCAAGTATGTCCAACAATTTTCTTATATATTTTTGTTAAAAGTAGTTATAGAACATCTGAAGCAGCTAACATCTGTTAAGTATAAAACATGAGTATTTGTTTTTCCATATTTGTCAGAAAGCATTCGAAGTATTCTCTTCTTGTTGCAGGTTCATGCCCTTTCTCATCTTATCAGGACAACTTTGTCCTCCGGGCATTGAAGGGACTTTGTTTGCATTATTCATGTCGATAAACAACTTAGGAACGACAGTGGGGTCTTTTGTAGGAGCAGGGCTGGCTTCAGTTCTAAACATCTCTTCAGGGTCTTTCGACAATCTCTTCTTAGGCATTGGAATTCAGGTCCTCTGCACTTTCATCCCAGTGATCTTCCTCTTTTTGATACCAAAGGAAGCTACAGGTTTGTCAGCATAATTCATAAAGCATACATGGCAGATAACAGTTTAGACAACAAAGGGATTTTTTCTTATTTATGATAGATGGATACTCATGTTAGTCTGAGATGAGATGAGTTTAAATGGAGCGACATGGTTATTGAGGATACATATAGCTGACCCTAACTTGCGTGGAATTAAGACGTAGTTGTTGTTGTATGAACACTCATAGCCTGGTAGATTTTTGCTACTCTCTTCGGCTTATTTACATCTGTAATATCAAACATCAATTGTAGGATTAGGGATGAAACTACAGGTTGATTTGGGCATCCAGAAGTTTTATATCAGAGTATTATTTTGACAGTTGGATTTAACCCTCAAACTTTCAGGTGGGGGATAACATATCCCCCTTAACTTCACATAAAGACGGGAACTACCATGTCAAATACTTTCTAGTTGAAAGAGAATGTTTTGCTGTCAAATTGAACAGAAGGACCAAAAAGTACACAATTATCGAAATAAAATCTTATATAATTTAGCTACATAAGAAACACAGTTCCACTGAAAAAAATATGCCTTCTAAGGATAATTAGTGCCATTTGAATTTGTTGTTTAACGAAAATAAAAGGAAAAAGGCATCTAAGATAATTTTAAAAAACCTACACAAATTAATGTTAAAAAATAAACAACATATACAACTAGAATCTAGTTACTAGATGCATCGACCTTTATATCCACATTCATTCTTTTAGGGATAGTGGGAGTGTTCCTCTTTATTTTCTTAAATAGTACTTATATTTCAGTGGGTACTAACGATTGTTTCCTTTGCATGACCCTTGTCGTTCCCTTCTAGTATCGTGCCAGCTTTAAAAAAAATAAATCATTTTTCTGTTTTGAGGATTCTCTCGTCTTTCTGAACAATTACTGCTAATTTTCTATCAAAGTGTAATTGACCACAAAGGCGGATCCAAAATTTTATGTGGGTTTTTGTAACGATATCGAGTAAATTAATGGTAATTGGGTTAACATTTAAACATTTATAGGTTTTTAGTGAATTTTTTGAATATATTTATAGTTTTTGGACAAAAGCTACTAGATTCACGTGAACCCATATGTGACAAGGTGGATTTGCCCTTGCTTGGCCAATTGGATACAAGAGAGGACCTCTTTCTGTAAAAGTCTTAAGACACGCACAACATATTATTGATCTATACTTAACACCTAATAAAGCAAGTAACTAGATTAATTAGTACCATTATAGGTTATCTAACATTCCTATTATATTCTTCAATTGAATTGACTAACTAATTTATCTAGTTTATTGGTCGACATGGTTAATATTGCTCATAACAATATGTCGAATTCTTACTCGCCTATTCAAGCTAACATAACCCCTATATGTCTATGGAGTTAGAATCAACAAGAACGCATTTATAATTCATGTAAATCAACGAGGCAGGGCAATTAGGTATATGTCTATCCTAACCGTGAATCCGTTCCCCAATGCCCAGGTTCAAGAACTTGCTCTATTCAATCATATATGCAATCTAGAATTTCCACTTTCGAGTTCAATTCAAGATTCTTAGATAATATTCAATTGGTGATCAAACAATCAAATAATTAAGTGCAGGATTAAATAAATAAACCAATATGATAAACTAAGAAATCAAATTCAATATCCGAATAACAATAGTCATGAAAGAACCACAATGTGAAGCTCCACATAGACATGGTAGCAAAACAACAAATCATACAAAGAAACATAAAAAGACTAAGTTGGTGGAAGAAAAGATGAAACCCGGCCTCCACGGCGGCTGTGTATTGGGCCCAAACAATTATACCTTCTCCAACGTGAAAAATGACGTTTTTCTCGGGTTAGACTAGCGCGGTCCCGCATACGAACGCTAGTTGGACAACTTTTTGTCTTGGCCACGCTAAAAGTAGCGCGACTGCGCTATTGACGCGCATTATTCACCCTGTTTCATTTCAGATATGGAAAAACATAAAACATAAAAGATGTATCCCTTTGAGTTAGCTATCCAACTATATATTGTGGAGCCCAAGTGGAGTTCTGAGCAAAAAGTTATATCTTTTTTACTAGACAGTGCGCAATATAATTACTGGATTCTTCGTTCGCTCTAACTATCATCCGTTGACCCTTAAACACGATCCTGACTTAATTCCTTGAACTTTTACTCAAACTTTAAAGCTCCAAATTACTTGAATTTATTCCATAACATCTACATAGCTCGAAATCACTCCTACTAGGCATAAAGTACACAATTAGTGCAAAACACTAGCGATTAAAGCTCATACTCAATTAAAGTGCAATAAATTAGAGTTTAATAAGCGACTAACATATGTAATTATAGTCTATCATAAACACCCCACACTTAAACTTTGCTCGTCCTCGAGTCAACTAAAAATTTGCTCTATCTATGAGCACTTAACATATTCGAAGCACACTACACCAATGATTATGGTTGATAGCAACAATTAAACTGTAGCATATGCAATCATCATACACTTCCCTTTACTTATGTCATTCTTCAAAAATATTCAAACAAAGGCAATATGCTCACAACAATCCTAGCGTAAAAAACCGACTCAATGTCACAATGCACTCATGGCTTTAACACCCAACATCCTAGAGAAGTCTAATAATGTTACTTATCCTTCGTAAAACCATGTCTCCTCACAACCAAGGCAAGATAGTAAGTTGAATCCATACATTCAAATCTCATGATCAAATATATTTTAAGGACTCATATGTATCAAAAGAAAATATCACTCACCGAAGTCACATGCATGTGTGAGCACGTGATTTTTTGCCCTATAAGAGAAATACTCCCAAAGATTCAAAATAAAATAATTTTTAGTTTTCTTGCGATTGTTGTGAATTTTGTGTTATTTTCTCTTATTATTTGCATTTATCTATGCATATTTATTTATTTAAATAATAAAAATAATAAAAATATATATATATACAGGCGTAATAAGAATTGGGGCCAAGATTATGTCAGAATTGAGGCCCAATGTTTTAGCCCAAAAAGATCCGGTCCAGATTTTTTTTAAATTGATAGAATCTCAGCCGTTCATTTCCTCTGATCCAACGGTTGAGATTATTAATGGATTTTAATGGTTAATTAATATGAGGGACTTGATCTCAACTGTCCAATCCAGATGATCCTACGGAGGAGACCGGTGGCCTCATATGGTCAATACGGCATCGTTTGATTAGGCCAAGCCCCAACCGTTGATCATCAGATATCCAACGGCCAGGATCATCTTGAGGGCTCCGAGTATATAAGGCTTTGGTCTCAGTAGAGACCAGCCATTATACACTCCACAAACCCTAGCCGCCACGACCCTTACGCACCACTCTTTCTTCTTTTTCTTCAACTCTCCAATAACACCCGCCGAAATGTTTCCCAAAAACAACCGCCAGGCATTAATCCGGGAGCCACTCCCCACCTATGTTTTCGTTGCCATTATGCTCTTTTTCTTCTTCTGTGTGTATATGTATTTATGTTTATATATATATATAATAAATCTGGACGACTGATCGTTTGTCTCAATCCGGTTAGTCGATTTCAAATTTTTGTTCTTGTCCATATTTTGTTAGAATTTTTAGATCCGAAATTATTGTGTGTTGGTGTTGTGCATGATTTTCTAAAAATTTTGTTTAATCCATACATGTTTATTTGTTAAAAAATACAATATGTATATATATAGTTGCATTTGAATTTAGGATTTAATTAAGTAATTTTGGTTATCTTTGCATTTTTAGTCAAAATTGTGCGGTTTGATGTTTGATTGTTTGTGAAAAATTACTACTTAGAGTTAATTAGTAATTGTGATGGTTTAATTTATTTTTGTAATTAAAATTATGATTTTTAGTTTTAATTCTTAAAATAAAACAAAGAAAAAAAAAAGAAAAATAGATTTAAATAGATTGGAAATCCGGATTGGGCCAGCTTGAAAAAGAAATACCAAGCCCAAAGACACATGCCCAGTAACCCAATCCAAAACCCAGTCTCTTACCCGTAATAACCCGCCCCGACCCGGCCAAATGACCCACCCGACCCGGTCTATCTCCTAACCTACCATCACCCCGTTAATCCTGGCTGTTGGATGTAATAATCCAACGGTTGAGATTAATTCCTACATTTCTAATATACCAAACACCCCCCAAGACCCCTCATCACACTCTCATTTGCCAAAACCCTAAAATTATTTTCCCCTTCTCTTTTCTCTTCATACTCTCGCCGCCGCCGCCTAGGCTTACCGGCGCTGCCGTCCGGCCACCTCCTTTCCACCTCAAAATTTCACCATCTCATCCTCTTACTCTTCTCTTTCCAAATATCCAAACCAAAACCTCCAAATCCCCCTCAAAGTCTATGAATTTTAGATCTAAGAACCCTAGCCGCCACACCCAAATGACCATTTCCTTCCCGACATTCACCCTCCAGCCACCGTGAACCACCCTGGGCCGCCGCTGCTCACGCTGTCACCAAGCAGTCGCGCCAAACGAACACACCTTAGCGCCACTTCCACTCCAACCAGAGAGAGGCCGATTGGTGTCAGTTCAGTGATTTATATTCAAAGAAAATTGTTCAATTTGAGGTCCTTCTCTTACCCTATGTTAATTATTTCTTATGTGATGCCTATGAACGGTTTTGATGGGAGTGAATGCACTGTGATTTTTTAGTGGAAACATTTATCCGTGATGTACGTAATTTCCTTCATTTGCTAAACTCTGTTAATTTTTATTGAGATCATCTTCTGAGTTAGATCATAGAATCAATGGTGTGGTGCATCATTACATAGTCTGTTCATAAGTGTTGGTTGGAAGTATTTCAATAATAGTCAATGGATTCATATCATGTTGTAACTAAATTTCTTGACATGTGTTAGTGATTTAGTCCATTTCCAGTTTTCATTTGGACAAGTTAATTACCTCTTATTGATTTGGTTTGCCGAACGATTGAAATTTGAAGTGACGGATTAAGAGATTTTGTAAGTTAGGCTGTGTATTTGTTAGCTTAAAACAAGATTTTTGGGGGTCGGTTAATAATGAAAGAGAATTTTGAAATAAGTTTAAGGAACCATTTTCTTTTGGAAATTCACTACTGCCTAGACATTCGCTCTATTGGCTATTTGATTTATCAGTTCATTAGTTTTATGGCACTATTGTTAAGTTTGCTAGAATTTCTTATTAATTTTATTCTTTTCTGTTTTGAATGTTTTCTGTTAAATCATGGAAATCTTCCTCTTGGTTGTATTGTTGTTGGATTTTTATTTGGAATTCAATTGATGATTAATTTTAGTATTTTAAATCTACTTGTTTGTCCCGTTAAGTTTGTTTGTGATATGAAATTGATTTTGCTGAAGCATTCTTAAAGTGCGATTCTTAAATATTGTTGATTAGGAGTTTTGTTCATAAGTTTAATTGTTGAATTTGATTAGATGATTTGGCTATAGCTACAACGATTTGGTGTTTACTTAAGAATTAATTTTGATCAGTTGATAGCTTTGTTAAAGATTGAAGATTTAGGAGGAGAACAATAATTTCAGCATGATTAAGGGAGTAATTTGGGTAGTGATTTAGGGAAGGTGGGACCCTCAATTACTATAAGACAAATAGTAGGTTTGAAAATTAGGGGGACAATGTCAGGTGGGTGGGGACGTCAATTATTAAAGTTAAAGAGAGTGGGGACAGTAGGACCTACGTTTGACTACTTTTCTGATTGGCAATTAGTAATAGTGTGTAATAATAATTATGTAGCAGCCTTACACTGATGTATATATAATAGAAGTCTGGTAATAAAAAAGAGGGAGAAGAGAACAGACAGAAAAAAGAGAGAGAAGAGGACAGACAGAAAAAAGAAAGAAAACACAGAGATAAAAAAGAGAGTAGAACATACACACTTGAGAGGTTTTGAACACTAAAACAGATGAGAATTTAAAAATCAAGAGTTGTTTTAGTTGCTTGTTTTGGTGTTGATTTTGTTACTACTGGAAAGTTTTTAACTAGTTTTAAAAAGTCTGTTACTGGGAATTGCTGGCTGTTATTGTTGCACTGCTGGAATTACTGCTTATACTAATTATTTTCCTCTCCTCTTGCTATTCAGGTACACTCCTTGAAAAAAGCACTTATTGTTTAATTTCAGTATAAGGTGTAATATGATTTTGAAGTTGATCGGGATAAAACTTCTATCATGGGTTTTTACATTTTAAGTTTTGTATCAATAATATCTCGAAACAGTAATTCGAATTGAAATTGTAGTATGATTTGGGTTGTGTGAATTTTCTCATAACTATTAGATTTTTATTGTTAATAATTCATTTCAATATTATTATTAATTAGTATAAGTATAAGCATGTTTTTTTTATTATCCAAGTTTTTTTTGAGTAATTAAAATGAAATAAGTCATCTCTTTAGTTAAATAAAAACCGGTTAGTTTAGTAGCTAATGTTTTAATATTGTTTTTAGTAAGATAAAATTGCAAATATGTAGCTAGCTTAATAAAAATATGATTTTTAATTATTTGGTGTAAAATTTAGGCATTTAGGTCCGATTTGATTAAATAATATTATTTTTCCTTTAAATAAGTATTAGTAATTAAGGAAAATTATTGTTCCTTTAAATATTTGTAAATAATGAATTTTACTTTTGAAGTCAATTAAAATATGTGTTTAAATTAGTTGTAAAATAATTGGTTTAATTTGTATAAGTATTAATTGCCGTTTACTTTTATTTAGATTTTAGCCATGTCTACTTCCGTTAAATATTTATTTTAATATAGCAAGCAATATCACGATTTGAGTATGTATTTTCTTTTATTGTACAAAAATAATAATAAGTTAATAAATGAAATTGTAGTATTTTGAGTTTGTTGAAAATGTTTGTTTATTTATTTTTTTGTTTCATGAATATTTTCCATAAATTAATTGGATGTATTGCATATTTTTAGTCTCTTAATTAATTAGGACTTTTCTCTTTTAATTTGGGGATAACTAAATAGAAAAAATGTAGTCACTTTAGGATTATCCTTTTAAAAAATAAAAAATGTTACGAGCCTAGCTAAATAGAAGAAATAAAATTGCGGGGCCCCTCAATAACAATGTTCACTTTTTCTTAAAAATAACCAAATGCGGTAATTGATTTAAAATTGCATTATAGTATTGAACATGCATAAAATCAGATATTTTTAGCCATTTACAATAATTGAAGCGACCGTGCTAGAACCACGGGATCCGGGGGTGCCTAACACCTTCCCTCGGGTCAACAGAATTCCTTACTTAGAATTTCTGGTTCGC